>VXBA01003937.1:340616-360750 GCA_013399895.1 Serilophus lunatus | reverse complement strand
CCCATCCAGCCCCGTCCCGCCGCCCTCACACCGCCCCGTGCCTCCCCCATCCAGCCCCGTCCCACCGCCCTGTGCTTCCCTCATCCCAGCCCCGTCCCGCCGCCCTCACACCGCCCCGTGCCTCCTCCATCCAGCCCCGTCCCGCCGCCCTCACACCGCCCCGTGCCTCCCCCATCCAGCCCCGTCCCACCGCCCTGTGCTTCCCTCATCCCAGCCCCGTCCCGCCGCCCTCACACCGCCCCGTGCCTCCTCCATCCAGCCCCGTCCCGCCGCCCTCACACCGCCCTGTGCTTCCCTCATCCCAAATGCCCCTTGGCGGGACTGGGCTCCAGCTCCAGGATGGGCAAGTGGTGGATGTGTCCTGAAACACCATTGAAATAGCTTATAATGTTATGGAACTCCCAGGAAAGTGGAGCTGGCAGCTGGGGAGTCCGATCTGGCCGCGGGGGGCTACCCAGGCAGGACCACGGAGAAGTTCCCAGTTCCTCATTTCCATTTCTGACGGCTGAAAAAAGATCCAGCCGCTAAAACCGAGGCGGCTGTGTAGATACCCTTCACTCCAGCCCGCACGGACTGCAAAGTTCTGGGTGAATGAGAAGAAACTGGAGCCTTTACTTTGAAATAATTCATTCAAACAGGAATGGAAATAAATGGGGGGAAAAAAAGAGGGAAAATTGTTTACCTCTGATGCTCTTGAGGTTTCTAAGATTTTGTCCTATGATTTTGTTGCATCAGAGTAAGAGCAAAGAGAGAGAGATAACTTTATACTGTATAACTTGAACCAGTGCATTTTCTTTAAGGAGAGGAGAAGGTTCTGGTGGAAATGTCAAGAGCCTCCAAACCATCTGTCCAAGTGACTTGAAGGTGTCATTTTTTTCTGCTTCAGGTATATATAGCTGCTACCCTCCAAGTAAGACTCAACTAGAGGGATTGCCCTTAACCATTACAAATACAGCTGTGAGATTTTACATAGTCTGCATCTTATCTTTTACACTTTATTTCAGTTATTGCTCTGTCAAAGTGGATTTTGCAGCGCCTGTGCTGTATGAGTCCTGTTATACCAAATTTGTTTTGTGTTATTATCCTTTACAATCCAGTATTCTTTCCATGAGAACAAATGTACTGCTCTCCCTATCTAGGTTTAGCATTGGATTTTAAAAGCTTTGCAACTTTACCTACATGCCCACTATATCTCCACATTCCAGCTGACATGAGGCTGGCCACGTTTTCTGGGCAATTTCCTTACATGGTTTACCTGTTGCAGAGACTGCAGTAACTTTACACAGGTTGCCACTGTGTACAATACAGATGGAATAGCTTTCAGTTATTCTTTGATTACTAGCAAAATATCAGGATTTGTTCAATATGCCACTCATATAATAATATTTTTTTAAAATGACCAAAATCGATGCACTCGATATGATTGTTAAATCATATATTAATATAAATGCCATTGAAATATGTGAATATATCACAGAGAAGTCACCAAAATAAATACTCTGAAGGCTAGATCCTCAGCTGCCTCACTGGTATCCCCTCGCCCACACTGAGCTCTCTTTCCTTGGTTTCTTTTGCAACACAAGAGAATATGGACATAAAGAATGAATGCAGTTTATTTCAGTGCTGTCCCTGCAGCATGGGGTCATACATGCATAATCCTAAGGCAGTATATAGCTAAATGCATACAGCTCTAGCTGGACTTCTAATATAGTAAAGCCAAAAGAGCACATCAGATAATCTAGTTTGACTTCAACCAGAAGGCTGCTTGTTACAAATTAATGGTTAATGCAGAAAACAAGTCTTAAAGGGACTCTCTGAACTTTCTAATGTAAACTTTTGCTGTCACGTGCAACTCAGGTAACTAAACAAATTTTTAACTAAATATTTATCCTGTTCTTAAAGCTTTCTGGCTGGTATTAACTGCAGTGTAAAATAGCCCCAAAATTTCATTCCTTCAAAGTGAAGAAGGCCAAATTATTTGTCAGTTTTCAAATAATTTCTTTTATTAGTTGAATTCCTAGTATAGAATTATTTGTGCTGATTTTTCCCCGTCCAGGGCTGCTTGTGAATTTAAAGAGTTTTTGTTCTTTAAGTTATTCACCTATCACGTGTTGTACCCCCTCCAGCCCTTTTATTTTAGCCTCTGTTGTTGCAGATCTCCTTCCTTTTATTTTAGACACTGTTCTTACTAGTCTCCTTCCATAAGAGAGGAAACTCTCACTGTTCTCCTGGTTATCCCACTAGGCCATTTGTGCATATGTTAGTTTGAATTCCCCATTGCTAAACATGTAGTTGGTACATTCACTTCAGAACTCATACAGTGCCTTTGATAGAAATGTATGGCCCTGATACGTCCAAGGATTTTATCTGATCTTTTTTTCATGTACAAATTAAATTAGTAGCCTCGAATCAGTGAGCTTTAAATCAGTGTGATGAGTTAATAATTCAGATGTCCTTTGCTGCTTCTCATTAATGAGGCCATAATTAACAGCAAGAGTTCTTGATTTGCCCAAAAATGAACACAACAGACTCTTTGATCTTTGCTTGGATCTTCAACCCACTTTACCCCTGTGCTGGATATGTTCCATAGCTCTGTTCCAGCCCTCTGACTGTCATGGCCCTGAGCACATTACCCCTTTGCAGGAGTTTGATTGGCACAGGCCAAGGTCGGCTCCTCCCCTGATAAGAGCAGTTGTGAGAAAAGCCGGTAGTGAGGGCCTGCCCCTCCTTTCCGTTGAGAGCCACTTTTAGGTTGAGGCTTTGTGCTGGCCCTCCCCTGTGCCACAGGGCAGCTGTGCAGCAGCTCTCTTTGCACATCTCCATGAGTCTGGCCCTGATCCAGCCTTGGTGGCTTGGCATCCTGGCTTGTCCTTGGACCTGCCTCCCCACTGTGACCCTGCTGGCTGACCACGGGCTGTGTCTGACCCTGGCCACTGTCTCTCGACCCAATCTTGGCCGTGGGTTGCTGCTCCACATCCTGACTGCTTTCACCCGTCTCTGTATTGTGGTTACTCCTGGCACACCTTCTGTTGCAGAGCAGCCAACTCATGCTGCTCCCTGGAACTTCCCACCCCCCAAGCACAGAGCTCTCCTAATTCTTTAATAGTTTCTATATCATGTACATTTTTGGGTGGGCAAGCTGGAGGAAAATGATGGAACAAATTAGGTCAGGGCATCTTGATGCAGTAACAGTAATAGAGTGAAATAAAGGAGAGAAAAATTAAGAACGGTGTGTACCTAACATCTGTCTGAATCTCAGCTGTGTGCAGATTTTTGTTGTAGATGTTCATTCTAATAATAAACAGTTTACAAGAGGCACTTCATCTTTTTTTATACAGTTTTTTAATAGGTTCTTGCACATGGAGAACAGATGCAATGCAAACTGAAATTATGTTCTCCAATTTGTTATTATTTTTAATTTTGTATTTGTAGGAGGCCAATGAACCACTAGATGGCAAACAGTTTCAAAAAGATAATGCATGGATAGTCACATGACCTTCTGCCCTCAGCTTTGTCATTCTCTTTCTGTCCAGGTTCATGAGCTAGACCTGTTGGGGCAAATGCAGGGAAAGGCCATGAAGATGATCAGAGGGCTGGAGCAGTTCTCCTGTGAAGAGAGATTGAAACAGTTAGGGTTGTTCAGCCTAGAGAAAAGAAGGCTCCAGGGAGGCCTCATTGCAGCCATCCAGTGCCTGAAGGTGGCTACAAGTGGGCTGGACAAGGACTTTTGACAAGGCCATGTAGTGACAGGACAAGAGGGAGTGGCTTCAAACTGAAAGAACAGAGATTTAGATTGGATGTCAGGAAGAAAGTTCTTTACTCACAGGGCGATGAGACATTAGAACAGGTTGTCCAGGGAAGCTGGGAATGACCCATCCCCGGAAGTGTGGAAGGCCAGGTTGGATGGGGCTCTGGGTAACCTGATGTAGTGAAAGGTCTTCCTGCTCAGGGCAGATGGGCTGGAACTTCATGACCTTTAAGGTCCCTTCCAACCCAAACCATTCTACAATTCTGTGATCATTGAGGCCATAGTGTGCAGTACCATGACAATTTATGTAGATCTGGGGTGAAGCTGATACGGTCCTTCTCCCCTCTGCCTCTCCCTCCCTTTTGCTGTTCTAGTGTTCATGAGTCAGGTGTGGGGTGGGTTCATATAGGTGATTTTTGCAAAACCTAACAGGAAAATAAGGGAAAGGAAAAAGAAGAAAGCAGGTGATTTCCAGCCATTTCAGTTCCATCCAACAGTCTATGGACCCACTACGTAGAAAAAGATGTGTTCTCTGGGAGAAACAGTCACAGCTTGGGTTGTTTTATGCTGCTGAGCAAAGGTTCTAGATATTCTTCCATTTGGCATATAATCCCAAGGTTCAGCATGATAAAAACATTTAATATGTATACCAATTATCAGTAGATAATTTCTATATATTACTACAGATGATCTGAGTCCTGGTTTTCTATCTAGAGGAGACATGGCATGAATGCACCTGAAATATAGCTGGAAACAGACAGAAGTGTTTTGAGTTTCGTCATTCAAAGAGGTGTTGCCCATGAAATAAGCCAGAGCCTGGCATTATCCAGTCAGAGAGGAGAGCTGAGGAGGTGAGTCTGTCTTATGACAGGGAAGTGAATTATTGCCTAGAAATTCTGCTAAATTCTAAATAATCCATTGTTTTGAAGCCATGGGTCTGTCATACATAATAGACTGAAATCTGTATGAGAAGTTGCATCTCTGAGTAGGGTATATTAAAGTTAGTTGTCTGAAAGTCTTGAGATTCTTTAATAGAAAGATGTGTGAGTTTTTCCACAGGAGAACTTCTCTTACTCTTCTGAATTTCTGACATTCTTCTGCTCCATGTGATGCAAAACATTTCATAGCAGCAGCTTCTTCCTGTGATAAGTTGAAAAGGTACATGGACTGTGTAATGTGACATTTTCAAAGCAAAGCAGCATTTGTCAACACTGAATCAGAGCCAGATTTTTGTTATAATTGTCTCCATCAATAGGGGACCTTAAAGTGTCTTCAAAATACAACCATATCATGTCATGGACGGGAAAACCATTGCAGGCTATGAAATACAAAACCACCATGTCCAACTCATGTCTGAAGTCCTTTGTCTGCAAGTTATTGGAAGTTGAGAAGGTGTTCTGAAGAAGCCAGTACTTGCTCTGTTCTCACCTTCTTTCCCAGGTGTCAACTTTTACAGTTACTGGAGACAAAGTACGGGGCTTGAGGGACCTATGTTCTAACATAAAACAGACTCTTCTTTGTTCTAATGCCTTCTTAATTTTCTTGTGTATAATAACACCCTGAAGTTGAACTTGTTCTTACTGGAGGACAGGAGTTGAGGACCAAAATCCACCACACCTTCCCTAGTAAATTTGTTTTGGGCCAATCACTACCAGTGTCCCAACTCCTAATCAGGACAGTAATTAGAGTCTCCAGTGAAGGAATCCAACTTCGTAAGATTGGTACTCACAGTGAATTACAGCCTGATAGCCTCTCTTCTGTTCTACTGATGCCCACTTCTCTTCTCTTCTCTGGATAATGCTGTTATGAATTATCAGTAACGCATTTTTGCTTTCTTCTCAGAAGTCCATACAGTTTTTTTGTAAGGACACATGCAACAAAATGTAAGCAAAAGCTCTCCATTAAGTAAGGGTGCTGATTACTGTAGATGCTGCAAGTCCTGCTGTGCTGTCAGTAGTGGGCGGACAAGTGATGTATGAGGTCTTTACTACCTTTGAAAAATACATCTTTGTATAGGCCTCTACAAAGGAATGCATTTACTCTTACTGTTGGCCTATTGGTTTGCGATGGGAAACAGCTCAATTACACATGAGAAAGGCTTTACTATAAGCTTCTTAGAGGAAGCGTGATGCACAAAGGTAGCGTACTGAAGCAGGAGGTTTGTATGTCCACTAGGAGGCACAGCAAGAACGGGCTCTGTCTTGATCACAGCCCTGAACAGGCTGCATGTATCAGCACTGAAGGGAAGCAAAAGTATTCATCATAGTCTTACATCCACAAGTAGGAAATGGAGAGATTTTTAGAATAAAAAATGAAAACATGGAGAACTGGCAAGAGGCTGATTAAAATGCATATATGTCAAAATGTTCTCTGGTCAAAGGCTACAGTTTCAAATAAATTTTGTTGCTGTTGTTCACAGTCATAAGCAATATGACTGAAAAACAAAAGTGCAAATCAGTGTATAAAGCAATATCAGGCTCAGTTTCTTAAGGTATACACTGGCACTTGTGTAGAGGCGAATCAGATCCCTCCATGTATGTCTGGAGAAGGACAAGCTTAGAATCACAGAATCATAAAATCGTAGAATATCCTGAGCTGGAAGGGGCCTACAAGGATCATTCAAGTCCAAATCTTGGCCCTGTACAGGATACCCCAAGAATCTATGTGATGCTGCAAACATTTATGCATGTGAAGGATCTTATCTGTTCTATTTTAACAATACAAAAGAGATTGCAAAACCATCTAGATGTTTATGAGTAAGAACGTGCACATTTGGGACTTCATGGGAATCCAGGCTGTAATAAGCTTACCAGTTATGCTTCCCCTTTCACAACATAACTGGGGTGAGAAAAAAGGATCCTTCTTTCTGATACCCCAGGAGCATGTATAGCACACCAGGAATGTGAAAGGTAGTTTTCAATGTTGCTAAATTTTGCAATTTTTAAAATATTGTACTCAAATTTTTCTTTTATGTAATTTCAAAATCTGGCAATGAGATAGCAATTGAAAATCTAAACCCAAGCAAGGAAGAAGTTCTTTTCAAAAATTTAGAGAGAAACCTGAATAGAAGAACATGGAATGGAAATAAAGACAACCCCAAACTGTTATTAAGTCCTCGTGAGTTTTGGTTTTTAATGCTAGTCTCATGACTTTCTGGGAAGTGATTTATTGAAAGTCTGGGTTTGACCAATCTGTGCTTGGCTAGCTTGGGCTTGACCCAAGTCTCCTTTTCTCTTGGCAGCACATAAAACAGCTGAGATGTAGCCTATGCTCCTTTGTAATCCAAGATTGCTGTGTGCAGTCAAGAGCCTTTAAGCATGGGAAATGAATAAAGTGACCCAAAGCCATGGGGCCCACCTAGCAGTGTGGGCCAGCGGGGCTGGGGTGAGGAGCCAACAACCCACTCTGCTTCTCCAGGACGACCGGATTCTAAGTGGGCTTAGTGCAGCTGACACACTCCAGTTGGTGTAGAAATTGTGTTTTACTTTTAAATTGTGCTAATTTAGCTGGCAAGACTCCACCTGCTAGAAATTCAGCTATATGGAGAGAACTTGTCTGATATTTCCAGTTCTTCAGCATTTACGTGAGCTGCTGCTGCACACCAAAGAAACACAGCGTGTGGCCATCTCCTGCAGCAGGTCATGTCCTGCTGGAACAGTGCAGCAGCAGCACCAGGCATTTTCGTGACCTTTCAGCAATCTCAGCAGTAAAGCAGCAATAAAACAATGGTTCCAATGTATTCCACCGGCTTCGCCTGTCGGCTCTTATTTCAAAGCAGAGCACTCTGCTGCCATATATATATCACGCAGTAGCTTTCTTTTCCACTGCTCCGAGGGCTCTCAGCCAAACTACGGGCACAAGGTTCGAGTTAGTAACCCATAGCGGTACCACTGTCATTCCAAACTGCTGAGGTAGCACTCTACCCTGTTACTCTTTTATACACTTCTGTTTTCTACATAGAAACAAGGATAACAGAATCATGCAGCTCTTAGCTCTTAAAACAGGCCAAATTCTGTGATTTAAACCAGCACAGCTGTGAAATTAGCAGAGTCCTGCTGTGTTACACCAGTTCAGAGCTGGGCCTACTGTCACGTTACAGAATACTGTGCAAAGACAAGTAAATTAAAGTCTAGCTTCAGCTTTTATGTCCTCTGTGATTAACCATATTTCTTTCAGTAACCTTAGAAGCGAAAGTCTTTTAAGTTTCCTTGTAGCATCTTGATCTCACTGACTTGCTTGCAGTTGGGATTTGAGGACTGGTGTTTGTTGCACTTGACAGCTTTTATCTGTAGACTGCTGTATTGCTGAGGTGGGAGAAAGTTGAACTATTCAGTTATATAATGAAGAAGGAAATGGTTTACCACAAATTACTATTTGTTTATTGAGGGACAGTAGGGGCATGTGGGCTGTTTCCTGGGTCACCATTGTTGCAGTCATTGCAGGCCTCCTTCTGTCTTTGCCATTTGCTAGCTGGGACGTCCAATTAATTAGACTGAACTTGTTTCCTTTTGTATCTACTCATCCTGGGTTAATAGTTTAGAGGGTGTATGTGAAAGACAGAAATTCCCGGCACTGTGAACATAGGAATAGTTGTATTCAAATAACTCGTCTGACTGCATGAAAGACCAAGATGTTACAAAAGAGCTAAAGGAAAAATACTTGGATTTTTACATCTGTATTATTACAAAACATGCGAATTTTTCTGAAGCAAAAATACTTCAGTTCAAACACAATGTCACAGGGTTGCATGCTTTCATTCGAGGGTATTATATTTTAATAGAAGTACAACAGAAGTTAGCAGTTAGAACAGCACCCACCCTCCACACTGGAGCATGACCCCTGTCAAGGTGTGCCTGTCCCTCACACAGATGTCAGCCTATGTGAAACCTGAAGAAAAGCTCACAGGCAGCCCATGGGCAACCTGTCCCTATACTGACACAGGGGGGTGCCCAAGGCCAAGCTGCACTTGCTGTGAACAGTAAGGTTCTCTGAGGCTCTCAGGTCCTCATGCTCTAGCAGGTGGCTTGATGCTGCACAGCTAGGTGTGTGCCTGACAAGGTGCATCTATTCCACAGGAAGAGTGTGGAGCATCCCTCAAAAGGCAGCTGAGGTACATCCACTCAGACCAAATATGGAACCAGAATTACCCACACCTTTCTCTGCAGTATCAATGTCTTAAGTGCATCTGCCTTTACTTCACAAGAAAAAAAATCTGACGAAAATCCTGTATTCCCAGATTTTTGCTGTAGCCCTAACATCTTGTGTAAGGAAATTTAATGGTCACAGCTTAATTGAGAGCAAATAGTGTCTTGTAATCTATCTTTGCTTGATTCGCTGAATTATCTTTCTTGTCCCACGCATTTCTTTGTGGCTTTGCCTACTGTATAGGAAAAGTACCAGTCCAGTGGTTTTGATTTCACTGAATCTGGAAAAACTTAGATCACCAGTTCTGTAAAGGAAAATGCATAGAAGTTCTTTGACTAAAATGATCAGTACTACTAATGAGACTCATAGGCCTTGTGACACTAACTTTACTCTGTATTTTAACTTACTGCAATAGAATGTAATGACCTTTCCAGCGATAGATTATGGGCTACACAAATATTTTTGTTACTGATCTCTGAATATCTTAAGGTACAGATTAGCAAGTTGGGTATATAAAATGATGAAGAAAAAAATTAGCAAATAAAAATCTCTTCCAGGGATTTTGAAAATTTAATGAGACAAAAATGACATCTGGTTATACTAACATCTTGCAGAAAGCCTGAAACTTCTGTAAAGCATTGCTCTGAAGGCTCTAGTCTTGATGACGAAATTTCGACAGCAGTTCTCCTGTGACAAAGTGAAGAAGTGGGCACAGAATGCGCCTACATGTCAGTGCAGGGGACAGTACTGCTGCTGGTTTTACTCACAATATCTGGATTAAAAGCCCTTAAGGAGACTGCAGACATATCTTCATTTTGCTTTTAAAACCACCTTAACAATACAGCCTCCCTCGCTGTATTTTCCAGGATGTGGTGTTTCAGTGTTATCGTGCAACTATTAATGAAAAAGGCACGTAAGCAAAAATGTATTCTGCTCTGCTACCATTCGCAATAACTATGACTATGCTACTCTTTGAAAGATAAGCAAGTCACAGGGAGAGCTAGACTCTCCTCTTCCATACAGTTTTATAGCAGGACTACTGCCATACAATTTTGGATATGTGGAGGATTGAATATCAAAATCAGCCTTTGAAAGTACAGTGAACTGTGTAGTATTTTGGGTGGAACTGTGACAGACCCTTCCACAGGGAATGGCAGTGCTTTCGAAGATCTTAACAGTTGGTGATTGCACTTTTAATTTAAAAATTTTAATTGCTAAGCAGAGCTATAAACAAGACTCCAACTCACCCTTTTCATGGTCTGTTGCATTTGCAAACAAGGTTTTCTGTGCCTCCCTAGTAGCCTAGTAGTACAGTAACATCTGAAATGCATCTCTGCATAAATGAATTTCCTAGAAGCCCAAGTTGCCTAAAAGAACTGACTTCCTATGGTAATTAAGGATTTTCTGAACAGTTGTGTAACATATATTTCTTACATTCTCCTAAAGGGTACATCCTCCTGAGGGGAACTAAAAATTGACCTTTCAGAAAAAGGGAGTTTGGAGCAATTACTTGCTTTTCAGCAGCCTTTTGAAACTTTGCTTTACAGAATTAAACCGTAGAGATTCCTTCCTTGGTTTTTCCTCAAGGCATGTACAGCTTGATCACTGACATGTTCTCTCTGTGGGCTAAACCTAGTTTTATTTCTAAGAAAATGTTGATCTCACTGAAGCATATAACTTGCCATACAGCATTATGTTCATTTAGCCCAGTTGTGTATCTGTAACTGATGTCGATTCCCAGTGCTTCTGAGAAGATGCAAAACCAAAACAAACCCAAACGTATTTTCAACAGAATTGGGGCGATGGAGACTTCATCCTCTTTACTAACTTGTTTAAACTTTGTGTATCAAGCTGGTTCTTTTTTGCTTTTAATACCGTTTATGTGAATAATAAGAATATCCAGAAATACAATAATTCGGAACAAGAGAATATTTTCCTTCCTCTTAGACTCCTGCTGTGCATTTTGACTTTAATAACATCCTAGAGCAGTGAGTTTCACAGTCTATCTTGTTCTTTGATGCTAAGACAACACTCAGTTTCAAATGTAGGAGTTGTCAGCTACACCGTCTGCTTCCTCCTGTACTGCAAGACTAAGAAAATGAAAGCTCATGAACCACATTCTCTATGCTTTTTTTATGTTTGTAATCCTTCTGCTATAGCTTGATGCAGAATTCATAGGGAATACTTCCTAAAAAGGGGGCTAAATAATAGTGTACTTCCCATTCACAAACAGCTTAATAAAACAGAACTTAGAAGGGAGGAAAGTAGAGGAAGGGAAACGGGACAGCAATTCCACTTCCCCTAAAAGACAGTAGTCATAACTTCAGAGTTGTCCTCTGATTTCTTAGGCCAGGTCACAGCTACTTACCTCCTTAGGTAGCACTTTTGTCACTGACACTTAATGTCAAGTCCAGTGGATTGACCAGCAGCCTCAGTTTAGGCTGTTGTACGTTGAAGTGTCATCATATAATTTGAGTTAGCAATTGGGATCCCAGTCTTCTGCTGTCCTTTCCTACTGATCCTGCTGGCTTTTGCTTTTTGTAAGTTATTTGTTAGTGATTTTTCATAGGATAATCACATGTAAAGATGCAAACAATCCTTGCTGCCCCAGGAAGATTGTTTTTTACAGAGCTTTCCCTGCTAGGAGCTGCTTCACCTCCAGGCTTAAAAGAAGATTTTAAATTTGGATGGCTGCTAGCCCTGAGCACATTTGCACTGAGTTAGTTTACCCAGACTCTTCACACATTAATGCGATTACATCACAGTTTCAAATTTATACTATGTTTTTTCTTAGCATCTGACTTATTAACAGAAATACAACAAAGCATAACCTTTCAAAAGAAGGTTTCAAGCCTGCTCATTTCTGTTCAGCTCCTTTCCTATCCACAGGATGCCAATGAAGCAAATGAAGCACTCACCCCCTCTTGGTTTTCCATTCCTCTACCGTGCCCAGAAAAGGGCTGGTTTTGGTTTGGTTTGGTTTTGGTTTTTCAGGTTGTTGTTTTTTCACCCCCTCTTGGTTTTCCATTCCTCTACCGTGCCCAGAAAAGGGCTGGTTTTGGTTTGGTTTGGTTTTGGTTTTTCAGGTTGTTGTTTTTTCACCCCCTCTTGGTTTTCCATGCCTCTGTGGTACTCTGAAAAGGGCTGGTTTTGCTTTGCTTTGGTTTTGGTTTTTGTTTTGTTTTGTCCTGTCTTCTCCTCTCCTAAGCCTCAGGCCCGTATATTTGAATCTCTTCTTATTTACTTAACTTCTTATGCAAAAAGTCCTAATTCAGTTAGAGGCCTTTTTTCCATGCCCTTTCAGTGTCTCCAGATGTCTCCAAATTCTGTATCTAAATATCTTATAAACCTGTAGGCTTCTAGACTTCAAAAACCAGAGCTGTAGACATTTCAGCTGAGGTTATATCCTCTGTGCATGTGTACATCTTAAACATTTAGCTGATCATACGTACTGTACTGTCTACATTGAGAGCTCTGTCTTTTACTGGAAACAATATTGTCAACATATAATGGGCAAAATTAATTTTTTACCTTTTCTACCTGTGCAAACTGATGTTGTCATTGTGCTCCCTGTACACAAACACTGACGAAATTTCCTCAGCCTCTTGTAGATTGACAATAGAAAGGACGTTTTCAGAGTACAGCTAAAGCAATGAGGGGAAAGAAAAATCTGAAGTGTACTTAAATGATAGGAAATTGTAAAGAAGTGAGAAAGGGCAGATCTTCAAGCTACCAAGCCTTCATTTTCATGCAAAGTCACAACAGTTTTGACAGGCTCCATGCAGAAGAAACTCCATATGGAAGGTAATGAGCAGTCAGCAGGGCAGTAAGAGTAACTCTCCTCTGCTAAGTGGGCACAGGGAACATATTTTGTTTAAAAGAAAAAAACAAGCGAGCAAGGCAGAGGTCTTCACAGGAGGGATGCTTCATCTCATTCAACTCAAAAGTTGAACACCTGAGTTAGAGAGATGAATGCAGCAGACAGATGTTCAACCTACTCCAAGTGTGGGATAGAACAAAATCTTGAATGTTCAGATGGGAAAGGTAGTCACCAAACCTGCTGGTATCACTGTAGGCTGTGAGTAGCATTTAATGTCAAATATTGAACTTCCTAATGTATTATCTATTTTGTCATCAAACTAGGTTTGTCTGCAAGTTTACTTGATGACTTTTAAAACCTGTTAGCCAACTTCAATCAAATCAAATAAAAGTAGGAACCTTGGAAGATACTAATATCCAGGAAATTTCATGTAAATAGCCATCAGGAAAGAAGAAAAAGACAACCACTGAGGTGTTACCAGCTGGGAAGGATTGACTGAACAACCTCGTATCTTCTTGGTCCAGAGGGAATCCACACCAGGCCGAGCTCTCAAGTTTGCTTCAGCCACAGGAAAACGTTACAGCTACACCAAGTTAGTCACAGGGCTCTGTTTCCAAGCGCACACAATCTCAGTCAATTTAGTTTCATGGAGCAACTTAACTATTTTGTAATTTCAACTTTAGCAGCATCTGAAATATCAAAGCTGACCTTATGTGCCATCCTCTCAATTTCTGTTTGCCAGGTAATAGAAAACCATTAGCAGAATTTAGATCCTAAAGGAGACTAATTTCCCATTTCAATTTATTCATATGTCATTGTTTTGGTACTTGTAATATTGTAGCCCACCTGCTTCTTCAACTGCCTTTAAGGTATCCTTGAAGATAGCCAAAGACTGTGTCTTTTAATATTTTTTCTTCTAAAGGAAATAAATACTCTTAAGTCTTTCTTCATATACAGTGAAAATTAAGAAGAAGCCTTTAAAAATATACTTGGAGACAGAGCATACTGAAGATTTTAGCATCCCAGAATTATCTTGCCTTTCTCCTTTTCCTGCCCTGATGAACTTCAGGGTGATTTGTTCTGATAAGGTTCAATTGCAACATAGCTGCTGCAAAAGCATGTGCCCTCTTAAGGCTAAATTACCTTCAAGACTCCAAATTACATCTTTGTAGGTATGCTGATGATAAAGCTTTGATATTATTCTAGTTCAGCAAATGAAGTGCCTTGATACATTGTTCACTGGCTATACTTGTGTGGTGACAAAAAATGAATGTATGGGAGTATCCACTTCAGCAGTAGAGTTGCAGCTTGTTTTAATGACACATGCTTTTGCTACTATCAGCTTAAGCTTTTTATTCCTGAATTCCTTCAGAAGTTTACAATGTATGTGGACTTAAGACCTTGTACTCAGTACTAACATATTAAGTCTGAAAAAAGCCAGTGATTTTAGTGGAGGTATGTAACACTTGAAATAAGAGAGGAATTGTATTCAGTCACTACCTCTTTACATAAGGTTCATTCTGAGATATTTTGGAGTTTTTGCTATTTTTTTTTTTTTAAGCAGAGCTTCATGATTAAGGATTAGCTGAAAACAACTTTGGCAAAAAATTGCCATCTGTTTTCTTCTAACTAAAGTGTATTCTTAATAAAAATGGGTTGGGCAGACTGTTGTAGATTATCCCCTTTAAAGAGGTAAGAGGGTGTTTCCTTAGTTTTGCAGGCATTTTTTCATCCTTTGTGATGCTACTGGCATGTCATCAAAACTTTCCCATATCTGGAAAACACCAACCTGAACGATCTCTTTTAATTTTTACTCTTTTTTTTTTTTTAAATTTCTCAATATATGTAAACATTTCAGGAAATTCAAATCTTAAAAAAAGGCTAGAATTGTGGGGAAATATGTACTTCTATTTTGAGGTTTTGACATAGAATCACAGAATCAACAAGGTTGGAAAAGACCATTGAGATCATTCAGTCCAACTTATTACCTAACACCATCCCATGATCTAAATCATGGCACTAAGTACCTCATTCAATCTCTTCTTAAACACATCCAGGGATGGTGACTCAACCACATCCCAGGGCAGCCTATTCCAGTGGGAAATCATTCTTTCTACAAAAAAGTTTTTCCTAACTCCAGTTTAAACCTCCTTTGACACAACTTAAGCCTGTGTCCTGCTATTCTGTCACTGGGGGCCTGAGAGAAGATCCCCACCTGGCTACAACCTCCTTTCAGGTAGTTGTAGAGAGAAATGAGGTTTCCCCTGAGCTTCCTCTTCTCCAGGCTAAACAAGCCCAGCTCTCATTTTGGTTGAACTGGAAGATGACAAAATCTTGAAAATACATTTTGCCTTAAAGTTCTAACATTCCTTCTACAGTTTTGCTTATTTCTGCTTGTTAATAAAAAAACAAGTAAATGCAGTAAAATTACAAGGGATCAGGACCTAAAAATATGACAGTGATGGATTCCTAGTAAAAAGCTCTACTTTTTAGTATGATTTTTTTTATTCACTAAGTTGTATGGCTGTATCTCAGAACAGTGTACATGCACCTTAGCAGAAAAAAAAACCCAAATCAAAATTGCATAACTAACAACAAAACCACCCAAAAGCATTTGCTTTGGTTCTAACAGTTGTATTCATTTTCCAAGTTTCCAAACACTTTCATCAAATTTCTTGGTAACCATATTCCTTTTTTGCCCACAGAAGAGGTTTGATCAAAATAGTTGTTGTCTGGATTGGTTCCTTTTACTGTGTTCAGGACCCTACATACTATTTTATTTTGTTGTGAATTCTTCACATTATTTTACAGAAGTGAATACCTCTATGATTATCAATGGCTTTGATTTCCAATGCTATGGACACAACCCAGATATAGCCCCATTATAACTAAAAAAAATGCTATCACTAAAAAAAACGATGCTGTTGCTGCAGAACAACTTGTACGTGTCATAATAATTATAACTACGAATGAGATAAAAACATTAAACAGACAGAAGCAGGAACTGCAGCTAAGTATCAGCTGTTAGATGACAGCCCTATGTATTAGAGAAGGCATGTTTGGGTGACATGACACAAGAGCAGTGACATGGGCTGATTCGTTCCATCTCGGATACAGGAAATCAGACAGCTTGCCCCAGTCTTAACTGCAAGCAGCTTTATTTGTTAACCTGCCTCTTGTGCAATTACCAAGTTACAGAAACAAATCATAAAATTATAATGGTGATTAAGATTTGCTCAGCTGGTTAAAACTTGATTCTAATAATGCCAAGGTCACAGGTTCAATGCCCTGTATGGGCCATTGACTTAAGAGTTGGACTTGATCCTCCTCATGGATCCCTTCCAAATCAGAATATTCTGTGAGAAATAATAGATGGAACATAAGGCCTGCATAATAGACACTTTGTACAAAAATTCAGTTAGCAAATTATTATCACAGAGATGAAAATACTGATTCACTCAGAATTAACTGCTGAGATCCATACTTGGCACTTACATAGACACAGAAGTGATTCTGCAGCTTTGTGTCTTGAGCAGAAAAGGTATTAAAATCTGGCCCTGAGATAGGTTGAATCCACTGCAGTATCTTTGCTGTAGTGCCAGAGACTAAATACCCAACAGAAGAACAAAAATATGTCACTGGAAGAAATCATCATGTGTGAGAGACAACCAGTGGTAAACCCTTTGGGTTCTCATTCAGCCCAGCCTTAGATTTGTGGTGGTTGCAGTTAACAATAGAAAGAACGTTCTCCTTAAGTCTTTCACAGGCAGGAATTGATTGGGCTGCAGGACAAGACTTGTGCAAACAACCGTTCAGATTTTTCAATGGTGAAAGTGTCAATGTCGGTGTTAGAGGCTAAGCCTCTTCAGCTGGGTTATTAAATTAACGGGCAGAAGGCCTGACGCTGAACCAGCTGCCAATGCTGCACTTCAGGAGTAGATTATCCTGACCTCTGTTTTTTGGGGGTTTTGGTCAGGCTTTCCAGTGCTGGTTTACCCTTTCTGTTTCCTGTTGTGTCTCCGAAGGGGAGGGAGAACCCTCCTTCCATACAATTTTTTGCACAATGGGTATGTCCTTCCCTATCACAACTCTCGTTGTGATCCAACGTGACTTCACCAATGGAGCTGAGGCTTGTGGAGGTGCTGCCCGAGTGTGGGATCATGGCCCTGGAGGACACCTAATTAAGGTTCACACACCTATGGTACTTCAGAGAGGAAAAAGACAAACCCCTCAGGGTCATACCATATTTTGCCTTTTGAACTGCATCAAAGCTGAAACTGTATATATTCATGCAATAAAGGTAACTTGGAATGATTGGTGCTGTTACTGGAACCCTTTTATTTTTATTGAAATCTAGTATTTTTGGAATTAGAAACATTTCATTTTAAATGACAGGCAAATTTAGCAACAGACATAAAAACTATTACTTCAGACATCTATTGTAACTTCACCAAATATTTAAAATATCTGTGAATTGGATTCATTTAATGACCACAAAATTCTTTAAATTCCATTTGTTCCTACAGAAGACTTTAAAAGGCAATCTAGCATACTCGTTGGAAAAATAAATACAATTAATGCCCCTTAAGGGCAACATATCCCTTCATTGTTATTCAAAAACTAACAAGAAACAATTTGGTTTTACACCATACAATTAGTAATAGTAAAATGGTCCTCCAATAATTTTAGACAACATAAGGTCTGCTTCTGTAAACATATAAATAGCTGAGTATGTGTGTTGAGTCATATACATAAATATTCCCAAGGTGGCCAGCTTCCAGGCTGGCAGACTAAGTCCACATATAACTTTTCACGTTATGGGCATGGTATGGGGAAAACTACACTTTCACTCTAACTGATGGTGTCAATCTCAACTGAATTAGAGGATAAAGATGTTTTGCATGCCATTTAGAATTTAAATTTAAAAAAAAAAAAATCACAAATTCCTCATGTTGATTTTTCTTCTCAGTTCTCCCTTCCAACATGCCTTGTCTTGCAAATGTCCCTTGAACTGGGCATTTCACTTGATTAAAAGTAGATTCTAACAAACAACTGGGTTCTCGCTGACTGAAGCTTTATGCTTTTGCAGATGTGCTGAAGGAGAGAAGCATTGGCCCAGAAATCTTTACTTACAAAAGGGGTCCTAGGATTGATTTCTCAGATCTGGCAATGAAAGTTTAAAATCGGTTTTTTAATGAAGAGCTGTGTTTTGGCATTACTGCTGAAGATAAACTTTTATATCTTGCACTTAAGGCATTCTTATCATTACCTTTATCTTTATAACCTACCTCTTAAAGAACTGTGTAATTCAAGTTGATATGGGTATCTGAGAGCTCTTTATTGCCTGCAGTTCTTTCTGTAGTTTCAGTTTCATGGCTACAAAGAATTTGATCTCTAACTACACTTTTGTTTTTACTGCCCCATTTTATCAGACAAACTGCAATTTTACACCTTGCTAAGGAAGCAAGGTGAGAAGAAAACCACAAGGAAGATAAGACTATTATTTATCTGGACATTTTTGAGCAATAATATTCTCCATGTAAGAGGATAAGAGATAAAGCATATCCCGTGGTGATAATACAGAAACTAAAAGGAGCTTTCTTCCTCATGCTACCTATACTAGTAAAGAAACCAGGCTCTAGTGGAGCAGTCCTATATTTGAGCCAGTTCAGAATGGACTATTTTGGAAGAACAGCAAGCCTTTAATTCAGCCAACTAAAGTAAATACATTTTATCTGTGCACTGCACTGAACCACAGACAGTTTATTCAGGTGACTGAGTGAAACAGGGTTTGTTTTTCTGGGGGTTTGTTTGTTTTTTTCATTTCCCTTACTCCAACTCGCGGGAAAACAGTCTGAACAGGGAACAGCACGTTGCGTACTGATGGTGGCCGGTCAGTGAAACTGTGTATCTGCAGAGGCTGCGAGGTGCCTTAGAAGTTTAACATACTGCAAAACACCCTGTTTCACACCAGCGTTTTCTTCTCAATGAACAACAACATAGAAAAGGAAGAATTAGTCACGGTCACGTCTTCCTTGAAGCATAAACGAAATTGGAAATGAACTATTAGCCCGTGGGAACAAATTGAATGTACCTTTAATAGACTGAGATGTTCAGGTTCTGTGATGACTGTGAGGAAAATGCTTTAAATATACAACACAATGCATAAAATCACCACAAATTCACTAAATGTACTAGAAGTAATTAAACTCAAGCTTATATAATTGAATTTCATTTCATCATAAGTTGTATTATATAGTCATCTACTTTATTGGAATGTTCTTTATGTTTTGTCCAAATAATTAAAAAAATTCAGTCACTGAGGCTCCTACAGATTCCCTGCGAGAATATTGTTTGCCAGGTTGCTCTCCTCTTCTTCCCACCTGCAATTCATCCTAGAATGTTCTTTCTAGTCTTTATTGAAGCAGTTTTTAATTGAAAATTCCTCACAGTTCTTCCCCCAACCTTTCTTTATCAGCCAGCCAGAGGGCGAGGTGTATTAATAGCAGCTGCATGACTCAGAGTTGGTAGCTCAAGTGGATCCCTTTGCACTGAGCGTTGCTGTTTGGCCTCCCTGGTTGGGTTGCCACTGAGCTCAGGGAGCACCTTCACTTTCTTGCAAACAAAAATAAACTGAAACAGCACAGTGGGGGCTGGGATTGCCTCAACCTCTCTGTCCTTCAGAGGGATCCTCCTCACAGCTACTTTCTTCTCCATTCCCACTGGGACTATATATATATAAAAAAATGTACAGGAAAAACAAAGAAAATTGTGATCCTATCCCCCAGCGTGACTGTTCCACGCGAGTGAGTGATGAAAAAAGGAGAGAGGGTCCCATCACTGCGACGAGCTGGAGGAGGTGAAGAGGATCAGTCCTCTCCTCACAAACTGCATTCCATGCTCATTCCCTGAAGGGATCTCGTCTCCTGAGCCATCGCAGCTGGATCCCCCCCCAGCCCCTGGCTCACCACATGCCGAGCCTCGTCCCGGGGCTCTGCTTCCCAACCTGGGGAGAGACCTCGGCGTCCCCGGGCTCTGCTCCTGCCGGGGCTCTGCACGGCAAACACCCGCGCTGCCCCTGCCGCAGCTCGGGCTGCACTGACGTTTCCTTTCCCGCTCGCGTTAACGGGGGAGCCCCTTCTCCTCGCCTCGTCCCGACTCAGGCGAGCAGGGAGTCCCTGGAGGGGCCGCCCTGCCCCCGCAGCAGCCGCCGCACTACACGGGCAGGGCTGCGCTCGGGCGGGCTCCCCGAATACCGGCTCCGCCCGTGCGGAGGAGCAGCCACCTCATGGGTGAGTGGGCGCTCCCGTCCCGTCCCGTCCCGTCCCCCCGCCCTCCCTCCCTCCCTCACGGGAGCCCCTCGCGCGCGCCGCCCCCGCGCCCCTCCGCACACGGCTTCGCGCCTCCCGCCGCGCATGCCC
>VXBA01003937.1:245994-331230 GCA_013399895.1 Serilophus lunatus | reverse complement strand
CCCTCCCTTGCAGACTGTAAGAGTCTAGTCATCAGCTGTGTTTGAGGAGCATGATGTTGTGCTTTGAAGAGCCTTGCTGTTCTGCTTGGATTTGATAGTACTGGACCGTAGGAGGTCTCCTGCTGTGGATGTTTCACTGCAGCTCTTGGGAGTTGCCTTTGTAGACAACCCACAATAACCAAATGTACTTCTAGCCTGGAAACTATTTATGCTTTAACTCCTCGTTGTTCGTTTTTGACAGCTATTGCAAGAAAACTGTCAGTATTCTGTAGCTTTATTACTGCAAATCCTTTAACTTGAAAACTAATGAAATAATCATGGGTAAAATACTAAGGAAACTCAGTTAACATAACTGGTGAGATTTTTGACAGCATTATTTCATCTCTTTTCTGTATTCCCGTGACCTATTTAGGCTTTTTTTTCTCCACATTCTGTTGTAATGATCCAATTGATAGTTTTCAGAAAAGTCTGTGAGTCTTGTAACCTGTGCAGGACAACTGTAGGTAAATTCTTCTTGTGTTTTTTTTAATGAAGTTTTTTGCTATGCAAACAACAAATAATTAAGCCATAGCTCAGTTTAAATGAAATCAATGCATGGTAAACCACAGAAAAAACAATGAAATAAATTTTGGGTTCACGTTTTTTGCTTTCATGTTGAAAACTTAATGTAATATTCCAAGCAAAATTAAGTAAATGAAGGCCAGTTAAAGATCTTTGCATATTTGAATTTTGTAGTGAAGATCTTTCCTTTTTCCTGGAAGTCTCAATCTGACATAAGTTTAATGCCACTGTGAATGATCTTCTTACACTTGGCAGTAAAAGGTCATTGTTCCTGTGTGTTTGGGATTTTCTCTCAGAGGCTGGTAGGTTAAATGGCTTTTCAGTTCTTCAAGCTGTTTGATTGGTGTCTTCTCTACTTTTAGTAGTTCTGAGACTTAATATGCTGAGTTCTCCCCAGCAGGGTGAAATTAAGTTGCATTGAGCATCTGTTGTGTTCTGTCTAAAAAAAGTTGGTGACTTCTCTGTTTAATAGGCCTTTGCAGCTGTAATCACAATTTGAGCTGTTAATAGGTCTGTTTTCAGTATGCTTTGGTCTCTGCAAGCTGAGGAGCAGCATATTTGTTGACTCCAATTTTCAGTGCTTTCTTCCTGAAAGAACAGATAGGGAATGTTTTTCAGCTGTGTGCCATTCTCACAGATCTTCACCAAAAATAGAAACAGAGAAGCTAAAATTAGACACCATGGGTTACATAACTGTTAATCATTTCATAGGCTGAGAAGATTGTATAGTTGACTGAAATATTAGTTGCATTTATAGGGTGTAACAGGAGTTAAATTGTCATCTGTTTTAGGTGGTAGTGTGCAGCACTTTTGTAACAGGACTGCAGGGCGTGAAAGAGAAAACACTACACTGGGGGAGTATAAGGGGCAGATGTCAAAGTTACTAAGATTAAAAAGGATTCTTTTTTAGTCTTATTCAGCATTTTACAAGGCTGTGTGTTCAGAAGGAGTAAATGTCAGATTCTGGAATGACATGGTGGTGTAAAATGTTTAATTAATATTTGCAGCACCAGTTTGATTTCTGTAAAGTGATTGAATTGGAATAATATATAATTTTTTTTTACTAGAGTGGTGTTTTACAGGAAAATCTTTGAGACTGTGTAGCACAGTATTTGTATTATGGTTTGAATATATGATTTATTTCTGTAGCATAAATAGACAACTGATGTCATCTTGTAGGACTGATTTCTTTTGATTTGTCTGTTAGTAAAATCTGCTTGTCATTCTTCTGTAGCCTTCTGTTCCTAATGCTGTTTAATCCTTGCCTTTTTACCTTATCTTCCTCATGAAGTTTTTCTTTCATGTTTTCCTTTGAGATTGGTGTGGAGAGTCTTTTGTGTATATTTGTGCAGTGTGTAAAGCAGTGAGACTAATATACGTCTTCTCCTTAACACAAATAATTTAATGTGCAAACCTGAAGTAGTAATTAGCTGAACTAGTGTGAAGAAACTCTTAGAACAAACTTCTTTTGCTATATGCAGTTTTCTTACGAATGGGATTGGTTTCTGTGGCTTTTACATATGACTAGCTCATATTGCATTTATTAAACCAAAGCAGAACCTCTGGAAACTTTTTTCATGTTATTTTAAATGGCTTTGTTACTAAGGGTTGGTACCTACTCAGTTTTGGACTTCCTGGTATTTGCGAACTGTGGCTGAAGTGCAGTAATACAATGTTTATCAAGCTAACAGTTTTTGTGCCTGTTCCATGGGTTCTGGTCTGTGTTTGGGGAGAGGTTCAAAGGTTAATGTGGTGATGGTGTAACATCCCATTAAACTGTGCAGAGTTCAAGTTAGCTACTCCAAAGAAGCATAGTATTTTACCAGGTGCTTAAAAGTGAAAGAGTACAACAGAAATATAATTCCCATATGAAATGCTTTTATTAAATGCACATGAATGTTTGTTGTTGCAGATATGTTCATTGAATGTGTTCTTAATTAGTTTTGATGAATTATTTAATAGATAATTTGCAGTAGTACTATTTTGTGAGCTGTGGCAAGTGTCCTCATAACCCATTAGCAACACTTGTTATCAAAACATCACTTGTTCCCTTCACAAAGAATCATCAGCACATAGGTATGTCTGTGTGCTTCCCTTTCCTTTGGCAGTGTTTAATCATTCTGAAGCAAGTCTGGTAAAATACAGATAAAACTCAGACTGCTAGCTCTGGTGCCAAGGACCTGAGCAAGCTCTAGAAGTGGGACAGTATGAGCCTCGTGAGGTTCAACAAGACCAAGTGCAAGGTGCTGCTCCTGGGCTGGGGCATCCGCCAGTATCAGTACAGGCTGGGGATGAAGGGTTTGGGAGAGCCCCTGGTGAGAAGGACTTGGGGGGTGCTGGCAGATGAGAGGCTGGATGTGACCCAGCAACGTGCACTTGAAGCCCAGAGAGCCGAGTGTGTCCTGGGGCGGCATCAGGAGCAGAGCGGGCAGCAGGGCGAGGGAGGGGATTCTGCCCCTCTGCTCTGCTCTGGTGAGGCTCCACCTGGGGCACTGCATCCAGCTCTGGGGTCCTCAGCACAGGGAGGACAGTCCTGTCAAAGCAAGTCCAGAGAAGGATCACCAAAATAGTTGTGGGAATGGAGCACCTCCCATGTGAGGAAAGGAGGAGAGAGTTGGGGTTGTTCAGCCTGGAGAAGAGAATGCAGCAGGGAGACCTGATGGTGCATGGCTTTTCTGGTACTTAAAGGGGGCTTATAAGAAGATTGGGGACAAACATCTTAGGGCCTGTTGTGGTAAGGTGGGGTTAATAGTTTTAAACTAAAAGGATGTAGATTCAGACTTTGATATAAAGAAGAATTTTTTTTATGGTGACAGAGATGAAACACTGGAACAATTGCCCAGAGATGGCATCCCTGGAAACATTGAGGGTGAGTTTGGACAGGACTGAGCAGCCTGATGTAATTGAAGATGTCCTTGCTCATTGTGGGACCTAGGTGTGTGAACTAGATGGCCTTTGTAGGTCCCTTCCAACCCAAAGTATTCTGAATCTGTGGGGTGATGAAGAGAACTGTCACAATCTCTTCCAAAGATCCGTGTGAGAGCCAGTTTGAAAAGCAGGCATTGAAGGGATCTTGTGGTATGAGTAGTGGTAGCCTTCAAATGCTTGCTACAGGAAACCTTTGTACATTTCTCTTGTCACCACGGCAAGAGCTCTTTCCTGTTCCTGTGTTTGTGGTAAAGTTGGTTCTGATTAGTGCCTGGCTTCATAACTTGTGGTTCAGATAATTTCCCCCTTGTCACCAATGTCCCATAAAGAGAATTGCTTCAAAGTAACAGGATACCCGACAGCAGGTTACATGAGTGACAGTCCATTGCTGAAGTTCCTGGGCCTTCTTTCTCTTGCCAGTGTTCTCCTGATTCCCTGCCTTACTTACGGTGTGGAAACTTTCTCCCATGGCTCTTGTTAAAGGAGTTTGTTACCTTCATTTTACAAACAAATGCAGCATCAGAGATTTGATTTTCGTTGAGGGGGTGCTTTGTGATCAGCATTTAAATTAGGGCTCAGTTGCTGGTCTTGACAAAGTTATTATTTTCCATAAATAACCGAAACTGTGAAACAATGTTACGAGATCATAAAAGCTTGGTATTTGTATGCCAAAAATCTAAGTACAAATGCCTTCAGAAGGAAAAGGATTTAGTGTTAAATTTGTAAGTCACTTCTTTAATAATTCATATCACAAAAGGTAACATTTTAATATTGCCATCATTTAATTTGTGCCTTTCTTATTAGATAGTGTAAATATTAATTAGTAGTTCAATGATCTGTTATTTAGAAGTTCAACGAAAAACAGAATTGCTGAAGGCATAAGCAGTTACTGTAGTGTGTGTAAGTGGCCAGGTAGTCCTAATGTGTAGCTGTACCTATTGCAAGTGAAGAAGCTGTGTGCAGGTTTTTTGGAGGCAGTAACATCCAGAAGTGAACAGAATCTACAGGCTGAATTGAATTTGCCTCTGTATTACATCTATCATTTTATTGTTTGAGTATTTTGATTCTTGAAGGGTAAACTCTCAGGTAGTAATTCATGCATTTTTAGAAGATGACATTTATTATAAGAATATTTATATAAGAAGCTTCTGCTGTCTGCTGCTGCAATTATTTGAACTTGCTGTGCTTTGTAGATTTTCTGTGACACTTCTTGTTTGGCAGTGGTGCTGTTACATAACAGAGCGCTTTGGCATTTAATAAAGTTACTTTTTGGCCTTATTCTTTATAACTTGCTTACTTGTAGCTGCTCTGAAACAGGCTTCATTTTTTAAATTGAAAAACTGCTTTAAAAAAATTCTTGTAAGTAAGAGGCAATTCCTCACACTGTTCAACTGGCAGTGAGTTAGACCTGCCATTTAAAATGAGCTATTCTGTTCTGTAAGGTTTTTGTTTTCTGCTCTGGAAGTGCAGAGTATCTACAAAAAACATCTCTTTTTCCCTCTTCCTGACACACCCCCTCTAATTTTTTTGGCAATAAAACTTCAGTATCTTTAAAGCCTTCAACTCTTGTTCTTTATCAGTGTTTGCACACACAAAAAAGTTTAAGCCCCTTCTATCGTCCTTTTTTGCAGGTCTATAATCTAGAAGTCCACAGACTTCTGCTATTCTTGTCTTGTGCATCCCTCTCATGCCCAAAATTATTTACCTTGGCACTAAGGGAAGGAGTTAACAAGCTTAATCTGTTGCATGAGGACAGACTGCTATCCAGTTTTCTTTTTGACACCTTAGGTCTTCCTTCCGTGTTCTGTCTTCTCTTCTTTTTCGCACACTCACTTCTCAAAGTATTCCCCCTGGTGGCAAAATTAGGGAAATAGGTTCACACGTGCATGCATCAAATATTGTAAGAACCTGTAATACAAGTCCTAATTTATTCCTGTTCCCTTTTTTACAGTCGAGAGAAATTAGAATATATCTGTTTGCCTTAGTTTTCATGAGTTTGATTTTTTTTTTTTTTGCATTTATAGCAAAGTATATTTGGCCTTTAACACTTTGCACTAGAGACAAATAAAATGATGGAATATCCTAGAGTGGAGGACCATTCTAACGCTGAGAAGACAGTACTGTGCATTTAGTACTTTGTCCTGTTTCATGAAAATTCTCACTTCTCTGTGTATGTACCAGTTGAAGAGAAATTGGAGCAGACTGTTGTACTTCCAAGTAGAGTAGGCTCCCAAATATCTCCTGCAGTATTTGACTTCTCGTTTTCTAACAAATGAGAACAGTGATTGTCAGGAGTCGTCTGGAAAGTGGTCCTCCCTTTCAGGAGAAGGAAGAAGCCATTGAAGGACAGCAGTTTTTCTGTCTTGTAGTAAGGGAGTTGAAGGAGATTGGTGTTGAGGGGAGTTAACTTCTGTGGTTTATCTACAGCTGAGAAATCTACTGTTAGTCTATCCCGAGGTGTGTAAGTTCTAGTCCTTTACATTTTAAGGCTGCTCAACTGCTTCGTTTTAGAAATGGCAAGCAGGAAGCTGCCTGTCTTTATATAGGAATAAATACCTTCAAGTGATATGGATGACTAGGAACTTTCTCTTTTTTTTTTTTTTTTGGGAAGCCCTTTGAAGGGTAATGCCCAATAGCTGAATGTCTCAGTGTTCTTCAGGTGTTCCGTAGTGATGTCAGCTGTCCCATTAAATTAATTTTGCAATGTGTTCTCTGATTTGACCTTCAAACCTAGTGAAATACTATCCTGATTATGCTTTTATACTAAATAAAAAGTGAGATTTCTTTCAGATTGAATTTTTGTGTTTTTCTAACTACTGTGTTCTGCATGTTCACGAGACCGTTAAAATTGTTGAATGTCCTTAACCTGTGATTAGCCTGTAAGAAACAACATATAGTACAGAAACATTACACTGTTACAGTATGATTTAAATATTTCCTTATTTTCTCTAGATCAATGTCAGAGTAACCACAATGGATGCAGAGTTGGAATTTGCCATCCAGCCCAATACAACAGGCAAGCAGCTCTTTGATCAGGTAACTTGTGTGTCTGTGTATGTATGAGTACAAACTCAGAAATGTATTATGGGTATTAAGGGTTAATAGTTTGAGAAAGTGGAGTGTTCTTGTGTAGAGAAATTACCTTTTTCCTTACATTACCTGAGGCCTGTTCTGAGTTAGCGTGAATTTCCTCGTTGCTCCTCATGAAACATATTCAATTCAAAGACAACTCTGTAAATGTTACCAGTGAGGCTTCAGTTGAATCATGTGTGGAACTGCTTTGAAATGAATAGTATTTTGTATGTCTAATAATGCTACAGTTGCTACTGCAATATAGTTGTTAGAATTACATATATATTAGAAATGTGAATGTAACAGTAAGTTCACTAACAAAAGCTTTTTTCCCCAAAAAATGTAAGCTGTACATAGTTTTTCACTTCTCAAATGTTAGAACCGAATTATTGTCCTATGAACAAGTATGAAATATAAGTTTAAAAAAAAGAAAAAAGAATAAATTAAAATTATGGCAATAATGTGCTTACAGAGTGCAGACCTATCAGAACTGCACATTCTCACTTGATACCATCTCCATTATACACCAGTTAAATGGACTAAATGAATTATTTCTTAAAACACAGGTGTCTTGTTGTCATGGTGTTAGCCATCAGACTCTTGAAACAATTTTTTGAGCTAGGTTTTGGAATGTTAGAGAAAATGTTAAGAATAGAATCTTGTCAATATGTTGTTTTGTTTTTCCCCAATACACCAATAAAGAGGTTATCTAGATCCAAGATATGTGTATTTATTTGAACAATGCAGAAATACCTGAAATTACTCTTCAAAAATAGTTTAACTAGATCACCAGTTATGTCTAGTAGAACTGTTGTTTCTGTCTACTCCACTATAGATGCTTGAAGTATGTAATGATGAGTAGAGCTAAGAGAAAGTAAGACACTCTCTAACCTCAGTTGTATGTCTTCAGCCTCTACATAGGGATAGACTTTATGACTCTTAAAAAGACTTCTTGAAAAAAGAAGCTGTCCTCCTTTTTGCCTAACCAACATTACCACCAACTAGAAATATGGTGTTCTGTGATGTCGAAGCCTTAAGCTGTTACTTGTCTTCTGCCAACCTTTGCTATCTTATGGCACACAGTGTTGGGTGGGGTGGCATTATGCTGAGTAACATCTTGTGCCCAGGTAATCAAGTTCATCCAAATTGGGGCATTCGCAAACAGGGGACAAAGATACAGCCCTGAATTTGGTTTCACGCTTTTCTTAGTTCCTCAGTTCACTGTGTGGTGTTTGACATCTTACCAGCTCTTGCCTCCAGAAATTTGAACTGAAAATTTTTAGGTCAAGAAAAACAAACCAGTGTAGTTCGTTGTGTGTGAGGAGAGAAGCATTTTCAGCCTGATCTGAAATTTATGTGCGAGTTCTACCGAGTAACATCAAAAGCTGAATTATCTTGCAAAAGCAGCATGAAATTTTCAGACAAAAGTTACCTTGTTTCTCTATAGAAAGGGCATTTAATAGCAGTGTTATTGAAAGGGTTGGTCTGTGCAGAAGTGGTGAACCTGACAGCTGAGTTGTCGGTTACTGATTGCAGAAAATAACCTGTCCATGAATTTACCTGTTGCCTAGTGCTCCACTGTATTTTTGGAGAACAACTTGTCCTTTTTTCAGTCAGTGTTCTTTTAAACTTTTAATTGGTATTTTCTGGAGTTGTTGATTCGTTTCCCATTCTGTGTATGTGTTTTCATCACATTCATCTGCTAGCAGACAAAAATGCAGCATTTGACATGAGGCTTTCTCTTTTCTGTTGTTGAACTCAGTAAACTTATTTATTGCACAAACTTTATTACTTACATTTCAGAAGATGTTTTAACATATTTGCCATTGGTCTTTCTGTCTCTCCCATCGGCGATCAGTATAGGCAAGAGAGGGTCTATTCTCTTGTAGTCAACCAGTGAAGCATCTGTAACTTTTGTGGGAGAGGAGGAACCCTGTAGTGGGTGTGTCTCCATGCACTGGTGGTAATGGTGGGGGTTGTTTTGTTGTGTTAACAGTGAGCACCAGTAACTGGTTTATTGTAGTTGCCATTCAGGAAGAATGGGAGGGTTTCCTCCTTTATTTCAAGTTATACCCCACTGTCCTTTCCAGACATCTCAGAAGCTTTCCTTAAACCTTTTGGAAGGCGACTGAATGAAATCCTTGTTAGGTTGTCTTTGTGTGTGTTTTGATTTGCCAGAACACGTATGGTTCTGGTTGCTTTTCTTCTCCAGGAATATTTTTTTGCTTGTTAATAGTCAAATTGCAGGATGAGATGGTGGGTAAATCCATTTTACAGATGTGATGAAGACTTTAAAGGAACTACTTAATGAAACTTCTGAGCCAGAATCAAACTCCTAAGTTTCTCATACTCTGCTTGGGTTTCATCTCGTGCTACTGCATTGCATAATTGTATACATTACCTTGGTACAAAATTTCAGGAAGTTTTTTTCTCTTTCCTTTGAGCTGAGGGGCAGTGTAGGCAATGCTTTTTCCTTATTTGTGGAGTCTGATGTAAAACAGGCTAATGTGTAATCTGGCTTTAGTCCTGATTTGCAGGCACATGTAACTCTGCATTGCTGTATCCAAGTTGTCTGTATTTAAATAATGTGCAGTGGGCATCTCGGGTAAGGGCTGTAGTTAGTGGGTGAGAGCAAAATGTTTTGACGTGAGCATAAGCACTTGTCTCCTTGTGCCTTACAGGCAGAGCTGTTGAAAATCTGCAGTTCTTTGCAGATGAGAGAGCTGATAAAGTAAAATGGCTCATCTTGGACAACTGCAAAGTAAAGAGCATTCTCAGTCATCTGATAAAACCATAAGTATTTTGATCAACATTATATGGGAGATCTGTGCCAAGAGAAGCAGCAGATCTGAAGTTTCTGTGTTGGGACACCAAATTTAATGTTACTCAGGACCATACTGGTAACATACACTTGATGTTTCTTATGTTCTCAAGTAAATGATGTGGGAATTCTAGAGGAAATAACTGTGCTCACTGAAGACATCAGTCTGGTTGGGTCTGTGAATATTTCTATTTTGTGCTTTGGAGCTTGACAGCAAAGGGGTAGAGGAGGAAAAGAGGTGCACAGCTGAATGATTGTTGAGTG
Organism: Serilophus lunatus; assembly: GCA_013399895.1. Classification (NCBI taxonomy): domain Eukaryota; kingdom Metazoa; phylum Chordata; class Aves; order Passeriformes; family Eurylaimidae; genus Serilophus; species Serilophus lunatus. The sequence goes on along the minus strand of VXBA01003937.1, from coordinate 321,584 downwards.
ATAAGGCAGATGTCCAAGGCAGCAGAAGTAAGTTTGCACAGCTATCTTACAACGTTTTCTAATTTTCAAAATCTTAATTTTGCAACCCAATAGTACTACTTTAAAATGGAGGAGGATCTATGTGTAAAATTCTATTTACTTCACATGCATCTGAATGCTTCCATAAAACAGCCTTCAGTAAAGCAGCTTGCCAGCACGGTCCAACCTGAGTGCATATGTAAGTACTGCCATAACGGGGTCTTTTGGAGCCAGAGCTTACAGTCATTTAATGATCTTTGCTGGGCCTTTCTGATTAATTGTTTATTGAATCCATGTGTGCTTTTGCTATGCAAAAGACTTGTAAGATAGTTCCAGTGTCATTATATTCTGTAGTAAAATGCTACTTTTTGTTTGCTTTGAGCCTGCTATGTCTTGATTTCTGTTGATTCTCTTAATTCTTACATTATAAGAAATAATAATCATTCCTTATTTTCTGTCCACATGCCATGCAAGTTTTTTTGACGTGTGTTACATTTTTCCTTTGCTCATTTCTCTGTCAGTGGGCCTAGTTCTTGTCTTAGCTCTGCGGAAAATGTTCCAAGTCACTGATCATTCTTTTCAGCTCTTGTGAAATGTTTCCAGTGCTGCAGCATCCTTTTTTAAGTTGATGTGACCAGTCATTATGTAGTATTGGAGATTTGGAAATACCATGCACATGCATAGTAATGTGACAGCTTTCTTGCCTTTTTACTTTACAGCTAGAACTTCATTTATGTAATTTAAATTCTTGTCTTTTGTGTACAGTAACTCGTTTTTATTAAATAGGACCTTTTATTGAAGTTCATCTTTTTACTGTTCATTCACAGATCTTTTGGAAGGTTTTCCACAGCAGATTCTATCACATCAGTTTCATTCTTTTTTTGAAGTCCTAGGCGACTTCCCTAGTGGTTACACTACGAATCTGTTATGAAAACAGATTTTTTTCTTTCTTTCTTTTTAACTAGGATATCCATAAAACAACCTTCCCTCTATTCAAGGACAATTTTTTCTTTAGTAGCTTTTGGTGATAGATGTGATCAGCAGTCTCACAGGAAAATTATGTGGTTTATTAGCTATATAATCCCTATCCCGTTTAACTCCTGGGAGGAGACAATTCATCCTCATTACCTCATACTTGTCCACAAATGTTATTCTTTATTATCACTTCACCAGTCATCTTCTGTTGTCTTCTCTTGAAGGGGACCTACTTCTCCTTAGGCCTGCAGTTCACTTCCCAGACCTACTTTCCAATTTTGGGGCCCTGCTTCCTACCTTCTGTTCCTCAGGTGCTGATGTTCACAGTGAGCTTAAGCTGCACACTCCCCGTGGTAGTTCAGAAACATTGTTTGAGTTTTAGAGCTCTGGGGTTCCCCGAACCTGATGTTTTGCTACTTTTACCTTTTTTCATTTGTGTAAGACTTGACTAGATTTCCATTAATTACCATTTAAAAAACTGTAGTGATTACTGATGATTATGGCTCATCTATTTTTAGGTGGTGAAAACTGTTGGTCTTCGTGAAGTCTGGTTTTTTGGGCTACAGTATGTGGACAGCAAAGGCTACTCAACATGGCTGAAGCTAAATAAAAAGGTAACAATTCCCTAATACTTAGCAGAGTGTACTGTTTGAAGTATACTCTATAAGGTTTGCTGCTTCAGTGTTGCAGATGAGGCATATCTGGCTTCAAATTTGAAAAATTGCTTTTTGTTTGCTTTAAATGACAAAGTACAGTGTTAAGTTTGATTAGTTATAAAAAGAATATGCAAAGCTGCATTAATATTTAATTTGAGAAGGAGATAGTTTTCAGTATTTCCGGTATCACCATGGTGATGCATGCATTAGGAAAACTTTTAATTCATGTTGTCCTGTTTTCATGCAGTAAAACATTAGTAGAGTAAGTGTTTCACAGTCTGGGTGTGTGTACCAGAACTGTTTGGGCTTTAGGAATTTGTATATACAGCTACAGATCCTTAAACAAGACACAAATAGTAGGCTTCTAAACACTAGGTAGAAATAAGTGTAGGGTAATTTTCTTGTTTTCTGAACATCACTGACTACCTTGTGCCTTCCAGCTATTGGAAAGCAGACAATTTTACTTTAAATTGTATTTACGAGTTTGAATAGTCACTTTTTCTTTCAATATTGGATGTCAGGTTATATATTAATGGCACTGTTTAGAATGTTCATATTTTTAATTTTTTTTAGTTCAGCCTAATGAAGAATACCTTATCTCCTAGAATTTCATGTGTCTTTTGTTTCATACACAATAAACATTATAGTGCTACAGGTATTTTGTTAGCTGTAGTGATTTGCCTCAAGTGGTTGGATACTATGGGATTTGTGAAAAATACAGAAGACACTGCTCTCTGAAAGCCTTTGTCAAGTTAAGTTGCTGGTACAGTTCAGGAACAGATAAGAGCATGCTAAGTTGGCATTTTTAAAAAAGCTTGTAACATTTGATTCTTAAATGCACTGTCATAAACTGGTTCTCACTTGTAATATTACAATATTTTCAGTAAATACAGATAAAATCTGACACAGCAAAGTATAACTATGCAAGTAAGATTTTTTTATGCCAAGACCACAGCTAATTTTTCACTGGTGAGGGTTACGTGAAATACTGCACATGTAAATAATACATGACAATAATGGAAAATGGGCAAAATTTTTAAAATCGACATCTCGGATGTTGACTAGATACGTACGTTTGCTGTCTTACACATGTGTTTAAAAAGTTGCATTGTATTTACAGTTTTTGAGCCTTCCTACAAGTCAAGTAAACAGACACATCATTTCATGCTTAGCAAAGAAGTTCTAGTGGAACAAGGAGTGCACAATAAAATGAAATGTGAATAAAGTGCTTGAATTTGGATATATGAGAATTATTTTAGTCTGAATGTACCTTTTAACAATCGCTATCTTATGTTAAAATTAGCTTAATTTTTAGTGTTTTTGCTTTGGTCATAAATGGTGCAGAAAGCTGAGCACAAATGAAGTAGAAAATTCTACATAAAAATGAGTTTTTGTTGAAATCTGAAGTAGGTAATTCATTTAAGGCTTAGAATGACCACATCTGATCTCTTCACAGAAAACACAATTATAAAGCTTATCCATTCTAGAAAAATAAAGTGGTTAAAGGAATTACTGCTTTTGCACAGAAACAAAGCACATGTACTTAGTTCATTAGTTCAAAGACTTCTAAAAGAATGCAACTTTACATTTATATTGAAGAAATATGTGCTGTAGTTCTTGTTAAAGAAATGTTGATAAACCTTAGTTTATTTCCTCAAAATCATTCTTGAATGTAGTTTTAAATTTTAAAATCTATTACAGCTTCTTTTTTCTCAGATCTTTGTGATGAATACAAATTCACACAAGCCTACAAAAAATCTCTTAAAACAGCCTTTAAGTAGTATTTCAGGATTGTCTGGTTTATCCAAATTGTTGTATTTGATTGTACCGTGTGAACCTTCAGTGAGTCCCATAGTGGGCTTGCTGGAGAGCACTGGGTTTCTGTGCAGAGGAGCTGAAAGTGTTCAGTGTTAATCATATTTAATGTTGCATTTAGTGCTCTTTGTATTTTTTCCTGCATTCTTCTCCCTCAGGTAACACAGCAAGATGTACGGAAAGAAAATCCTTTGCAGTTTAAGTTCAGAGCCAAGTTTTTTCCAGAGGATGTATCTGAAGAATTAATTCAGGAAATAACTCAGAGACTTTTCTTCCTACAAGTCAAAGAATCCATTTTAAATGATGAAATATATTGCCCACCAGAAACTGCAGTTCTTCTGGCTTCTTATGCCGTCCAGTCCAAGTATGGAGATTACAATAAGGAGATCCATAAACTAGGCTACATAGCAAATGACAGACTGCTCCCCCAGCGGTGAGTGAGACTGGTTTTGCACCAGCTGCTGCAGTAAAACTTATTTATAGCACATATTTTTTACAAATAAAATATTAAGTGATAACTTGAATTTAATGGCGACTTTCTTATGAGGCTTGCTAGTAAAATTTAGAGATCTTAATTTAGGCTTTAAGTAGGAAGGAAATGTCGCAGCACAGTTTCTTGAGACATACTTCCTATCCTGTCCACAAACACCTGCAGATTTAGTTGAACACATTTCCAAAGTACTCCAAAATGGTCTGATTTTAATGAAGTAACTGAGATTCATATGATATTCTCTCCTTTTCTTCATTTTCAGTGTTTTTAAATTATAATAATTTCCTGAAAGTAATTGTAAAGTGTACTGCAAATAAAATATATTGCAGGACAATGCTATCCTGAACAGAAGATCTAGAAACTAAATTGTTGCCTTGGCTGTTGAGTATAAACTCTCCTGTGTCAGTCACTCATCTAATTGGTTATGGAAAGTGAGCACCAAGGTTACAGTTAGGTTTCTCTATGCAGGTGAAAAGCATGCTCCTGGTGTGTTTGGCATGAAGAGAAGTATTACAACACAAACGTACAAAGCTACACAATAACGATGTGTTGTGGGCATACGTGTGCTTAATAAACATGTAACACTCATCATCAAAGAAATGAAGGACATGGACTAATTTGAGGGGTTTTAAGTCGTACGCTTTGTCTCTTTGGTTTGAAAACTAAAAGTGGAAACTCACTTATTATAACTAAGCCTGAGAATTTTCTAGCAAACAAAAAGGCCTTTTGAGGATAGTGATGAAGTATTGAAAGAAATATTTCTGAAAATGTTTCCGACTTTGAAAAATCCTGGTGAAAAGCTTAAGTTTGGCTGTTTGCTTCCAGCTTGTGACAGCAAAGTCTGTACCTTTTCCTAGAAAAATAGCCCTTGTTTGGAAGGCAGGGAGAAGCAGAACCAGTATGAAACTATCATTACTGAGTATGTTCACAAATCTTGGTTTTTGCTCAGTTATGATGACAGTCTGTGAACACTGGAGTCTCTTAGGTACAACAGAAATTAAATACTTAAGCTCCTTTTCAGAAGCCAGATATTCAGGTGATTTTTTTTCTAATTGTCCTTTAAAGCAATTTCTTCAGGAATGCTTGAAATGCTGGGTGCATGGAATTAAAGCATAATTAAATTATCATATGCATTTGATTTTTTTTTTTTTACTGCAATACTACACTGCAAGTTCTAGTAGGCAAAAATATAATTCCATCATTGCAGACTCTTGTGGCCAAACCTCAGATAGTTTTCTGAAGCTGCTTTCCCATTAATTTTATTTATAAGGAGAAGAAACCAACACAAAAAACCCCAGAAAGCTCATTTGTTGACTTGTCTTGATGTGTTACACTCGGTTGAAAGGGGATCTTTGCATACCTAGAGATTAATTTGCAGCATAGTTGTATGAGGATTCCATAAGTCTGCATTCTCAAGTGTTCCAAACATTACATTTTATGACATTACTGTAATGAGATGTGCCATAGTGTGACTTTTATATTGCAAAGAACATAGAATACCAGGAAAAAAGAAGTGACTTTCACACTATTTTAGAAGTCTATTTGTTGAAATACGAAGTTTGTGTCTATTTGTGTGTACTAGTTTGAAATCAAACCAGTGGGAGATCGCAAGTCAGAATTATAATTTAATAGAAAAATTAAAAGAAATAAATAAATGCAGAAGTACAAGAACACTGACAAAGTCAGGTACACCCTGACACTCTATGATAATAGTAGTCCAAGCAAAGCAGTTCCGTTGAAGCAGTGATCCTGTAAAAAGGAAAAGGGGTGAGAAAGTCCAATGGTAGCTCTTGTCTTCTGGGAGTCCAGTAGGTAAGCGCTCCTGTGGTGTTCAGAGTCTCAGCTTATATCCAGGATGGAATTGTTGTCTCCTCCCTCTGGGCAAAACATCTCACAATGGGATGGTGAGTCGCCTGATAAGGCCTGATGGGCCCATTAACAGCAGATAGTCCAGGAAGGAGCTATCTCTGAGTCATGGGCGAGGCATTGATGGCCCATTAACAGATGATAACAGAGATGGTAATAGAATATACTTCAACCTAGGACATTGTGTTAAAAAGATAAGCAGTGTATAGGAAGTAATCTTTCTTTATTCAATTAAAGCATATGTTATGTAGTGTAACTAAACTTATTTTTATAACTTGAAGGGGTTAAATTGGTTGTCAGTGTCATGTAATATGACATAATCACTTATATCATCATATAATAACTTCTATTCACAGTGTGTTAGAACAGCACAAACTGACAAAAGAACAGTGGGAAGAAAGAATACAGAACTGGCATGAAGAGCACAGGGGAATGCTAAGGTAATAATCTAAAAAAATGTTCCCAGGGCCTTCTATTAATGTTAGGATGCATTTTAGGAGGTGGTATATTTGTTTGGAAAACTGTTCTTTTATTCTGACTGGGGTAAGTGGTTATGAAAAACTTGCATAAAAGCTTCAGCGAGGGCTGAGTTTCCAGTATGGTTATTGCTTTACCTACATGAATTCTGGTAAGGCTGCCAACTGCCTTTGTCCATAGTTGCCTGCCTCGAAAATACATTTAGTGTTTCCTTAGCTCATGAGGCAGAAAAACAAAGTGCAATGATTGGATTCTACTTGGATATTAAGAGCGTAGAACTCTTATGAGTATCTGAGTCAAACTACTCATGAATTTCAAAGAGATTTAATTCAAAACTAAATTTCAGAGCCACTGGTTATTCTGTAGTTTTTCTTATAATGTATTTGTTGTCTACACTATAGCAATTTTTCTTCTTTCATCAGGGAAGATTCTATGATGGAATACCTTAAAATAGCACAAGACTTGGAAATGTATGGAGTCAACTATTTTGAAATAAAGAATAAAAAAGGAACTGAATTGTGGCTGGGAGTTGATGCTTTGGGTCTGAATATTTATGAGCATGATGATAAGTAAGTGGCTAATACTCATTTTCCATTTCTGTTCTAGGAGATACCTTACTGCATTCAATAAGATCTAACAAAACAGGTTCTCACAGACCTGATAACCTATGTAAAAAATAGAAAAAGAGAGATAGATATTAACTGCTAGAATATTTGAATTTTAAAGCTTAAATAGGGACGCAGAAGAAGGGAAAGGAAGAACAGTTGTGTCTAAACTTGAATTTACACTGCTTAATATGAATGTATGACAGCTGTTTATGTTCCTTTCTGTACTTTTTGCTCAGGACTTCCCCTGCAGTTAGATGAGAAGGACATTTTGGAGCTGAGTAACATTTTTGATATGTTTTGTGAGAGCTGTGATGAGGATTATAAATGTTAAGAGCATGAAAAACTTTGGTATCTAAAAGCAAAACCTTTTGGACATCAAAGAAAGTAAATCAATCGTGTGTCCTGATAAGGAGATCAAATAATCTGTCTTACTTGAAGAGGTGTAAAGCTGAAAAGTAAAAAAAATTCAAAGAATTTGGAAATGGAAGAAGAAACTCTTTTCTTCCTTTACAAACTCTTGTTACTAGTATCTAATGTCAACAGTTCATTTGCAGTTATGTGAAGTGAAACGTGATGTGTCAAACTCCAGGTAGCAGCAGTCCATTTTGATGGATAGATACTCTGTAACAAAATTTTGTAAGCCATAATTGCCATTAGATGGCAATGTAACTCCTGAAAGAAGGAAATATTCGGAAAATGTTCTGATCAGATTGAATGATGACGCAATTTTTGGTATTCTTTAACTCCTGGCAGCTTACAATCAAATTATCTTAATTATAAGCACTAGAAAATATTTAAGGCTGGAAAAATCTTTCTATGCAGATGGAAAAAAATATTTACAGGTATGCACTTGATGCATAACACTGTAACAATTTCTCAACATAAACTTGGAAAATGTATTTCCTTTGCATTGTAAGCAAATAATTTATGTTAAATTTAAGAACACATCTTAAATCTGAGCTAAACTGAAGTACAGCATTGCTGAAAGCTACTTAAATTTCAATATTTGAAATGTCATTTTCTGAAATATAAGCAGTTACTCTTTTTGCTGAAAATGAAATTATCAATAGCTTATAAAGAATGAGTATATGACTGTGATGCTTAGCATCTAGCTGATAGAAGTAGGATAAGTCATGAATTAAAACTCCTTTTGTTACAGTATCATGTAATTTAATTATGTGTTTAATGGAACAATATGTAAAAAAAGTCGACCAAAATATACTTGAACTGTTGTTAATATTTTAATGTAATTGTAGCATTCTAAATGTTACTGAGTGTACTAGTGAAAATGGTACAGGAAAAAACTTTATTGGAGAGAGATTATATATATAAAGTGCACAGCCTGGCTGATTCTAATGGGAACTTTTTCTCTTTGAAGGCTGACACCCAAGATTGGTTTTCCTTGGAGCGAAATAAGAAACATCTCTTTTAATGACAAAAAATTTGTCATAAAGCCAATTGACAAAAAAGCCCCTGTAAGTTATGTGTAGAATAGTATCCTTATCCCTTTGTATATGGATATGAAGAGATTTAAGCCTGTAGAACTTGCTGTGGCATTATGGCATGAGTAAATGTTTTGTGGCATTTATTATTCTTACTGGTAGAATAGTCAGTAATCAAAAGGAGATTTTGATTTTAAAATGTTATGTTTATTTTCTCACCTTTTGTTCTGGTGGATGCTATGGCATGTTTATTTTCTCTCTTCTCTGGTTGATATTCTTAAGTTGTTGGGTTTTTTTAAGTCAGCTAGTACGTTGTGATGTGTTGAAAAGATGCTAAATTCTCTGCCCCTCTCTTCCATTTTTGGGTTTTTTTTGTGACAGCAGTACATTTTGTGAGAATTTCTAGGTCAAATCTATTCAGAATAGAGTAGAGAATAACTTAACTTACTTAGAATTCTAAAATGTGATGTAAACCCGCTAATTTCTACTTGGGGTATTCCAGGTGAAATTTTATCTTACAAGTAACTAGGTTTATAGATTATGGTGCTTGCTTGCTCAAAATGTGAAAATACTTGCAAGTTTTCATTCAAGCAGTGCAAGCATGCAGTAATGCTTTGAGTCTTGTAACAAATGTATTTTTTAGATTAATGGATATATTGCAACTGTTTTTGCTAGGATTTTGTTTTTTATGCACCCCGTCTGAGAATTAACAAGCGGATTTTGGCACTGTGTATGGGAAACCATGAATTGTACATGAGGAGGAGGAAACCTGATACAATTGAAGTGCAACAGATGAAGGCCCAAGCTAGAGAAGAGAAACATCAGAAACAATTGGAAAGGTAATTAACAAACTTCCATGAAACGTTAAAAAAATCTCGTACCCTTTTAAGGAGTCATAGAAGTATCAGACATCTTAGTATTCTAGAAAAGAGAGGAGCTGCTTTTCTTTCTGCACTATGTAAGCAGGTTTGTGGATTGGCATGTCTCACCTGAATAGAAAGCTATATCTTTTTTGAGCTTTCAGCACAGTAACAGTAGCTGCACTGTTGTTTCTTGGTTGTTTTTTGTTGTTTTTTTTTTTTTTTGTGACAGTCTTACCTCTCTGTTCCTCGATCCTTAGGGCCTTTTAAACTCTTACAGTGTAATCCTTTAAAGCAAGTTTAGTGAAGAATGTCATGACCTACCTTTTGTGTATTTAAAAAATACTGTTGCCAGTTCTAGCCCAGATGAAACATCATGCCTAAAAATGCAGATGTAATTGTGGATTTGGCTACTTGGACAATAACTAAGATTGTTAATCAGTTCTGTTCATAAATTGTTTTTATGTGCAGTATTTTGAGGCAGAAACGGAATTTGAAACCTGTAAAATTATGTGTTTCTCTTCTAGTTGAGTGAACTGAAAAATAGGCTACCAACTTCCAAAGAGAAGGATTTAAAGTTTAAGGGTAAAAAACTTTTTAATTGTTTTTTTTCAGAGCACAATTAGAAAATGAGAAGAAGAAAAGGGAGATAGCAGAAAAGGAGAAGGAGAGAATAGAGCGTGAGAAGGAAGAATTAATGGAACGCTTAAGACAAATTGAGGAGCAAACAATGAAAGCTCAGAAAGGTGAGCTCTTACTGGACATGGATTTCTTAAATCTCATGGCAACATTTAGTTTTGTTGGGTAGTTCAGTTTCACAGTTCTCTTTGTATGTTGTAGTTTTTTGTTATTTTGTGGGGTTTTTTTAAACTTAATAATAGCAAGAATTTAGTGGTGTTTTATTTGATATGAGGTATTCTTTTTTTAGTGTTTAAGCAATGGTGTGCATGCATTTTTGTGTATCTTTTTAATATAAAAGCAATTTCTAATACAACAAAAGTTTCAACTTAGTAAAGTGGAAATTAATATGTACACAGTTCAACTCAACAAAATTATGAAATGCATATAGTGCTGAAAACCTGGAGCTGGAGGGAGCAGGGAAATTAGAGATGAAGATTCAAAGTACTTTCTCTAGGGTTTTGTTGAATTTAGCTTTTAATTTGGAAAATTCCTTGTTCCTTCATTTTCTTATTCCCTTGTAAGATCTGAGAAATTGAAAATTAAAATCTTATCAGACTTCAGTGACCAAACGCATTTCACCAATCACAGTTCTTTGTGTTTAGTCACTGTGTGGAGTCCCTGCCTCTGTAACTTCCTAGTCCCTCCTCTCCATGTTCTTTTTTATTTTTTCTTGCTTTAGATTTGGTTCACATTCATAAAAGCTTTGTTGCTCCTTTCTTTTCCTAACTGTTGGCTTCAGGCACGATAGAGAGAATCACTGACTAAACCTTTGCAAATAAATTACATATGCCTGGCACTGCTCTCCAGCTCTACCACTGCAATTTTCAGTCTTTCATTGCAGAACAGGTTGGACACATCCAGACAGGTAACATACTAACTGTGCCGTGGGATTGTTTGAGAGAGCTATTTTGCCCAAAACAAAACAGTGTCAGGGTGATTCTGGAGGTTTGACGACATACATTTTCTCATAACTTTTGTAAGCAATATAGCCTGATTGCTGATGTGATAGATAATTTTTGTGTGTTGCTGGTCTTTTTAGCTTTCTGTTCACATAGTCTTTATACAAATGATGTGCATTCTGTAGTTAAGTTGGTAGTTTAGTGTTCTGTATCTTACTGAGAAGATGTGTTTGGTCAGTGTTTTTAAGTAGTTACACATTTTATTTAATTTTTTAAGTATTGCATTTGTAGAATTCCATATACTTGTGATGCTGTTCGTTTAACTTTATACCTGAAGTAGTAGCAGTAGGCCTGGGAAATCAGCTGAAGAATAATGGTTACATGAGACCTACTTAAAACTACAAGTGCAAACATGAAGTATGTGTCAGCATACCTGGGGAGATGCATTTTTTGTATTAAAGCACATGGTGAAGGGCAAATCCGTTGTTCCAAAAAAACGATTCACTATTAAGATTTTCTGGTGGAGGACCTATGCAGCTATGCCTAGCCAAGAATATAATGGAAAATTTATATTTAAAATGAGCAAAGATCTTGAGAGACTTTTTTCAGAGTCACTTAATTTTTCACATTAGAGGAGGAGTGTATTTTGTCTGTGTGAATCTTACCTTTGCTACTGGTAGATATTATTATCTCCTATTTTGCTGAAGGTTCTGCCCTTTAGATTTCCACATTTTGTTAACCAGACAGCTGCACAACTATTATCCCTCCCTTGATATGAAACTTTCCTCCTCTGTTGTATAGAGAATTTTTCTGACCCTTGCTATTTGTCTTGGGTCATTTTGCTGGAGGTACATGCCTCAATTTTCAGCTCCAATTAAGGAATCTGTCAGGCATTTCAATAGAGTAGAAGAGTTTTTTGCTTTTTTTACTATAAGAGAATGTGGTTTAATATAAGCAAAGTCTCCCTAGTAAGAGTGGGAGTGTATATGTGGGTATATGTACATAAATTGGTTGTTTAGTCTCATCAGTGAGGTGACAACTTTCTGAAACACTGGGCTATCAGAAGTGTCAGGTGAGATGAAGTATATCCAAAGTGTGTCTTGACAGAGGGTGGAATCAGACATGCAACAAAACTCCAGGTAAGGTGTTCAACAGCTTTTCTTAGGTTGAGTCAGCCTTGTAAATTTTTATTAGTGCTCTATGTTACTTTATTTTGAGTATGTTACAGCTGTAATCTGTGTTAAATCTGAGGAAGAGCTTGTTAGTGATAGCTTGTCTGCAAACATTCCTCTTGGCAGAGCTAGAGGAACAGACTAGAAGAGCTCTAGAACTGGATCAAGAACGAAAGCGTGCGAAAGAAGAAGCGGAGCGCCTGGAAAAAGAGCGTCGAGCAGCTGAAGTAGCTAAAGCTGCTCTGGCCAAGCAGGCAGCTGATCAAATGAAGAACCAGGAGCAGCTAGTAAGAAATTTTAACCTTATTTTGGAAAAAAAAAAAAAAAAAAAAAGGCAAAAAAGCTGAAAACTTAGATTTTATTCTTGGTTATGTCAAATGAGGGAAGTACATTGAAACAGATAAAAGTATGGGAGATACCATTACATGTTTTTGTGGGAACTGCTTTAGAAAACTCCCTTTACCAGATAAATATAAAACTTTGGAGCTGTAGGAAATGAAATGAAGAAGACCATTCAGACTGACAACACTCACTACATTCGCTTTCTAATTAGTGTCAGGCTTATCCACCTGAGAACAAGAGTAGCTTCCTTCTACAGTCCACTGGGAAGCCTGTTCTCTGAGGCAGGTCTGTTCTGAAACTTGATGCTGGTGGGGAGTCGGTGATTGGGTGGTGATTGTTTTTCCCATCCCATTTCCAGCATTTTTAGTATCTTCTCATGTTCTGTGCTAGACTACTTCTAATTCAAGATTTGTGCATAGTAATTGAGAAAGGCATAAAAATAGCGGAAGAAATGATTCCTCAACTATAAACCAGCATTTGATCTTCTGTAAATTTAGCACACAGTTCTGAAGGCAAGATTTAGCTTAATAGTGCTGAGATTATGGTCCAGAATCATAATCTTAGTGATGGGACCATTAAGGTTGTATTAGACTGAAACAGCCTGAAATGCTAGTATGTAACTACAGCTTGCTGTTTCTCAGCAAGCTTTGCAAGTGCAGAAGATAAATATTTTTCCTTTGGACTTGTTTCCATCAGGCTGGAGTACTCTGATTCATTCCCCCTCTCATGTATGCTTAAAGTTTCTATTTTTAGCAGAGAAGTGATGGATGGTAACAAACTCTCTTCAAGCTAGATCACAGCAAAGGCTCTGCTTTCTTCCACTGCAAAGCCAAAACGATACCTAATTAAAAGTTTTAATTTTTTTTTTGTTTGTTTCAGGCAGCAGAAATTGCTGAATTCACAGCCAAGATTGCACTTCTAGAGGAGGCCAAGAAAAAGAAAGAAGAGGAAGCTTCAGAATGGCAGCACAAAGTAATGAGCCCATGCTGTGTGAAGTCAGAACTTCAAAGAAACTAAGGGAGATGAGTGCAGAAATCCCACTGGATGTCCATGTGGTCGAATCTATCTTTCCCTTAGGCTTCAGAGAAGTCTCTTAAATGTTTTTGGTTTTATTCCAGTCTGCTGAAGAAGCCTATGCTTCCATTTAACTCCTTTCTTGATATTTCATAGTCTCATTGCAAAGGTATGGTCAAAGATTAGAAATGGCCCCTTCTTGTAGGGTGATGAAAGACTGGAGCTTTGTGTTAGAGAAAAAGACACCTTTGGAGAAAGTTGTAGTAGAAATCATGAGTTGTGGTGGAAAGATGAACCAAAAACTAACAAAGGCACATGAAATGCAACTGGACAATAATTTAAAGCAAAGTAGTATTTATTCACAAAAATCTGTAATTAGCTGTGGAATGTGAATACTTAACTGTGTATATGGGTTCAAAAAGTGATTGAACAAATTATTGTAAGTTCTGGTTGACTGTGAAATTGGAAGACATCTTTGGTTTAGGAAATCCCTGAGCCTTACATTTCAGGAGATTAGATGTTGAAAAGCAATCAGTGTGACTGCCCTATTATTTCACTCCTGTTTGCTGCTGGAAATAGCTTGACTCTGGTACAGCTGATTTTGAGTCATGGGGTTTTTTTTTGTTACCCTATATCTCTATTTGACAATTTTCAGTGTGGAAGCTATACAATGTCAGATACACAATATATTTTCCATGTGTCTGAGAAGTCTCAAATATTAATTTTTATTTTTCTGACTATTGATAAATAATTTTAGAAGACACTAAGTACTATTTACTGTATTTAGGCTTTTGCAGCCCAAGAGGACTTGGAAAAGACCAAAGAAGAATTGAAATCTGTGATGTCTGCGCCTCCTCCACCTCCTCCCCCACCAGTTATTCCTCCAACAGAGAATGAACATGATGAACATGATGAGAACAATGCTGAAGCCAGTGCAGAACTGTCTTCTGATGGTGTTATGAATCACAGGAGTGAAGAAGAACGGGTAACAGAAACACAGAAAAACGAACGTGTTAAGAAACAGCTCCAGGTAATGAAGATTCATAGTTGTATCAACATAATTCAGGCTTTGGGTTTTCATTCTTTTTTGTCAAAATTCTCATTGAAGTTACAACGTGCTAAGGAAACGGCCTTTTTGTAATTTTCTAGGTTTATTACCAACTTACCAACCAATATCATTCATAGTGTGGAATAGATAGCAAGATTGGATGCAAGACTGAATTTTTATGCCTTAAAAGTGTAAATACGTTGTTGCATTGGTCAGTAAACATATCTAATAATTATATGTGCAGGATGTTGAATGTTAAGGCATAATTCTTTCCTTTCTCTATACGAGAACTTATTAAGTGATATGAACAGATGCTTGCTTAGAATTGTTTGTAGTCATTCACAGACGTTAATTAATCTTACTTTGCTGAAATGGAGCATTTTCTCCTAGACCACTCTTACTTCTCAAAGTATAATAATCAACGTTTGTGGTAACCTTTCTCCTTGTTGTTAAATATCTGTGTGGGAAGAAAATGAAAGAATGGAAAGCTGCTACTTTTTCTGGTAGCAATACCTTAATAACATGTATGTGTAATATTCTTCCTGCTTGGTCAAGCACTGATTAGCATCAGGGAGCTAAAACAAGAGCTGTCTTTAGTCAAGCAAAAATTTAAAAATAAGATGATTTTTCCTGCTTTATCCTGCTGGTCCCTTTCTTGGATGTTATGGTATATGAGACTTTCTTTTTTTTTTTAGTTTAATGGTGACATTTACGTAAAGAAAGAATCCTATGCTCTCCTTATCTTTCCTTCTGTGTTCTTTCTGATAGACTTCACAGCTTGAGTTACTGAACAGCACAACAAGCATTTCATAGGGTGGCATTCAAGAAATCCTTATCCAAATTGCAGAATAGTTGTTAGAAGCTCCAGAATTATCAAAAGATGAGTCAAAGCACTTAAATGCAAATATTTTATTCAACAGGCTTTAAGTTCTGAGTTGGCTCAAGCCAGAGATGAAACCAAGAAAACACAAAATGATGTCCTTCATGCTGAGAATGTTAAAGCAGGCCGCGATAAGTACAAGACTCTCCGACAGATCCGACAAGGCAATACAAAGCAGCGTATTGATGAGTTTGAAGCAATGTGAGAGCTGTTATTTTGCATATATGTTCCTTGTAAAGCTGAACCACCAACAGAGGAAAAAAAGCAGGCCTTTGCAGATTTGATGGATTGCACCCCACTTTGCCAAAGCACTTAATACCAGGTTGACTACAGTGACTAGAAGACAAATTTTTAGGGGAAGCTATTCAACAGTAAGGCAGTCTGTCAGCCCTCAGTTTCAGGGGAGGAAGGTGTTGAGAGATTAATAGCAGTTTTTTCCCCATCATATTTTCAGTTTCATTGTTTCTTTTTTTTTCTCCCCCTTTGGAAACAGATGTGAAGTATATTATGACTGACAAGTGTATATATTGCTTAAACTTTAAGAAACAGAAAGAAAAATGGAACTGAACCTAAACTGGATAGGTACTATTTCAGTATGAAATCTGAAATTTGTTTTCAATATAGCTACACGATTAAGAGTCTAATATTTGCTGACTTTCAGTTTTGGTGGGGTTTTTTTTCTTTTGGTAGGTTTTTTTTGTTTTGTTTTGGGGTTTTTTTCCTCCCAGGTGAAATTCTTTGGTGTTTCATGTCCTGTCATCATTGATGGTTTTCTTTGCCTACCTGTTCACAAAGGTCTGGATGGCAGGTGGTAGTTCCAGGAAATGTTTTTAAATGGAACACCACCTGTGGGCAGCACGTGGCTGCTGATAGGCTTGAGTAAGTATTGCTTTTTCTAGGTGATTCTTTTAGATGTGCAAAATGTTCTAGTGCAGCAAAGAGGGGGGAAAAAATAAAGCGTACTGTGCTATTTGCTTGTAATTATTTTATTTGCTGTAGGGAGACCTGGACCTTTCTGGCAAGGGAGCATATGAAAACATCAGTCCCAGGGAGGGGACAGTATCCTACCTCACTACTATGTACATGATGACTGGTCCTCCAAACACCATGAAAAAACTGTTGAAATTGGTTATCACTACACAGTGATAGCACAGATTGCCAGGAGCTCTTGCTCCTAGAATTTTGTTTTACTTCATGATGGATTTATAGTGCTAAATACTGTCTAACTGCCTTCTGTTGAGTTAAAATTGTAAAAGCATCTGGTGTGTTTTAAAGCTGTAACCTGTCACTGGTATATTATCTTCTGGGAGGGGTGTAGAATGTTCATGTCAGTCAGTTTGGGTTTCTAAGTACAAAATGAAAGTTCCCTGAATTGGAGTAAAAGTGTTTGTAGCTTCAGTTTTCATCGTATCTCATTTCAGATCATTAAGTCTTTTCTGTCTTGTAAAGGAGACCTGCTTTTTTTGAGAAATTTGCTTATAAATTGAACTTCAGTAATAACTTTACAGTTAATGTGGACTGCAGTTATGTTAGAGTACCCTAGTAAATACCTACAGTGGAAGAACTAGCTTTCTCTGGGGATGGTTCAGCTTTTTTTCTGTTTGATATTATGCACTCATAAATTTACACTTATCTATTAAAATTTGCCATTTTATTAAACATTTTTTTTCATGCACAACAGGTTTAAATTTCTTATGAACAGTCTAAGTTTTTTTTATTTTGTGGAATAAAAGTTTGGCTATGTGGGGTGACATCATGAAAATTAAATAAAGATACATTAATATATTTTTGGTTTGTGGGGCTAAACATATCTGCTTCATCTTGAAGACTGATGTGCAGATGCTGTGCACATGCTTCAAAATGCTGCTTGGTGGAAGTTGGTGTTTCAACTTGCAGTGGATTCTAAGAACAGTTTTTGTTCCATAGGCTTCATACACCGAAGCTTAAGCAGATTTCTGAAGTACTCAAAAGGTTTGCCATAGCAGGTGAAATACTGTGCTTCCAGTGAGTTTCCATTTTTCACAGAAAGTGTGCACTGATCCATCAGTTTCAGTGTTGGGGAAAAAACACCAGTTAAGTTTATTGTTCATAAATCTACAACATGTAGAGTAGGGCTAAATGGATTTAGATCCATTTATAAAACTGTGTGATTTTTTTTATCTAAACAACCAGGAACAACCATTTGTAATACAGATTTTCACATTGAACAAAGTGGTAATAGCTGCTGTCACCAGCAGTTGGGAACACTTACTGGTGCAGAAATACTAAGAATACATTTAATGATTACTTGGTGAAGTAATTTTCCACATGCTTTTTTCTTTAGCATCATGTTTTGTGTTGTACAATTAAGCTACAGTTACAGCTACTATTTTGGATAACATTCATTGGTTAACAATAAAGAGATACAGTTAATTTCTCTGAGGTCCATTGTTGTTATTTAATGCCCTTTATTTCTGACAGTTTTACTGAGCACACTCCAATAGCCTTTTCCAGGGCAGTGTACGAATTTTGATCATCTTTTGTTTCACATTCTGGTCAGAATGGGGGGAAAAATCAAATTGTATCCCTAGAGAATGTTACTTTGGTTAAGAAATTACCACATACAGTTGAGAGGAAGCACTGGTGTTAGTTGATTCAAAACAGGATGTGAATCATCAGAGCAAATTTGCCCTCTAGAGGGTAATTTGGCCATGTAAGAGCTCTGTGGGAAATGTTAAGAACTTTCAATCACTGCTTACATATTACTTAGCCCCAGGTAAGGTGAAATTTAATTTAATGGGTCAATATCTTGTGCATTGAGAAAGCTTGAAGTGTTTTTGGGATGCTACATGTTGCAGTGGACAGTGCTGTCAAATATATGCATGGCCATGTTTTAGATAATGCCAAGTTAATGGACTTTGTCATCTGTCTAATACCCCTGGAGCAGGCAGGAGCAGTCTGATGTAAGTAGGTATACAAATAATCTGCTAAGCAGTTCTCACGTAAGTTAGACCTCCTCTCAGATGACATTCCATTCGCTCTTGTATTTGTTTGGCCTTGCATTCAGTACAAGCACATGACTCTTCCTGTTACTTCATATGGCAGAATTACTGTGAGGAATTAAAACATGTACATGATACTTGTAACCATGCATATTTCTAGTTTGATAGTTCTCCCTTTTTGGAGCCCTTCCTGCCAAAGCATTAGATTTGAGATTTCTCACTTGTTAGAGGGGTTCTGCACAGCTATGTAGCTTCAGAGTATTGTGCTTGAGAGGGAGAGGTAAGTGCTTTGAAAGATTGTCTTTTTAAAACATGTTCTTGAGGTGAAGAGAGAAGGATGCAAAATAGTGACTCTATTTACAGGCTAGCCTAATACAATCAAATACAACACCTTGTTGTAAAAGAAGATATTCTGTCTTCTTGGAGTAGTCCCCTATGCACATGTAAACCTACATTTTATGTTGCTAGTACCAATTTGGAAAGCATTATTGTGCTTTTCCTTCTCTCAAAACATTTTTCTTTAGAGCTGTTCATGTTAACTGCTTCAAGCTCCTCTACAAAAAAAAGGAGATTTGTTCTAAATTAAATATTTCAAGCTTCTGAGAGGAAGGTACCTCAAATGTATTTTCTAAATTTTTAAAGAGTATACTGAGATTAAAATGATTAGTTAAAACCTTTTGCTTTTGAGAAGGAACTTTTAGGCAAGCATTTTCCATGTCTGTTCATATATGAATAATCTAAAAAGTTGTTCTGCCTCAGACAGTAGATTAGTGTCAAGAATCACGAGTTTTAACAAAGATTATGTATGTCTGTGGAATGAGGTAGTTGATCCTAGTGTTCATGAATGTACTTTGAGTAAAAATACCAACATAAGAAAACTGAAAGCTTCCTTACAAAAGTGCAAAGGTCTCTTATTAATAGAAGTTGTCTCATACACGTTATTTTGTCTTGTCTGGGTGATAAGTGTCAGTGGATCAGCATAAAAACTGTGGTGATTCTTTGATCCTCTGCTGTTTGGAGATGGAGAGTACCTGCCTTCCAGTTGAAATGTGCTGGCTGGCCAGCTGGGAGTGGGGCTTAGGAGATGGTTTTGGCTGGCAGCTGTGGGCACCTGCCAGGCAGTGTGTCCCTCTGCTCCATTCCCAAGCAGCACAAAGCAGTGCCTTTCCTCCCCAAAGAATTGATCTGCAGGCATGTGAGTTCTGGTGTTTTTCTCAGTTTGTGGACCCAGGCAGAAGCAAGGAGCAAATAGGGGTTGGAAAGGTTGGTGTACTGGTAGAGGGGGGGGGAAAAACCACAAATGTTGTGTGCAAGAATCCCTTACTGGCCGACTTATCTGTGTTGAGGACTCCAGTGTATAACTGCAGTGCCTGTGCAACCAGTAATTTGTTTAGCAAATTCAGCAGCCAGTTTGCTGGAACGAGTTTCACTTCACTTTGCTGAGTCTAGGTCTGTAGGTATAGGCCAGTTACCCTATTTTGTTTTGATTCATGGAGTTTGTCACTTGTGTTCACTTTACTGTCTGAGTTGATAAACTGATGCTTTGGAGTGCAGTTGAAGAAACTTTGGCTTGTTTTGCTTTTTCTTCCTTCCATGCAAGATTGCTGCCTTACCAAACGTATGTGTTTTGATCAATGTGAGTGAAGTGGGCTTACCAAGCCCAAAAGGCCTTCCCACCAAACCATCAAATTTCTTCACGAGAAGGGACCCCAATATTTGCAGCAGTGCCTGCAGTATTCTAGATGTTCAGGAAGGGACAGATTATGTCCACATAGCTCATAGTTAAGGAAACACAGTCAGCAAAAGGAAATAGAGCATTTTGAATTGTTGGTATTCCATCAGGTGTTTATATTGGCTTTTGTAAATAATGTGTCAGAGTGTTTCTGTTCACAGCAGTAGGCTTTAGGCAGCAGAAGAAACGAGGGGAGATGGAAATGCACATCAAAGGAGGCGGCCTGCTTGGTGTAAATATTCCTAATGCACGTGTGCATAAGAGTTAATGTTTCCTGTGCTCTGGATAAGTGGATCAGGTGAAAAGAGATCAAGCTCAGAGGTAGGACAATTGCATTGCTTTTTCTTCTTGTTTGGATTTTTTGTTTGTTTGTTTACTTTTAAGCTACCTTATTTACAGAGGAGGAGTTCCCATTATCTGAAGGCTGTTAGAAAGCCTGCTGCTCAGAACTAAAAGATCTTGGAGTTCTTAAGGCCATATGTTCCCAGACTGGCCTCTGTTATAACTTGCTGGATTTTAGCAGAAGATGTTCCCTGCAGTCCGGTAATTTTGCTTTAACACGTTTCTGCATTGACAGGAGCTGTCTGTGTACATGCGCTGTTCTGGCTGCCCCACTGCTTGTTCCAGCAACACGAGACCCATGTGTACCCATGTGAAACAGTAACTGCACGACAGGCTCCGTGAGCACATAAGCTGTACTCTGAGGGATCTTGTATCAAATCTACAGCTCCCCATGGCCTCAGCTTTCACACTTCTTATTCACCCCTGATTTCTTCATTAAACTTGATACAGTATTTAACTTCTTCATCTATAGCTTCAATAACATTCTACTAAACTGCGCTTCCAGCGAACAGTTGACTACTGTGTGAAATGTTTTCTTAAAATGTATAATACCAAAGAGTTGAAATAGCCACACTTCACTTTTATTCGAGTAGCACTTCTGATTAATTAATTATCTTTATGAATATGGTAATTGCGGTTGTATTGCCAAAAAGAGATTCATTTGCATTGAGACTGAGGCTCGAAACTTTTCTGCCAAGTGCGCTTCAATCTTCAGTGAAGTGAGTTCAGAAACAACATCCAGAGTACACAGACCAGTCAATCCAGCAGCTGCCTTTATTGCTGGGAATGAATTCGTTTGCATTGGAGTGAGCAGATTCAGTGCTTAAGGATTTGGGACAGGACAGCAACCCTTTTTCACACATCAGAAAAATTTCTAAAAATTATAAGAAATCTTCATAGCATTAATTGGCACTTCTGCTGTTTGTTTCCTGTCCTTGATAGCTTTTCTTCAGTTAATTCACCTTTTGAATTCTTTGATCTCTTCTCTTCTGAACAGTGTTTTGGGCATTTTGTTGCTCACTGCCAGTTGTACTTCATGGCATTTGGAAACACAGCTCTTCCTCTTCTTTCACATTTGGGATCTTAGTGTTGCTTTCAACAAAGCCAGGGACTCATCATATTTAAATTTAGAACTATTAACACTGCTTGTTTGAATACTCTTTGGATTGATTTTTGGCTACATGTCCTCTTATCAGTCAAGCATGGCAGATGCCACCTTATAGAATAAGTAATTGTATTGCCCAATTAATAATTGCTAGTAGCTTTCTGGAGAACACAAAATGTCAGAAAACGAGTATGGTAACGCGGGATCTGAACCATAGTTTATACCTGTGAGGTTCGACTTTGAGCCCAGCCCTACTCACACACACACAACGGAGCATGTAAAAGAAATTCTGTGCTGTCCTTGTGTACCTCATCTGTCTGAACTATGCAAGAGAAAGCACTGGAGCAGGATGGTTATGCAGAGCTTTTGGGGACAACTGTATGGTGCTATGACTTTTCTTTCCTACACAAGTGTCCTGGATGTNAAAAAAAAAAACCAAAAAACCACCAAGCCATGACATAGTTGGCTTTTCCTTTGGAGTCTTATTAGAGTTATGATTATATTGGTTATATGCCTGCCTGGCTTTGAACCTTCTCTGCAGGTCACTCTGATAAAAATTGAATTCCTCTATAGCATAAGCACAGATACCTGAGAGGAGGAGTCGGATGTCCTGTGGCTCTTCAGCCCATCCTGTCTTTAAGAAGCAGTGTTAGGCATTGGGGGAAAAGGTCTCATACCTATCTCTGTTCATTTTAACACAGGGCCATGAAAATAAAATCTGGAGAACCTTCTTTCTAGCAGTGACTTTCGTATCATTTGGGGTATCCCTTTCCTATGTGTTTTTCTCACTCTTTGAACTGGTTCTTCTCACCTCTCTTTTCTGCTTTACTGCTAGATTTGGGATTGTCTTTGTTTCCTTTGTTTGTTTGTTTTGTTCTTGCTAATGTGTCATGCCATTTATTTCATCTGAAGAACAGATTTCACTTTAGATCACTGAGAGCTTTAATGCACTTGAGTAACTTTGTTTCAGTATAAGAATGCAGATTAAGGCAGGGAAGGGAGGTGTTGCATAATTACTAGTTAAAAACATTGTGGGGGAAGTTTTGAGCCTTAAGTCTTAGCAAAAAAGTATGTTGCATTAGCTGACTATTAGTTTACAAGGTGAAGACTATAGAGTCAGACAGCTCCGTATGACAAGGTGGACTTCTCAAACTAAATTCATGATAGAAAAGTACTTTAGTAAAATCCACCAGGCATTTTATTTATTTGCATTTGCTGGATTATTTAGAGAGCACTAGAGAAGAAAATTGTGTGTATTTCATTCTTCAGTCATATTTCCTTTATTTACTTCTTTTGTGGCTTTTTCTACCAATTTAAAAATGCTTTTTTTCTTCCCCAGTGATTTTGTAAAGTTATATTTTGCCTGTGACACTCTAACTAGCTTTTGAAAACTGGAGCATAATGGATAAAACCGTTTTCCAAGGGAAGGGCATTATGATTTGCTTTATTTTTAACTAAGCTTGATAATTTATACATGTATCTATAAATGCACATACATATGAAATACATGTATATAGCATGGTTAAACTGGAGATTTCTAATACAGAACGTGGCATCAGGCCTTGAAATGGCTGTATTGAAGTGAAATACACAAGTTGCTACTTATATCAACTTTGATGTTGAATTGTTTTAGAAATGGGAGTCTTAAAAACTGTTTAAAATACAATTTAAAAAACCATTATAGCAGGCAGAGTGAATATGGTTTGGTTTTGTCCTTGATTTCAAAATCAAATTTACTTATCTAAATATTTGATTTTAGCTTCCTGCAAAAGCCAGTTGTTTCTGGGGATCTCTTAGTAGCAGGAAACATTTTACTGTTTTCAGTGGCGTTTTCCCAGCCTACAGTTTCACTCGCTGACAGAAACATGTTTCTTCTTCCTACCCCTGTCCAGAAATTGTTGTCAGAGTTTTTAAACACTAGAGCCTTAACCACACATCTTTACTTTCTTATACTGGAGCCTTGGAAGTTCTCACTGACTTTCTGTGCCAGAAAATTATTTGTGTAGGAAATAGGCTGCGTTATAAGAGTTGCTGTGACATTCTTACATGTTACATGCTGTAGTTGCACTCATAAATGTAAAAAAACTGCTATTGAAGGCTTCTTACTTTAGAATAGCTACTCATTCCTCATGTTTACTAATGACAAAGAGAATCTGGTAATTAAGTATTTTTCCTGATCCCTTTTAATAAAATTCTGATGTATTAATACTTTTAGCTGAAGTGTTTCATTCTCTAAAACAATCAGAATAAGATGTTCACACTATAAGAAGGCTGAATGAAAAATGCTGGTGGTTATTATATTTAATGAAGTAATTTTCCAAAAGGAAAACAATTTTTAAGCCACTTCAACAATGAATTTTTGTCAAAATCAACGTGGGAAATACATATTTTTTAAATGCATCTTCACCAAATTTAGTAAAGATAACTACTAGATAACTTTAAACTTAGGAGAGAAAGAAATTTGAGAGAGGTTTTTTTATGCTCTCCTCACCTTTTCTCCAAAAGGCTTATGCAAGGAATTGAACTAAATGAACTAAACCCTAAAAATGACACAGCAAATGGCACATGTGCTGTGCTAAAAGGAAAAGATGTCTGAAATCATATTGGTTGTGATTGAATATTCTACAAATATGTCCTATATTCGGTGTATTTGTGCACAAGGCATTTTACTTCAGCCACCTTTGGAAACAGTTTAACACAGGCTTACCTGTGTTGCAGTCAGCTGTGGTTTGTGTTACCTGCAGAAGCAAACTGGTCCTTTAAAACTACTCTCTGGGTGGGTTTTCAGTTGGATTCTTCATAATGCTAAAATTTGTTACCTAAACTCAACTGGTATGTGGAAGAATTTGGCATAGAAGAGTCCTTAAAGAGAGTTAGACCTGCTTGTGAAACTGAAAGACTGGTTCTGGGTGTCCTGAGGGGCCTTGGCTACAAGAATTGTGTGTTTCTTAAATCACTCTGTTTCTAATGCTCCCTTGTTGAAGAAAAGTTCAGTCTGAAATTAAATACAGAATAGTTACAGGGAGTGAAGTATGGCTTATATGACATTGCTGCATATTTCTATCATTTTTGTTTATTATATTTTTGCTAAATGTATTTGATCTCTCTGTGTCTTTCTGTGCAGGTTACAAAAGTACGATCTCTTGCAGCCCTTAGGATAGGAGCAAGGTAAAGATCAGCAGAAGACCTGGGGTCTGCCAAGGCCTGCTGTTGCACTTCTGTAAATCTGGACTATGTACAGCGCTTAAAATTAGGTGCTGCCTGGTCTGTGAAGAGTTTCTGGAAGGACCAGGAAGTGCTGTTACAACATTCTGTTAGTGTTTCATTCTCTCATGGTCCCTAAATCTTTCCTTGTTGTCTTTTCCCAGGAGAAAATTAGCTTTTTGAAGTATTTAAGCTGTCGTTCTTCCCAGGAAAACAGGAAATAATACTAATGTATTAACCTTTAACATGTAATGGGATGTGCTAGGGTGAACAGTGTTGTGACCCTTCAAGGTGTTTGAGGCTTTGCCCACAACTGATACAATATGGGACGCCTGACTTTATATCCAGCCGGGGTAAAGTGTATTATTAGTAGATACTTTCCAAGTTTTATTGGTTTTCTACACAATTTCTAATAGCCTTGATGATACATGAGTAGTGTCAGACTAATTTTCTAATGTAAAGCTCCCAATTTAATATGTCTGTACATACATTCCCAGTGTAAGCACCTGTTGCTCCTTGCCTTTTTGTACGCTGTCAGGATGTGCATACTGTGTATACGTAAGTGCGTTGGATTGTGCACCCTGCACAAAAGCCTAAATAAATGGGTCTTAACATTAATCCAAAGAATCACTATTCATTTGATGATCAGTGGTGCTAGTGGATTTTCTTTTGCTTCTCTGAGAAGTTTAATTCACTTTGTCGCACCAATCTAAAATGGAGTTTATAGGTAAATATCTTGTGCTGTGGCCAGGGAAGCCAATGGGAGGCTTCATTTGCAAAAACTGGATTGTTCTTGAAGGAAAAGATGATGTCTGGTGATCAAGGAAGCTGGCAATTGTGTAGCTGGACACCCAACTTACTCCCAAATTCAGCTAGCGCCCCCTGGGAATATAGCAAACATTGGTATATTCCTCACAGTGCATGGTGTGGCCCTCTCAGTGCCTTGCACAATGGCCTCCTGCATTGGGAACTGGGTGGGTAGATCTGTCGGAGGACTTAGATTTGAAACAGCAGTTGCCAAAGCCTTACAGCACGTGCTGAAAATCATTAGCTGATAGGTGCCCAAGGAGGGAGCTGCCTCGGTGCTCTATAAGCATCCCACGGACCTGGGGCACTGCCTCAAGTGCCATTGCTGTGCCTCCTGTGGGCAGCCACCACTGCCTGCCGGGAACAGCTCTCCAGCTTGGCCAATGGAGTGCCCTGGGCTGTCCATCCTGGCAGGGTTGGAAGCCACATCCCCCACGCCTCAGGACTGTGGGTGGGTGGGGCAGGCTGTGGGTCATCGCCAGCCTCCTGCTGAAGCCCCTGCAGAGCCAGGGACTGTCCAGAAGGAAGCCTCCCCTGCCTCTAACTGGTACACCAGGACACCACCACATGACGCAGGACCCTGGCTCGGCCCTTGGAGGACAAGGTTTGGGTTTAGGATGCCAAGAGGACCATAAAATCCAGAGCTGTGGAATTGCAGGGGTTTTTTTTCCCCTGTAGGGCAGAGGGTCTGGGGACCAGCTTGCTCAGCACTTGAATGACTTTTGTAAAATTGTTTTTGCAGATTCCCTCTCCCTCTGTGAATCATGGCAGCAGTTAGAGATGTTCCTGGAGCTCAGGGAACCAAAGCTCACTGGCCTCTGTGAATTTTATGTCTAGCAAGATTTTGAGACATTTCTGCAATAGCTGTCACTTGGAGCAGCCACCTTTAGGACTGTTTGCTTCAGGTACCAACAGTGAAAGTTAGTAAGACCCTTTAATGCAAATGCATCCTCACACAAAATGTTCTGAGGATTTTATCTGTTCTGGAGCTGCTCTTGCTGATGTCTGCCCACAATGCTTTTTGGCTTCTCTTGGCAGCGTTGAAGTTCTCTAGTGGATGTCCTGGAGAGGATAAGTTGGGCAAGATGGCGTGAAATCACGTACCTTAGCAGCCAGATTTGAAAACAGAAACATGAAAATAGTGATTTTGATATTATGAAAGATTTGGGCCCCTTCTTACAGGTGATTTGTTCAAGCTGCCCTGGTCTAGCTATAACAGTTTGGCAGCTGGTTAGGTGGAACATGCAGGTTCACACCTGCTGCTAGTAGCTGGCAGGATCTGGCCAGGGAAGGGGTGGCAGGTCTCCGCTGGCAGCTGCTGGAGGACCCAGCCTGGTGCCAGTGCTTCCTCTGCTACAGCAGCCACTTGGAGCCTAAATGGCTGGAAATGGTCACAGTCTTCCCTGCAGGATGGTGGTCATGCCTGTGGTCACACACAGGAGGTTTCAGTCATCTCCATGGTGGTCAGGATTTTGCCCTGGTGAGGATGTTTTTGGAATAGCAGATTCATATTTACCTGTAGGTAAAGATTTGTCTGAAGTGTAGCAGTGTTGTATGATGAAAAATGCTGTCCTGCAGAGAAGGAAAGCATGAATTCAATTGTGCCTGTGAATACTTGGCATGTTGTCCTTCCTTGTCCCTCTCTCCATGCTATTTCCACACTTGATGTCTGGCCAGCAGTTTTGCTTTTCCTTGTGAAAGTTCATCATGGGTCTTTCCTCTAATTTCACTAGTGGTCTTTGCATTTGTGACCACAGCAGGGTCTGGATTTGAAAGCAGCCAAGCTGCAGCTAGCCTGGGCAGGTGGGCACACAGACACCCTGGGTCTCGTGGCTCCTCTGACTGCAGAGGGAAATATTGTAAACCCCCACAAAATTTTGAGGTTTTATCCCAGTTTTTGTGATGGCACGACTGAAGTTCTGCTGCCACTTTGCTTTCCATAGTTGATGTGCACTGACAAGTTAGTAAATGAAGGCCTGCATGCCTTCCCAACCCAGCAGCCTCCTACAGCAGTGGTTGCTGATCCTCAGCTGGGGGATAGTATCCCATTAAATTAGTTTTAAGTGTCAAAAGGGTGGGATAAACAAGTTAACTTTCAATAAAAGTCTGATCCACATTTAGAATAGGGTAGCAGCCCCATTTCCTGGCAGCATGTGGTATGCTAACACTTTCCACTTTTATTTTGCTGACATTTTCCTTTTCTTGAAATAAATCTATAGATGTAGCACGTGCCAACCACAAACAGCTTTGCTGCGTCCTGTGTGTGCAGAGTTTCAGCATTAATTAAATCACTTTGTCACAGAAGAAGCCAAGGGAAGCTTTTTTAATCTGGTATTAAATAAACAAGCAAACATAACAGCAGTGCTCTCTACAGTTCCTGGAGCATCTGCCTCTCCTTGGCTGTAGTGACTGGTGAGGGCAGAGCCTCAGCCTGCAAACACTGGGGCCAGGTTAGTGCTGAGGGTCATCGTGGTCTGCACCCCTCAAAACACTCAAAATGTTTAACTGTGTTTGAGCCCCAGGGGGTCTGTGGTTATAGTCAGTCTGCAAACATGGGGCTCATGCCAGAATCCCCAACAACTGCTGGAGCAGCACAAGGTGCTGCTGTGCTCTGCAAAGTGGCTGCAGTGGAACATCAGATAGGAAAACACACTGCCTGAGATGGGGAGTTCTGCTACTGACTTTAGTTGCACTTTTTTTTTTTTCCCTAGGAAAACAGAATTTCTATTTCTGAAATTGGAAAAATATAAGTCCAGGATTGTGCATGCCTGAAAGCTTTACATAGGTAGATGAAAACCAAATTCCTTCTCCCTCCTCTGGCCACACTGGCCAGATCCCAGTGCAATTTTCCTCTTTTCAGGAGGCTCTGGGATGCAACTGAGGATCTCTGAAAGGCAAGCCTGGCTGATGTAAGGAACCTGCCTGGTGAACATTGCCAGCTCCTTATCCCCCATATTCCTCTTGCTTACGTTTCACCCAGCTCATGTAAATTAATAGCAGCATTGAATTTCCATCATATCTACCTGCTACTCTTGGCAAGTTCAACTGTGAGAAGGGGGTTGGGAACAAGTCTGGCTGTTGCTATAGAGTGATACCAGGAACATCTTTTACACCAGTACCACAGGGTGCTCACGTGTACATCCCAGCACCTAGCTGCTCCCCATGGAGGGAGTGGGGCACCCCTGCTCCTCAACCTACCCCTGTACTGCCCTGCAGGACTCCAGTGAGGATTGAGGACCTGGGTCTCCTAGAAGCTGGATTTAGGCAGGTCATCCTCAGTCTGGAGCTTCTCCCAAGCTCACCTTGAACAGGCTTGTGGGTTGGACATGTTCCCAGAGATGGACAGAGAAAGATTCTGGGAGCCTGCTGTGTGATTGGGAAGGCTCAGTAGAACAGGGTATGTGACAAAATCGATTGGTGGAGGAAGTTTCAATTGTTTTCAACAGTTCTGCTGCTGGTTCTGCCATGCAAGGTGCCTCAGGAATGGTTCCTGAGGTTACTGAACACAGGCCCTCTTTTGTAACACTGAAGAGCAAGATGATGGTGGCATTTAATGTATGTGCTCATAATGTTCCCAGTTCCTTGCCAGCTTTTTCTCTACAGTCAAAGCAAAGGGGGCAGTTCATGCCCTGGGGCACAAAGTCTCTAAATCCTCCTGCCACAGCACAGAGTGAGCTTAAAGATCTGTGAGGTTGGAGGATGCTGCCCAGAGTAGCCAAAGTGACAGTTTGTCCTGCTTGGAAATGGTCTTGCAAGGAGCATCTCTGTCTGCTTGTACAACAGCCTCTCCTGTGGCTCCTCTAGACAAGGTCACGCAGGTTATCAAGTTCAGGTTTCAGCTCCAGGATGACTGACAGAGCCCTTTCATCTCCATTGTCACAACACTTCAACCTGCATCAGTGGCTGGTGTGATGCCTGTCAGGCTGACGTGCATTTTGCTGTATTGCAAGAGAAATTTGTAAGCCGGAGACAGGCTCTCCAGGCCTGCCTTGTGTGATGCAGGCAGATCCTCATGGGACTTAGACACGAGGCTGAACTGAGGAAACTCACTGTCCATGATCAGCCCAAGGGAGAAATCAGACCTATGGAGGAGAAGCCTCAGGCAGTGGAATGACTGCAATCCAAAGAGACCAAACCAGGTAACGAATGTTTCAGTTGTTTGGATTTTTGAGTAAAAGAGAGCTGGATTTGCATTCTTGAAGCAATCTCAAAATGAAATTTGATCTCTGACAGCAAATCACCTATAAAGAAACCAACATGTCTAGGGACATGGCAAATCACACATTTGGCTTTGTAACTCTTCTGAATTATCCAGCATACCAGTTTCCTCAAAAATGAGGAATGAATGTAATTCTAATAGCGGCTGTGAGGGAGAGAAAAGTATGATGGTCACCTGGCATCCCACAGCTCAAGACAGTTGACAGTCAAACAGGGAAGTGAGCAAAGCTGTGTGTCATGCAGATCACCAGCTCATCATCATCATCCAAACCTCAACTCATCATCCATCCATCTCTTCCCACCGGAGATATGACCATCCATCCAGATCCCTCTCTCTGCACACACTCACTTTGCTCAAGCTCGAAGCACTGATTTACTGAAAATTAGTTAGAACAGTTAAAGAAGCACATAAGAAAAAATAATGTATTTCCATGTGCAGAGTGTGAGGGCTTAGCTGAGTTGAAGGCAATGGGAGCACCTGGGCCAGCACTGCCCCAGCCTGACTTCTGACAGCGAGGCAACAGAGGTTTTCATTGTCCAGCAGCAGATCAGAAAAATGCAATGCACACACAGGCTGGTGTGTTACAGGCCAAGCAGTCTTGTATCAGAGCTTGCAGAGGAGCCACTACCTCAAGCCAAGCAGCATACCAGTGATACTTCCTGGGATAGGGCCACCTCACCCTGTGAGCCAGGGGAGTGCTGTCCATCCCTCTCATACACGCACACAACCTCCCATCCCTTCTCCATTTTGTGACTCTTGAGATCAGTCTGGTTCGCGCATGTCACGATGAGTTTGGAGATCAGCACCCTCAGTAGTGCATTGCTGCAGCGTTTCCACCAAGCTGCTGGGGAGGGATCTTTAATTCTCGCTCCAGCACCTCCATTTGCCCTGAGAGGAGGCACAGCCATATGATGTGCTCAGGCTGGATGCAGTGGAGCAGCACATACAGCTGTGCAAAACATTTGCATTAAGCAAACTGCTAGCGGTCATATCTAAGGAAGGGCACCACTACATTATTTTTCATTGTTTTAGGAGAACTGCTCATTTTATCTGCACTCATATCACTCTGCATTGCAGGGCTGTCAGGATGCTCCTGTGCCTCCACATAGGGCTCAGGAGGGATAGAAAAGGGTCCCAGCAAGTTTGGACTGCCACCCCTAGCCAGGCACTGCAATTTGGAAAAGTTGCAATTCAACAGCAATGTGTATTTTGAGTAGTCATCCTATCATAGCTTATAGCGCCTTCTGCTGCATCTTTGCCTTTATCAGGTAACTATTCTATTTTAAATTCTATTCTGTTCTATTTACACTGCAATATCCAGAGCTAGGCCACACTAACAATTATGCATGAAAGACAAATAAATATGTAGCTGTACTGAAAGTGAGACCAGATCCACTGGCACAATGTCTAAATCCAGTGTCTGCTACTATAAAAGACTGATGTGTCTACTTTAACCCCAGAGTTTTAGGTTTTTTGGTGTGCAAAATGAAGGGAAAAAAAACCTATTAAATATGGATTACTACATTAAAAATGAACTGATAAACTATAATCATACATATTTATATATGGTCCCACATGACATCCTTATCTCCAAATTAAAGAGGTGTGGATTTGATGGATGGACTAGTCAGTGCATAAGGAATTGGCTGGCTCGATGCAGCCAGAGAGTTGTGGTCACTGCCTCAAGGTCTAGGTGGAGGCTGGTGACGTGTGGTGTCCCTCACGGCTCTGTCTTGGGATCGGTGCTCTCTTCTGTGTCTTCATCACTGGCACAGATGAAGGGATTGAGTGCAGCCTCAGCAAATCTGCAGCTGACATGAAGTTGAGTGGTGCAGGTGACGCACCTGAAAGATGGAATGCTATGAAGAGGGAAGTTCAACAGGTCCAAGCACAAAGTGCTGCATGGATCAGGGCAATCCTAAACGTGAGTACAGACTGGGAGAGCTCATGGAGAGCAGCCCTGTGGAGAAGACTTGGGGTTTCTCGTGGATGAAAAGCTGGACATGAATTAACAAGGTAGGTACACTCACAGCCGGTTGTATCCTGGGCTGCATCAAAAGCAGAGTGGGCAGCAGGGTGAGGGAGGTGATTCTGCCTCTCTGCTCTGCTCTGGTGAGAACCCACCTGGAGTACTGCATCCAGCTCTGGGGTCCTCAGCACGAGAATTACATTGACCTGTAAGAGCAGGTCCAGAGGGTCATGAAGATGATCAGAGGGCTGAAGTAACTCTTCTATGAGTTCTATGAGAGGCTGAGAGAGTTTGGATTGTTAAGCCTGGAGAAGGCTCTGAGGAGACCTTACAGCACCTTCCAGACTTTAAGGGGGTCTTATAAAAGGAGAGAGATGGCTCTTTATAGGGGCAGATAGTGACAGGACAAGAGGTGATGGTTTTAAACAAAAAGAGTATACGTTTAGACTAGACATTAGGAAGAAATTTTGTACTCATAGGGTGGCGAAACACTAGAACAGCTTGCCGAGACAAGTGGATACCCCATCCCTTGAAGTGTTCAAGGCTGGATGGGGGCTCTGAACAACAAAGTGAATGGTGCCCCCACCTACAGCAAGGTAGTTGGAACTAGATGATCTTTAAGGTTCCTTCCAAACCAAACCTTTCTATGATTCTATGTTTGAAACTGTTCCAATTTGCTCAAAGTGAGATGTTTTGTTCTGCAAGTAGGAACACAAAGCTGTCTATAACTCACTGCCAACTGCTCTAGACTTTTTGTTTTGTTGTGTTTTTTTTTTTTTCTATGAAACAAAACCAACCCATCAATGAGGAAAATGAATCTTTATTTTTTTCTCTAAAAGCAGAATCCATGTACACGTTTTTTTGTATAGTTTAAAGGTGGTTTTAAGATGTGAGTAATCACATCACAGAAATAACACAGAACAAACAAATGTTATTTTTAACTAATCGTTTTGCCAGAGTGGACTTCAGGATGGTATTAAAATCTCACCTACTCAACACAAGTACAGAGATAACGAGTGGGAAAAGAACTACAAAACAATTATTGCTGCTGTATCTGCATTTCTTTACTTGCAGGATAGTCTAGTATGCTGGGAAAACAGTTTTTAAATACCAGTTTTGATAAGAATGTCATTCAGATAAATAGGAAGTAACCAACCAGCCAAACTAACATGGTAAATTAGACTTCATCTGAGACCAAAAGAAAACATGTTGTTCTACAGAAAACAGAGAGGTTTTGTTTTATAAAGCGAAGAGTAGATCATTATACTTTGAAACACTGAGAATGGATGTGCTTAAACAGCTCAGTAAATTTGGTTTGCAGGTGTTACAACCAACCGCAGAGGGCAATCCTGGCAGAGTGACCTGTCAGCACCAGGGAGATCTCACCTCTTTTTGGGAGGAGGTGGCTCTCCAGCTGTGCTCCCCAAGGCCCAAGCTCTCCCACGCTTCCACACACTCCAGTTTTATGCAGGTCTTCTCTAATACCACTAGAATTTGCCCATGCGAGTACTGCTGAAGTCAGGAGTACATGTCAGTGCTCAGGAGACTGGGCCCTCTAAAGGCTATTGAGTGTGAGACAGAATGAGAACTATTGCAACCATTTAGGTTAAAGGGTAGACAAAGTAATAAACACTTTAAGTGCAAGTTATGACAACCCTTTAAGACGTGAAATGGAAGCTAGAAAATTATTTTAAGCACGCTCCTAACTATGAGCCACACACTGTATTCGGCAGTGCCTTCATAAACTTCTACTACATACTTCATGTGTATCAGTGTATTACCTCATACTGCATGGCAAAGAAAACCCAGCATACAGTAGGATGCTTCATATGCAAAGGGACATTTCCCATGGGATTATGTGCCTCGATCACCAGTTTCTTACGAAACCTTAAGGTATATGAAATGTATTCTAGAACATCTAAAGATGAAGTCTGAACATCTCTCATGTTACTGAGCAAAAGGTGGAACAGCCATTTAATACAGATGATTCTAACTTTAGTTACATAATCAGTCTAGACAATGTGCCCATACATATTTAATTTGAACAAAATTCTTAAACTATGCCTCTCTAAAATTTACAAAGTATATAAAACACATGACTTGACATTTATAAAACCTCAGCCCTTTTCTAAGAAACAAAACAAGGCCATAGAATTGTAAGTTAAAATCTACTGGTTTTTCTTCTCAGCAGTTTTAATTCCTATGATAAAAAAATGCAACAAACAGCACTCCACCAAGGCTTTATAATGCCAGGAATAAATTAGCAAGTCACACTGTAAATAAAAATAAATAATTTCTAAGTTACTTTTATTTAAAAAAATGGTCTCTTTAATTGCACAGTATTTTGAATTTTCAGTAGCAATGAAAAGTCTTTTGGGTATTTTTCTAAATGCTCCAGAGAGTAGGAAAGCACTGTGTGTCATTTTTCAAGCTTTACACATCGAAAATACCTTGGTTAAACCCATCAACTGATAAAACTGATAAATGTTTTGGTAGTCTCTTACTGTGGCAAGATGCTCTGGTATCTCTCACCCAAGGCATTCAGTCCTCCAGTGCTCACCTTGTTGGGGAAAATACCCCCAGCTTCCCATCCCAAGTGAGGTACTGTGGTTTACACTGACAGCTTTGATATTTTTGGAAAGGTTTTCACCATTAGCTACAACTTTTACAGCAGAAGTTCAGCAACAGCTCAGCAACAGTCCACATCCACCAAGGCTGCAAAAGTCTCCTTCGAGGGCTTCATCAGACTGGCATACCTTCTTTTTGGAGTGTCACATGAACACATCAGGTTTTTGGCTCTCCCCAGGACTATTCTGCAGTGGGGGACCATGCTATAGTTCAGACATACCAAAGAAAATGGGACACCTGAAAAGATATGATCTTCAGACCATTGGCAGTATCTTAAACCCACTTGCCAAATATATATGTGTATATATACAAGCAAATACATATATATGTGTGGCCACACATGTATTTTAATAAAAGACAACAAAGTGATTAATACTGCCATAGCCTGGGCATATTTAGCTCAAAGTTAGTTATCTACAGGACATATTTAAAAACTCTAAATATTGGCAACATTTTGTTGTATAGAAAACGGTTGTGGGCAGATGCCTAATGTATATGCATTTAAAATACTGTGTGTGTATATATATATATACACACTATCTAAAAATACAGTTTCTGCTAAGTATCAAAACAACTCTCAAGTACTGAAGACAAGGGAGGTTGTTGCCCTCTTCTCAGCAGAGAGACAGCCCTAACTTGAAAGTACTTAATCCTTCACTGCACCTCTATAACTCAGCTGGGGCAAAAAGACTGTCACTGAACTACCTTTATTATTTAAGTATCACAGGACATTAGAGTTCAGTTATTTGCATCAATGCAAGTACATTGACAAAGGTAGTATTTGACCAGTATCATTGTGTCCCTGTTTGTTACCGGTGTCCTCTTAAAACGTTGTTAAATACGCAGACTGATCTCATCATAGAGGAATTCACACACAACTCCTCAATCTGTTATCTCAGCAAAACAAAATGTAGTATCAAGGCAGATATTTTGTCCACAGTAAGTTTCCTTTACCCAACATAAAAGAGTCTAAGGAGAACTAGCACTTCATTGCACAACACTAAAACCCACCAAATTACTCCTGCTCTTAGATATTTTTAAAGCATTTTAGTGCTTGAACTCGAAGCAGAGAAGCCATCACAAGAATTCTTTAGCGAGCAACACACTTTGGGGATCCAATACTGCATTGAATGTACACAGCAGCAGTCAATACTGATAACTCAGGTCTGGGCACAGCAGCACACAGCCCCCCGCACCTCCTCCCACCATTATCACAACATGGCTATGCCTGCTGGTCCAGTGCTCTAGAAGGAAGCAGGGAAGTATTCTGATGCTCATGTGTCAGGGAAAAAGGCAAAGACAAAACACTTCTATTATATACACACATGTTTCTGTTCATGCTTAAAGGAATTGAACTTTAGGCAGAAGTAAATCCCTACATAAAAAATAAATGTAGAAACCCATTAAAAACACAAATATAATAATTACATTATTAAAACAGCTGCATCTACACTATGGTGTAGTACTTCAGTGTAATTCAATTTAAAAAAATCTTAGCGTACAACTAAGATGAGACCCATTTCCCAGTCCAAACCTCAGCACCAGCGCTGCAGCGATCTCTACATTAAAACATGCTCTACAGATGGCGACCAACCAAATCCAGGGAAAAACTGTTGCCACAGGTGAAGAGGTCTTCTCCCTAAACAGACAACGCAGGACAGATGGCGTAGGCCCCCCCCCCAGTATTGTTGCAGGGACAGGCAACAGCAGAACCTGCAGCACACCAGCAGTGTGGGAGCGCTTCGTCCTGAATTGGTTTGCTGAACATGGTTCAGATTATTGGATATGTCTATAGCACAATGCTCTTTAGAAGCATTTACTGTATACCCAAACCCTACTTGCTGCAACACATGGTGTTGCACAAGTAGTGAAAATGTCTTCGTATTCAAAGGTGCTTGGACATCATTTTCAGGCAGCATTTTACCTTTATTTTAGTGAGTTCCCACTACAAAGATTTTAGAAGGAAGAAGATGCCAATAGTTTACTTTTTTCTTTTTAATATGTGAAACTGAGACAGATACCTAAACAAATATCTACTTTCACTTGCCTAAATCTATTCTATGTCTGAAATCTCTAATTTTTAAATAAGGGATAAAATGTTGCCCAAAAGACTAGTTATAATTATACATTTGTGTTTCTACTAAATCTAAAAATCAAATATCTCTCAGTTAAAAAGATACAATTTGTATCAACGGTAAAAGGTACTTTCTGGTTCTTCAGGGCCTTACTTAAAATTCCAGTAAGTGTATCAAAATTATCAGCTGTAATAGCGTAAACTAGTGACTTTAATACTGAATATAGGTATGATGGATGGAAACCCAAAACTGTCGGCAAATGATTATGTCATGTAAGTGTATCTGACACCAACTGCAAAATCTATTAAATCGACATCTATTTTATATATATATATATATACACATACACACATACATATATATATATATAAACAGGTTATGAGGTGCTAGTAAAACCCATTACTTAAAACCAGAAATATCCCTTACTAATGCTAAAACAGACTTGGTTTGTCTGTTTCTAAAACTACACTATTTGTGGCAAGAATCAGGCCTACATGATGCAAAAGGTGAAAAACTAACTTCAGGAACACATATGGTATCTCCTCTTCCCACAACCCTCCCCTCCCCAACCAAAACAGAAAGGGAAAAAACCCCCCCTTTAAGTTATTATTTTGAGCTACAATATCATTACTATAGTGCAGTTAATTAATGTTGCATATCCTGAACACACAAAACATTTTCAGGCCAGCCTTGATAAATAGCAAGAAAAATCAAACAGTATCTTAAATACAAAACTTGCATTGAGATAATTAAATTCATTTAAAAACAGGTAAATATTTTATGAAAAGCATCTTTTATCCAGTACAGTTGTGCAGCAAAGAAAAAACAAGTAAAACAACTAAACAGGATCCTGTGATTTCAGGTCACCTTCTACTGACCAGAAATAGACAGGGCTGGGTAACTACACGAGGCAACTAAAACAGGGTGGCCTGATTTGGGGAGGTTCTGAACATTTGCAGCTTCTCTTAGCCGCAAAGGGGGCTACAAATTCTCAGTACCTTTGAAAATCAGGCAATAAGGCTTTTACCATACCTATAAATTATTAAAATTTTTTTTTCCTCCATTTGCATCTGATCTTACTGACCTCATCAACAAAATATGTGACTATTTAAACAAAACAAAGTAAGTAATGAAAAGTGCCATACTATAAATTACCAATTGTTACCCATTTCACTGTTAACCGGTAACTTAATTATTTATTTAAAAAAATTAAGTCAGTGCTGTAGTAAATCTTTGTTTTCTATAAACAGATGATTACAGCACAAAAAAGCTCAGGAAACCAACCAAACATATATCAAACATACTTAGGTGTTG
Source organism: Serilophus lunatus (assembly GCA_013399895.1). Lineage (NCBI taxonomy): Eukaryota > Metazoa > Chordata > Aves > Passeriformes > Eurylaimidae > Serilophus > Serilophus lunatus. Next base: position 283,965 of record VXBA01003937.1, on the reverse strand, counting down.
TAAAAAGTTCAGAAACTTGGCTTGAAAATTGCCTGCCAGAAGTAGCAAAATCCTCTTTCTGCAGGTTGTTTTAATACCTCACAGCTCAAGGACAAGCATCCAGCAAGTTAAAAAAAGAAACTAAAAATCCCAACAACATGTGACAAGGATAGAAAGTGCTGCATATAAACCCCTGATGGACCAAAGATTATAACCAGAGACCACAGATTATTTTTTTTATATATATATATATATATTAATTTAAACTGGAACATTGTCCAGCTGTGAAAATAGCCATTTAAAAATTTTCAAACTAGAACACAAAACATATCTGGTATTTCCAATGCATGGGGCTATACACACAGACTCCATGACACAGTATTTCACATAAATGGATTACTATATAACCTCCTTGCTGAGAAGGAGATCACAAATGCTATTGTAGCAAACCTCCCTCAGCATTAGAGCTGAGCTGAAAACTACTAGACACCACAAAGATGCATCACCTCTCAATAACCTAGCTGAGATTTTTCCACTAAGATGGCTGCAGCGAGCTGCTGAGCGTCCGTCACGTGAGGGTTCTTCTTCATAACGATCCTCACGAGATCGGCAGGGAAGATGTTGCAGAGGTTAATGTAAACCTTCTCCCGGGTGTCTTGGTGCCTTGGAGGGTCTTGAGGGATTCCACAGTAAGGTACACGCCAGGTCTGGTCCTGCTGTTCAGGTAGGCTTTGGAAGGCAAACTGCTCATAACATGGCTGTGTGGGGTTACTCGGCAAGGAGTAGGTTTGGCGGTAGCCATATGCATCCATCCCATAACTCTGCCTATCCCAACCTCCAAGCCCATCTTGGCCAGAATAAGGCTTTCTGTGTCTTAAAGGAGAATTATCATACAAACGTGAGTCTGAAATGCTGTCTATTCTCGTAGACACGAGGGCTCTCCCCAGATGCATGGTCTTTGAATGTGGCGAAGTCTGAGACGTAGAGTAGTCGTTCGGACAACTAGAACGAGCTCCGACTGTTGGATGCTGTAGATGCACAGCCATGTATGGAATTGGAGATTTGTGGTGATGCTTTGGTTCTTCATGACTATAGCTTTGCACTCGTGTTAGAGGCTCGTGGTAGCTCTGTAGGAAGGGCTGAGTGTTAAGGCGGCTGTGGGGGTGCATATGTTGGCACTTCAAGTTCTCCTCCAGCTGCGGGTCAGGTGAACTCATGTAAGAGCGATCGCTGTAACCCACGTAGGAATCACTACTGCCACAGCTAACGCTCCCTTCGCTGCTGCAGTCAGAAGCTACAGAGCTAATCCTATAATCTGTGTCCAAGGAGAAGCGCCTTTCAGGACTACGTGGTCCAGATATACTTAGATTTGAATATGCACTCAGCATAGAGTAATAGCCTACATCCACCGGAGACTCACATTTTGGATACTGGTCATAAGGCATTGGCGTTCCATGATTTTTGGTTGCCATCATCACTGTAGGATACTGGCCCTGTGGTCTTTGATCCTGAGGTGGGAAGTGAACTCCAGATGGAAGGCCGTTAGTTAAAGGTGCAGTACTTTGGGGTTTTCCAGCAGAGGAACTTGGTATACTAACTAAAGAAGGTACAGACCTGGTTTCCAATTTGTTTTTGGTGGGAAGCTTTTCCTCCAAGTCTTGATAGACTTGAGTCCTTATACTAGGATCTGATTGCCTCTTTGGAGCAGCACGCTTCAGCTCAGAAGTGCCATCAGTTTTGGTGCTACAGGGAACACTATTGCTTTTTACCAGTCCTCCTTCACTTGTAGTTTTGGCAGCTGTGCTTCTAGACATGGCACGAAGTTCATCAGCTACGGATCGCTGAGGCTGATTTCCTCTTTCTGGATGATAGTATTTGCATTTGTGTCCATAGGTACATTTCTTCCCTATTAATACAAACGCAATCAGATTAAAAAAAACTTCAAACAAAATCCATTAGCCATCAAATAACAGAAATGCCTCTCATTTAAAGTTTTACTTTTGATTTGAAAGATCTTGCTTTGTATGATACAGAGTGTGATCTAAGATCTCTCTTGTATTTTTAGGGAGAAAAGAGGCAGTGGTAGTGTGCTGCAGCTAGTGCACTAGGAATGCAGGCCAACACTACCAGCTGCGTTTTGAGCTGAATGTGGCACTGTCAGCATGTTTGTACACACCTGCTGTATTGGGCTAAGGTGATACACAGGCAGAACACTTAATAGGAAAGTCCCACAGAGTCATAAGACCAGCAGGTTTCAGCTCAGTCAACATGCCTGTTGGGATCACACAGTAGCCAAACTTCAGATAGCTCACTAGATTTTCTGGAAGAAAACCTCAATGTCTCATCACATTAGAAAAGGGCTCTTGGAGCCTGCAGGATTTAGGTGTTGTTTTGGATCTATTCCTGTGAATGATTAATAAAGTTGCTCCTTTAGTTCAACCAGTAGATAAAAATGTTCTCTAACTAGCCCATGAGAAAAATCACTTCAGTTTCCACCATCAGTTCAGCATTTCAACCACTCTCAGACGAAGAGAACAAAGTTAAAACCAATGTTAGAGTTTTTACTTTTTGGCAGTGTTAAAATGAAGTGGGAGCTTGGTCCTCAGTCCCAAAGAATTAATGGGTTAAATCAAATTACCATAGGGACACGGTTGCTTCTTATGTTCTGGCACAATAGGCTTCTTCCTAAGAAAATTGTCCAGACTTGGACCATGGCGGCCAAGAGGATCATCAGGAGGCATAAACCTATAAAGAAAGAAAGAAGTATTATGGAATACACCTGTAGTAACTGCAGTTAATCTAAGCTGGGGTACAAAGTTACTATAGATGCACCTAAGCAGAGAGTTGAACTACAAACCTCTTGAGGTTCATTCCAACATGGGTTTTTCTATGGCTCTAGGACTTAGGACTCTAACCACAGGCACTCAGAAATATTAGCTCAGTACATCAAGAGACTTGAAATACTATAGCATAGCATACATTAAATATACATTGGCATACACCAAAAGAGAAAAAAAACATAAAAAAGACATGAAGATATCACTATAAAACCAGAGTTTTTCTACAGGTAGCTAATGATTGGGGTGTAAGGTAAAAAATTCATACGAATCTTCAAACTGTTCTTTCCTCAGTTATTTTAATGGCACATATAAAGATAGAATGACTTACTTGTCATTAACAAATGAATACATCAACAAGCGTTCATCTATGAACTTCTTCCATTCTGGCTTTTCATTAGCTAGATCCCTGTAGTTATCATTAGAAACAATGATGCCATCTGATTCAAAGGCCAACTTCACTATAAATCGGTCATCATAACACACCACCCTTCTCCCTTGCACTCTCCGGGATGGTGTGAACACAAGAATCTTCTCCTTCTCCAGTTTACGCAAGATTTCTTGATCTACAAGGAATAAGAATCAAAAGTTAAACAAGGAAGAAAGGCAAAATATGTTTGCTTAATCTCTAAAGACATTAGATTTGAGGAAGAAAATACAAACATTTAGGACTAAAGGTGTCTTAAATAGTTGTAATCTGGCAGAAGATTTCCAATACATGATATTTGAAGTTAGAGTGAGCCGTCAGCTGGCAACACTTTCAAAAAACCCCCACAAACAAATCAAAACCTCCTGCTCCTATTTCTATAGGGCTAATACAAGGGACCTTGTTCATGTTCCTCTGGCTCAAAAGAAATACTACTTATCAAAATGCCTGTGAAAAACTTCTCTGGTTGAAAGGGTGGTTTAAAACATCACTGAATTGTTTCCATGAATAGGAGCATGATACCCAAGCCACAGGTTTCCCATAACTAAATTCCTTGGTAGAGGCAGACCTTTTTCATCTATTTGTGTGACAACCAGCAAGAAACAGCTCTTGAAAGAATTCCAGCGTCTTACATTAATGGGATTGTCTCATAAAAACCTCTGCCCATGAAGAGAAGGGATTACTACCCACAAGGACTAGAAAACCACATTCTGTACAAGCACTCAGGTTCTTCACAAATATTAACAGCATTCCCCAAAAAGACCTCTGAGGTAATTTCGTAATCAACAGTATTTCATGTCATTCCTCCTTGTCCTACACAACCTATCAGTCATGTATCTAAAAGCATTTCTCTGTGTGGAACCTGGAGATCACAAGGAGCTTTGAAAGATGGACCTCAGGCTACTAAAGGAGGTTGTACCTACCCCTGGGGCACCTATCACTTATGTTGGATCTCCTATCTCTCACTCTCTTCAGAGCACACAAGTTATAGAAAAATACACAAAAAACTGGGCAACATCTGAAATAGCAGAAGAACATGAGTCATGCCTCTTAATAACAGTTAAGATCTCAAATAACTCAACTGTTTTGTAGCACAAGAAACTTGACAGGGAACATGTTCCATCTGGAAAAAAAACAAGACTTCAACAGGAAGAAATACAGCATTCATATTACATATAAGCAATATATTTGATACAAGCATGTATCTGCTTAATAGAAAAAGCACAAGATTTAAAATGAAATGCAAACTTTTTGTATTAACCTATTCACAACATGGCAAACAATGAACAAGAGTGTGATGGAAGGTGATTTTTTTTCACCACTAAGAAAGAATAAAAAAATCTGCCATGTGATGACTGGCAGGTACTAATAAGAAAGATGGAGCCGTTTAGTCCAAGAGGCTTCTCATGAGTACTGAGAGTTTAGAACCATCCCCATGTTAGTCATCCAGGACTTTTTCAAAATTCCAGGTGGCCGCACATTTTACCAGCATCATTCTGGAAACAGAGAGTCACAACAATGTATTTCACAAGACTGGTACCACATAGGCTCCTAGTATCCTGTCAAGAAAACTGAAGAACTTCTGTTTTACAGAAGATACAATAACCTGCTTGGATCTTCCTCCCACTTTCAAGGTCCATGATGACACGTGGCAAACTGATTTCTCACTGCTAGACAATTGGTCAATTCTATGCCTTGCTACTTTCTTGAAACGCCTTTTGGGGCTTCCAGCTCTATGCACACTTCTAGCTGATGTCACAGGTTATTTCCAAGGGGCCAAATTTTTATTACTTAGCCAATGCTTTTCTCATACCTCAAACGCTAGGACAGTGAAGAGAATGACTTCAGAAGAAGCCTGTGATGACAGGAGAATGGCAACTTTCCAAATATCTTCTTGCAATAAAATCACATACTCTAGTAGCAATCAAGCAAATGGAATGCAGATCTTTCCAAATATTTGAAAATGCACATGGCAATCAAAACATGCTCTCATATTCTTTTAGAACCTGTATCTACTACTACCAAAAGCTCCCTCCCCCTTTAAAGGTTGCCACATTGGGCCTCCCCTCAAAAAAACCCTTTTCCCCCTTAAATTCAAGGGGCTTTTTAGTCCTAGATTCCCCTCTGTTTCAACTTTAAAGCAGATGGAGAATGTCTCTCCAGCCCTCATAAAGAACATGTTCGTTTGCTCAAGAAATAAACACCTCTACACCAAATTTTTTTTTCTAGATAAACATATTCAAAACTAAAATTTTTAGAAGTTGTCTCACTTGTTAATAGCAATGATAAAAAGAAAAGTGTACCCTTTCTGTAATTTCTGTTAATTCCTGTAACCCAAATTGCAGGCAATGACTCACTGCAGGTGACTGGCAGACAGGCCAGTCTGGCAGTCTGCTCACCACAAGAAAGAACCCAGCAAACGATTAACTTCAAACCTTTTCACTATTAGTGATGCACGGGTATAGCAGATTTAAAAATAGCAATTACATTCTTCAAGAAGTAAGCAGCAATGTTAATAGAAATGTGATCAAATAAACAGAAAAGGAAGGACTGGAGAGGGCATTGCTTTGTCTTTTTCCTTCCTAAAGATAACAATGAAGTTACTACCCCAAAGATATTCTATTAGAACTTTTTATTTCTACAGATTTGTTCATCTGAGCAGTAGCACTCAAGATGTGCAAAGCATCAAACAAACCAGTGAAGATGGAACGGAGCTTACCTGTTATAAGAGCATCAGGTCTTGACTGTTCTTTCCTCCATGCTGGCACAAACACAGTGACATCCTTGTGGCCTCTTTCCAAAAACCAGTCTACTGCCAATTTGATTCCTCGACAAGAAAACACTTCTTTGTTCCCGTGGCTGAAACACACATTCAAATTCTTTATTAGATGACTTTGTTTTCCTACGACCATAAATGGAGTTCAGCAAAATGCAGAGCTCAAAGCCATGCTCTTCACCTGTTCCATGGTTTCTAAAGGCAGCTGGGAGTCAGTCTGAGCCTTGCCCAATCACGGCCATCACTTGCAAAATGGTGTTGGGAGAGGGCTACTAAATCTGCCAAACATTTATATCATCTGCACACAGATTTGACAAGTTAGGAAAAACATAAGTAGGGGGTGTTAAAAATCCTCACAGCCCAACCAAAAGTATGAGATATAACAGGCAGCTCAGAAACTTGATGAGAGAAAGCAGGAGGCTTGAAATACCACTGCAGGAGTGCCATGTGTTTAGGAAACGATAGCAGATGAGTACTGAGCACTGGTGCACATGGCAAAAGGGGAAGAGACAGCAGATCCCTGCTGAAGGAGCTCTGTGAGATCCCATGTGAACAGGGATAGAGTGAGGAGAAAGCCTCCAAGCCCAAGGAGATGGCAGGCACTCTGCAGGACGAATTAGGCAATCTGGCAAGACTATCCAAAATCAACATGGCAAAACTAAGAATTTGCTTAGTACTGCACTTCAGAAAAAGAAATTAATGTGTATTAAAAAAAGAAGAGATAGTTAAGCAGAAATCGCTCACACACAAGCAAAATATTTGTGTCTGTTTTGCAATAACTGTCTGAGGTAAGGGGAGAGATGAAATTATGTCATTTTCTAAAGGCAGACGAGTCCTCACCCAACTTTTACATTGTTTCAGGCAAAACATATTATCCAAGACACAAATGAAATGGAAAGAATCCAGAAGAAAGTGAGGTAAGTCCAACAGGGAAAGGCTGAAGGAAGTAAATTTAGTTAATTTGAAGGAAAAAAAGCAGCTTGTGGAGGAACAAAACAATCTTTGACCTATAGGAAGTAATGAAGACAGAGGATAGCGATCAACCATTTGGCATCCATACAAAAGTTCTGGGAGCAGTGGGCTGCAGGGTGGTTGCTGCGAGAAGAGGTTTGAGTCTGCCTCATGCTGGGCTCCAACAGCTCCACAATGGAGGAGAAGGGAATAAGGGAACACTAAGGCTCAAGGAGGAGGCGGTGCTTCATGAGAAGCAGGTACACCCCTCAGGGACTTGCAGTCTGAGAACAGGAAAAGTGCAAGAAGGAAGGATCAGCAGAGAAAAACTGACCCTAACCTGACCCCCAGTCCCCTGCACTGCTCACGGCCGCTCTGAAGGGACCTACTGTCACCTGCAGCCATGACAAGGTGTAAGAGAGGTGTCTGAGTGAGGGTGTGATGAGGTAGCAGGAAGCTTTTGGAGCGAAGTGAGCCTGGAAAAAGGAGAGATGTTCTTCTCCCTAAGTATTTTAATGATTGTCTTTTTTGTTTCCCAATACCTGATTCAGAATTAAATATTTATGTTGACAGCCTACAAATTAAGTTAAATTCCCCAAGATGAGCCTGTCTGACATAAAAAAACTACTTGGTGAGAGATCTCCCTGTCATTATTTTGACCCATATGTTTTCTTGCTTCTGTTCTTCTTGTTTACTCCCCTATTCTGCTGGGAGGTGAGGAGCCACAAACAACCCACATAGTTCCACTGGGTAAGGACAGAAAAGTCCTTAACTAGTGTAAGGAACAGTTAAGCACTATGTTAGTAAAAGCTTTCTAGCAGGTGTGTGGCACAGTTTTGGCCATGGATTTTGGGATTTCCTCACTGGACACTTTGCAGAACAAGCTGGACACCTCCTCCGGGGCCAGTCTGGGTCCTCCATTCATAGGAGGGGACAAGCAACTTTTGGAAGGTCTCTCCCAGCCCCACAGCTCTGTGTAGCAGAAGAAACACAGGGGCATGGAAACAAGTCACCAGCTGGCTTGTCACGTATAGCAGGTATGCCACAATCTGCTTTCTACAAGGGTAAAAGACAATTTTTTCTCTGTGATTTGTGAAGGGAACAATATCATGATGGATAGCACAGGAATTAGGAATTTTAACACATCCTTCCACTTGCATGTTTTGAGGTAAATAAAACCACTAGAAAGTTATTTAAAAACTTTTTTTTTCCCTCTCAGTGGGAAATTTAAGTACCTACTATTTCCAGCTTTGTAAAATATAGCAATGCTATATGTTTCCTGATACTGAGGGAGCTCGAGTAATTGTGCAATGGATAAAGTGCCAAAGTAAAAATGAAAAAAAATTTTGAAACAATGTTCAGGTTCCAGAAGCCTGTGAAGGAGGTGTTGTACACATTCATCTGTGTCGAGAGAATGAGTCACGGCTAACACCTCTCACAAAGCACCACCCTCAGCAGAGGCTGTGTTGAAGGTCACAGATCCCAAACAAAAGGAAAAAAGTTAAAACCAAAATAAACCCAAACCAAACCAGATAAAGAAAAAAAAAAGAGCCTACTACAATTAACTGGATTTAAATGAGGAACTATTTCCTCTTCTACTAATACTGGAGACAGTACCAGGAAACATACTTATATATTAAGATATTGCAATTGTTGCAAGCCATATCAATCAAAGTTTGTAGATTTTAGCAGGCATGGGGTACTCCAAGGATAGTTTAAAGACCATCTTCTGTGTGTAGAGTAAGAAGGCTGTCAAGAACAATACATTTATGAACCTCAATATCCTGTTTAGCTATGGTTGTAGGCCTCTGCAGTAAAGCATTCCCTGTTTTGTATGATAATATCATGCATATAGTACTGCATTGTAATAACACTGTAAAGATAAAACACGGACCAATATTTTTTCTAGGCATTGTTTTATACTATATAACTATTCTTGTGCTTGTGTGGCTGGGAGAGTAGTATATTTGTGTATTTCAGAACTTATTAGGAATGAGAAACCAAACCACACACAGATGTGTCATGCTTAAAAAGCACATGCACATATGTACAGCAAAAATGGCCAACAGTTTTCCAGCTATGGAAGGTCTAATTACATTTCCCCTCTACAACACAGAGTCAGGACATTGCTGAGCATTCAGCGCCCAGTGGGCAGCTACAAAGCCTCCTTTGCAAAGCCTGATACAAGACATTACTGCTTGTGCTATCAGTAGGTTGTGTGCAACCACAAACATATTGTGAGCCATTTTAAAACAGCCATAAAGGGCTTGTTCCAGCTACTAAATTCCATTGGAATCATTGTACTGTTATTATTCTAAACAACCTCCGAGGTTTCAAATGGACAAAGCCACTTTTCACTCCCGACAGTGAGCAAGCGGTGTGCTAGACTACCTTTTAGTAACACTGTGTTTCTTTTCATAAGTCTGAGAAATAATTTCTGGAATGAAATCCTGGACTCTCTGAAAGAAATTAATGTTCTTGCCTATTGCTTTCCATCTTGTTGTAATTCAGGCCACACTTCTAAAGGCACAGGGAGAACCAGGCAGTTCACCTCCTTAGTTGTTGCCTAATACAGACTATTAAAATTCTTTCATCCAGAACATAAATTTTAAATATACTTAAGCTCTATGAAACAGAAATGAGGAACACATTACAATGCATACTAGCTATTCTGCACTGCTAATCAAGTGAATTTATAACTTGTATAAATTTCACTTTTTTTTCCTGCTCCTTTTCAGACACATGCCTAAGCTGGTATCTGAGTGGATACAAATTCCAAGAAATTTAAATGATTAGTGAGAAAGTCTGTGAAAGAGATGTGTAATTAAAATTTGTTCTTTTGTTTTGTTGTCATACAGATCTGATGCTCTTCATTTCGTGATTTTTGTGCTTCATCAGCTTTATGATACATCACATGGTGAAAAGACTGGAATCCTGCTGCTGCTTCTGACTTCTTTTCCTTCTGCTTAGTTGTAAAAAAAGAGGAGAAATGTTTGTACTTCTTTGTAAAGAAACTTTCTTTTAAAAATATTCCTCAGTTATTAGGAGTACGTGAAAGCTCAGACCAATCAGGTTGACAGCTGTAGCCCTGGGTGAGATACTGGTGTACACTACTTTAGTTCTGCTAGCTGACTATGTTTAAACTACCACTCTTGGTTGGAAGATAAAATACATTCCTTTCAGAAGTACCTGTTTCTCTTTCATGTAATGCACAAATGCATCTTTTTAACATCCCTTTTATATTTGGCCTGTTGATAGTTGTAGTTTTATTTTTAAATTAATAAAATAAAGCAGCATAACACTTCCAGGCAAAAATCCATCAAGCACTTTCTAGAATGCTTAGTAGAAAGTGGTAAAATATCTGATGAGAACACTCATTTTCTCCTTTACCTTCCTAGACCTTGACCTAGATTCTCTACTGACCGCCTTGAAAAGACTTGTGGTATACTCTCCTAAAAGACTGACTACTTAGAATACCTGCAAGACTTCTGGCGTGCTCTAGTGCAATATTCAAACCAACACAGAGCTCATATTCTGAAAGCTACAGCAAACATACACATTGATTTGTAAGTGCTGAAGTCTACAACAAAGCCTGTTGCAATATGCATATAGGTTTTTATACAACTGAAATTTGCACACATCAAGGCACTTACCATGTAAAAGCATATTGACTAAAAGCAAGAACAAAAATCAAACACATACCTGCCCAGGTAGGAGTTATTACAGAGTTACCAAACTATTTTCCTCTGTCACAGGAGGGAAACTGTGTTCAGTCCATAGCAGAAACAGGGAAGAATTTCCACTCTGTATCATATCAGTGACTCTTAACCCTGGCAGTCTGGCTTTGTAACTGGCGTCATCCCTTTGTAATTTTTTTTAAGATCTACTAATTTCCTAATCACAGAAATACTTTTTTCCAGAGCACTTCTCAGGTATCCGGGCCTCCTATTAGTCCCGTATTTGTTCCTTATATATATACACATATATGTATTTTGGTGCCAACAAAAAGCAGATAGAACAGTTCCCAAATGTTTTGGTTTTCTTTTTTTCCATTAGCCCATGGCAAATGACTTCAATGCTTTCTGGCCGTATGGCTTCCAATGCCAGGGCACTCTGTGGAGCACAACAAGCGTGTCACAAGCCAGACATGCAGGCAGAGTGTCTGACTGAGCAAGAGTCACACACTCAGCAGTCTGAGGTCAAAACAGGCAAAGAGAACCTATGCTCCAAGCTGCCCATGACAAGCTCTCCACGTGGTTACTACTTGTTGGAAAAACGTTTTTACCTATCCCTTAAAGTGACTTCTCAAAATAACCTAATAAAATAGACAGACAGCACTACTGAAAGATGTCTGAATCAACGTACCAAGATATAACCCTGTCTGCCAAACTCAGAGACACACAACCCAAGGAGAAGAAAATGCAGCTTGTTGAAACTGTAAGCTTGTTAAAATACATAAGCAACTCAATTGCCATATGAAAACTCAATATGGCATAAGTAAGACAATTGAGCCATCCTTTGGTTGACACAATTTGCAGTTGTGGAAAAACTTATATGCAGGCAGGGTATCAGTGAACCCTTTAGTACAGCCAGATGACCCACCTCGTGGTTAATACATGGGCACAAAACTCAGTCACCTGAACAGATATCTAATGCTGGTCAGGCACCTTAGTGAAACCTCCTCCAGCTGACTGACACTCCTGAATGGCACTGGGGTTTCAGTCAAGACTGTCAGGCCTAGGTGTATGTTTCTGATGCCACCAAGCACCTAGAACATCCACAGCTGGAGGGATGGCTGGGCATGAAAGATGTAGGAAAACTGTAAAATACTTGTCTTAAAGTGGGAATATATTTAAATGAAAAACCCTTCCCAAATCAGCATCTTCCTCTCACAAAAAAAAAAAATTAAGAACTTTAGTCATCTTGCTTTGCATTTGCCCTTGTGCAATGATGTATAGTCAAGGACTATTTAACTATACAGGCCAACGTTTTCCGAAAATCAAAACTGAAGTGATCACCTCCATGGCCTGGGAATCCTAAGGGCCAAGTTTTCAGGAGAATCTAATTGCTCAAAATAAGATTGATTTTGCAAATCAAGATGGCACATGATCAAAATACTTTATTTTGTCTATAAAAGTCTGAAAGTCTGGTTGGCTAAAAATAATAACAGAGTAAGTAAAATATCCAATTATTTGCTTATAAGTGTTACTTTCATGTTGCAATCTCTGTAAACATAGCAGACTTCTTTTTTCTCTGTATGTTTTCAAATACAAGTTTCATATCTATTTGAAACACTCTTTTCACTGTAAGCAAAGAAAGTCTGAAGGCACCCAGGGTAGCCAGGGAAAACTTAATATAGAACAGAAGCAAATGATAAAAATAATCATTTTCCCACTGTTTGCAACTAAAAACTTTGTTCCTTATCCCTTACTTCTTCGTGGCAAAAACTGACTTTGATTTCAGCAAAGAGAAGTATTGCAACAATTACCAATTTTGGGCTATTTTCAGCCCAAAAAGGAAAAGCAAAGGCAAAGGACTGTGAAAATTTACTGCATTACATTTCTTCAAAAGGAACTCCTTAGCTCTCTTAAAAGTAAGGGACAAAAGAGAACCTCAAAACCTTGCCCTTGCTGCATCATGGAGAAACAGGACCTACTTCCCTCCATCCCAAACTGCAGATACTCAGCTGAGGAAGCTGGGGATGCATGAAGAGCAAGCCAAAGAATGTACCAGAGCACAGACAGAGGTAGGAGTGACAACGATGATGAAGAACTGATAATGTGCTGTTGTTAAATGGACAGAGATCACCTTCTTTTGCTTACCTTAATTATGTAAAGGGAAAATTTAGGGTAGCTAAAATATCCTCACACAGGGATACGTAACTATTATTGACTGAAATGTGTTACCTATTACCTATGCTGTGAAGTCTACACCAAATAAGGTCCTGAGTGCATTTTAATGGAAAACAAATGCCCCTCTCACTCACGTGGACTAAGGTTCTCAGTGAAGATTTTGCATTACAACATCATCATCTACTTGCAAAAAACCAACCTTATGAAGCAGGGTTAGAGCTACACAGTTCTCTGGAAAGCTGACAAGTCATTGCTTAGGTTTGGCACAACAATCTTGAGTTCTGTTCCTTAGTGTACCTCACTCTTTGCTGTGGGAAGGGTCTATGAGAAACTCCACAGCAGTGCTGGGGATTATCTAATTTGCTGTTCATCTCTGATTTTAAATTTACTCACATACACAGAGAAGAATCAGTCTCCTCTATAAGAGCACTCTAACAAAACACTTTGTGTGAGAATCAAACATGCAGGTCAACACTAGGAAACCTAGAACAATGAAAGAACAAGACTGGATTTTAAGTAGCCTACAGAAACTGAACAGTGATTCTTCAAGTCATAGCCTTCAAAAGCCACCCTTCTGCTATTCAGTTGAAAGAGGGAGTTTGCTTTGTTTTTAAAATTTTAATCTATTCATATTCTTCAGACCATACTGGAGCTTTAAACTTGAAATACACAAGATGCATCTGATCACCTGTTTTCAGTTTAAGGCACAAATAACAAGCACTGGCATCTCAAAGTGTAACAAAAGCCTTCCAAGCATTACTAAAAGGCAGAAAAATTGAGAGTGTTGGGTTTTTGTTAATCTACAGTTTGCTAAAGCAGTTTGTTTGGAACAGGAGTAGACCAGCACACATGCTGGCTCTGGCCAGCCAAAGGAAGTCATTCTGGTCCAAGCCTCATTCTTTGCTGCTCTCAAGGAATTCACAAATCCAATCACCATCAATTGTCTAGGGTTACATAATCAGACATATCCCTCCTCCTTTGAATTGTCTCCCAACAATACCAGGTTATGTTTACATGTCTAATGGAAAAATAATCCTTTCTGATGCTTCTTCTCTGAACTTGAAAGCTGAATGAACTCATTTTGTAGCCATGCAGTCACCAGATGAGATGCAGGTAGGAAAGCATTCCCAACAGTGGGATAGAGATGAGGCTGAAAGTCACTGTGTCACTCACTGGATGTTTTGTGAAACTACATCCTTAATTAGTCATTCAATGGAGACAGACACAGGGCAGCACAGTGTTTCACCCTTCCAGAAGAGGACAGCTGTCTCATTCTATTGTATTCCTAAGCATTGGCCATCTCAACCTTCTCCACAAAACTTCGCCTCACTGTCAAATGCATCCTTTAAATGAAAATTAGTAGCTCTTATCTAGAATAATTCTAATAGTAAACAGTACCATCAAGTATGTATATAACAACAGCCTGGGGGTAAGAGTATGGATAATAGTTGAACCACTCCCCTGAGAATATATGAGACAGCTTCCAAAAAATCTCTCAAAAGACTACCTACAGTCTTGCTTCAGGCACAGGCCCATTTCCCTTTAGCAATTCCAAAGTGAGCTTGTCGGCCATAGCTTGGAAGAGTAAAGAAAAGACTAAGACAATTTATAGTTATTCACAACAGGACCCTGGACATTTGAACACCGAAATTTGAACAAGATTGAACTATGAGTTAATTCCTGTATCTCCACCATTGCTCTTTTACATGTAAAAGTAGAAATATTTCTAGTATTTAAAGTGCTTATTTACTATTACCTAATCTCTTGAATGGGAAAGCACAGATCCTGGGGGTAAACAACTGGTTGCACAGCTGGTGCCAGCAGCTGGGACTCACCTTTTACACAGGTGGGACTAGTTTCCATAATCAAGGACTGATTTCTAGAAAAAGGTGGGATGCACTTCACCAAGCAGCCAGTTGGCAAAGCTGCTTTTGTTCCGACCAACACAGCAAGGCGAGAGCAATTTAGAAAGTTTCTGGAGTGCACTGACAGTAACTTCTTAACATAGGTGACTGAGGACCCAACAAGAGAACTCGCTCAACTCTCATACCTAGAAATGAGGAAGAACAAGTCCAAGACAGTGGCTGCAGTGAATGCGAGTGGCACAATCCAGCGAAGAAAGAAAAAGGCAAAAAGCAGGGTCACGATGCCAGACTTCAGGAGAGCAGGTTTTTGCCTATTCAGGAAAATCCCATGGAGGGAAGAGTGCACAAGAGAGCTAGTTGATTTTAGAGAATGATCCATGCCAAGCTCAAGACTGGCCCACTGGAATGTAGAGGAATTTGGGCAAAGGTGACTGAGCAAGACTTTCTCTCAGCAGATTTTCGGGAACGGTGAAATGGGATATTGCCAAACTGGCGGATCCCGATGTGATTTACTCAAGGGTGTAGAGGGAGCTGGCAATTGACATTGCAATGCCACTCTTGGCAATTTTTGAAAGGTTGTGGTGATTGAGGATATTTCTATGGTCTAGAAGAGGACAAATATCCTCTGTATTTTCAAAGAAGGCAAGAAGGATAATTTAGGGAACTACAAAGCTGGTCAGCCTCACCTTGAACCCTGCAAAAGTGATGGAGCAAATCCTCTGGGAAGCCCTTTCTTATGTAGATTGGATGAGGGTGACTGGAAACAGTCAGCATGGATTTACGAAAGAGAAACACGCTTGACCACCCCCACAGCCCAACTGACTTGGGCTTGAACTGACACTGCTCTGTGGAGGGATTCCCAGAGGCCCCTTACAAACTGAATGACACTGTGATTGCATCTGGTAGAAAACAAGTAAAGACCTGTTAAATTCAATTCTTGGATACAAACCTGTTCTATTAATGGATTTAATCTGTTTCAAGGCACTGTAGCATGCATAGCATGCATTTGTATTTTGCTCATTTGATGTCAGTGGCAAGAAAGTAAATTGAGCATAGGAAGGCAGGTCCTAAATATTTATGCTAATAGCTGAATAAACATTGAGGAAAAACAGAGACATGGAGCTAACTCTGGAATGTGTTCAGCAGAGCTTGTAGGAGAAGTTGAACCTAAGTTCACCCACCAAGCCTAAGCTGTGCTAACTAGCTAACACTTACACTACTGCTTTGGATTTATGTGAAATACAATACAAACCCATTTTAGAAGTCTCTGGAAAACATCTTGGTTGAGTACCGGAATAATGTTTGTTAAACTGGACATACTTTCTTTACAGCTTAAGATGAACAAAAAGATAAGGAATGACACATCCAGTAGAAAGAACTTACAGGAATACCCTGCATTTAAAAAGTAATATCCTTGCTTTATGGGCTAATTCACCTACTTAAATAAACAAAACCCATCATATTGGCGTAAATATGAGGTATATTTAAATTTAATTTTAAAAAAGTCTCATTTAAAGGAAATCTACTTGATTAGAAGCTTAAAAAAACCCAAACCCTGGAAATGCTGAGGAAGGGGTTTTAGACTAGAAATTTATTGCATTAACTTTTATTCCTAAACTAATGAAAACCATATCAAGTCATCAGAAGACTAAAACTGACCTTCTAAACCATGGTGCTAGTAATGAGATAATCCTTATGAGTTACTCAAATAGTTACTAATCTATTTATCATTTAATCATTTATATTGCCATAAAAACCTAATCTCTCAGCATGTCTCTGTCATTTCCTTCTCTCTAATCACCGATGAAACATGAACCTTTCACCTTCACAGGCAAGATTCTTGATAAGCACCTAAATGACTGGGATCAGGATCAGCCAATGCTGTAGGTAAACATGTTATCTGTGGGCATGAAGGTGCAAGTCTAAAGCACACTAATCTGAACAATTAATGGCAATAAAACCTAACTCCAAAACTGATAACCAAAACCAATTTTATGGACAGACAGATAGATTAGCCTACCAAGGAGAAGTATCCCTTAAGCTGCTTAATTCTATATCACTATTTTATAATCTTAAGGAATCTTACATTTAACTTTCTGTATGTAGCTGGAAACAGCAATTGCCCATAGCAATGGTGCCTGTAGAAATGGTGCCTAGCAAAAATTATTAGGGACTAGACTGGTGGGAAAGAGAAATTGGATAGCTGCCTATGGTGATTCCAACCGTGAGTATAAACCACCACAGTTTACGAAGTATAATTACCACTACAGTATGAGCCCTACAGACCTCCAGCCTGATTATGAGATTGGCACACTGTGTAGTTGACAAAGATGCTTGTGAGAGAAGCTGCATACAGTTTTAAGCAGTTATACCAAACATCAGTGCTTGAACGGGGCAAGGCCATTCTGTCTCCATTTAAGTAGAAAAGCAAAACTTTCATGGTCACATACCTCATTGCAACATTGCTGCCATCAATAACTATTGGCCTCAGGTTGTCACCATCCTCTGCCACATCCTCCTGCAGTGGAGACTCTGACCTCTGAGACTCTATGGAAGACGCTTCACGCATTACACTAGTGTTAGTTACAGTCTGATCAGTCTCAGTTTTATTCCCAAGTTTAACAAGTTCTCCCAAAATATCATTTATTAAAGCATCAGTACCAAGTTTATTGAGTACAAGTTGAACCTGCTCTTCAGAGTAACCCAACTTAAGTGCAAACTCCAGTTTGGTTTGATATTCTTTCACCACATCAGGGGGCTTTTTGACTTCCTTAGGTACTATCTGAGCCTCTTCTATCCTAAAGTCTTGCAAGATTTCATTTCTTTTTAGTATATGAGGCTCTAAGCAAGGAGATCGGCACAGCTGTCGGTGAGTCTTAGGCAGTAAATGCGACTCCGATGCAGAATTATTCAGTCTCTCTGAATCATTATCAGAATTTGTGCTTTCTTCGGACTCACAGCTGGAGCTTCCGGAAGTCTCTTCAGACGCCTCCTTTTCTGCATCTTCTTTCCTAGAATTAACCTTATCCATTGTTGGCTTCTCCGCCATTGACCAAGGTACAATTGCATTTATTTGTGTGCCAGTGCTCCCCACATAAAGGTGGCCTAAGTCATGCCCCAGATGATCCTTCAAGCCCATGAAGCTGCTGCATGTACTTGACTCCACTTTGCTGTTTTTCTTGTATTCCTGAATATAAAGTGTTCCGTATTCCTAAAGAGAAAACAAAAATGTTGCAACTGGTTACACACGTTACTTGTTTTGCATTTTCTTGCCGCTTCCTCAGAACTGCATTTATTGTCTCGCAGCAGAGAAACAGAACCTTTTTCTCTCTTTAAATATGGGAAACCTTTTGCAGGAAAAACTTGTTCTAAGGAACATCCATAGCTAAGTAGATAAATAACTAACCCTTCTGAGTGTATCAAATGTTTTTACTTAAACATTTCTAGAAATGGGTTTATGAAAGAATACAAAACCAAACACTGCAAGCTTACCTACTATAGCACAGAGACAGGAGTCTTAGCATCACTTTAAAACAATGAGTTATTTCTTCTAGCTTAAGTCTATATTGTAACAATGAAAAAAAATGTGACTATAAAATACAAGTACTAGAAAAGCTTTTTAAACTAAATATCTTAAACTATGTTGAATAGAAAGAAATTAGTGCAGCACTAGATTATCTGGCTAATAAGTAACAGGAAACACGATTAAATGAAAAATTATTGGCCCTGAAAAACTATCAGTTCTGTTGAATACTCTCAAACTATTTCTGAATTCCCTTATAAAGTGATAATTAAGTCAAGAAAGACTAATTGCTCTCAACAGAGTGTTGTATTACTAACATATACAGCATTTAGAGACATGGATTGATCCAATGGCCAATAAAGCCAATGGAAGTCTTTGCACTGACTGTAACAGACCATTCATCAAGCCAACAAGACAACAAAGTAAAAGCTGATTTCAGCTCTTGGACTAGGCATGTACAAGCCTTTTGCTGAATTGAAACTATACATATATAGATTGGAGTAATTCAGGAAGAATAGGAGAAGAACACTTGCAGTTTTCTGGACTTCATACGCTTGCCATATCAGTCTTTCTGGAGGGATTTTGCATAACAGGATTTACACAGGAGTTAACCACTCATTTCATCACAAAGATTACTTCCACAATCTACACTCTAAGGCAGATTGCTACCTCTTTCCCTTACATTGTTCTTTATAGCAGCAATCTTTGCTAATCGCTTTAATATGAGAAATAATTTCTCTTTTACTTTTTTAAAATAAAAATGGACCATATGGACCAATTGTACCACAGGGTTACCATGAAAAAGAAGTTAAATTAAGGAAAGACTATGAAACAGGGTTTTTTCACACCTCCATCTTGCAGGCAGAATATAAAACAAGATATACAGGCAAAGGACTTCACTTGAACTTGACAGATACATTACAGACACAAATTTCATCAAGCGGGAGATGCTGGGAAAAAATGTTATGTCAAACAGACTCTCTTGTTCTATAGTACTTCAAATTACAGGTATGTCCCATGAAAAGCCAAAACTTCTGTCATTAACTCTCCCATCCCCTTACAGGTGAGCATTTAAGAATGACCTGGGATTTTTAAAATACAGTGTACTCTGCTCTTCTTGGGATAAAGATCTGAGGGTACGCACCAGAGAGATTCATCCAGGCTTAATATTAGAGAGAATCGAACAAACAGTCCAAATCATGGTTCAGTAAAAGCAGACTCTTATAGGCACTGAGAGCCCAGACATTGCCACTGTGATGGAGCTTTTTGGTTACAAGGCATAAAAACTTTACCTAAGCATTTCTAGTTAAAATAAATAAATCTATCTGTCAGTGTTTTCATCTCCAACACCTTCAGTCAGGCAAGACTTATTGGAAAGGAAAAAAAGTTTTATTTAGATCTTAGCCTGTTAAAAGGCAGGACTGTAATTCTCAGGCAGCATATTAATGAATATTGCTTCCTCTTAACTCAGAGCCTTAATATTTCAAGCAACACCACAGATTAAATACAACAAGAATTTAAGAAATGAACCTTTTCACATGGTGATTTATTAACTAAGATAATACACTCAATAGCAAAGAGCTAGTAACAAATCACAATATCCCGATAAAAGGATACAGTTAAAAAACCAACACTGTGGCCATCACAGAACTGACACAAAAAAAAAAAATTAAAACAAATCGCAAACAAGCAGCCCCTATTGGAAGCCAGGCTGCTTAGCAACTGGCCTCTAGTTGCTAGGATGCACTCCTTTAACATACCATCATGAATACTAGCACAGTGAAAGAATAATTTGGTATGAACAAAAGCCCATGAAAGAGAGCGGGACTTAAGTGCGTCTGGTTTCCCCTCGGAGAACAATGCAGCTGCCAAACCAATCTGGAAGCCCCGACATCATTGTTCCACCAACCCCACAATCTGCTCTGACTCGAGGAAGTCTAGTTAATGGGCAACACTTTTAAGCTGGACTGAAAAGTTGAGCTGGCTCATGTACCACTGCTGCAGAATACAGGGAGATAATGGGTCACTGCCTAAATCCGTGTACTGTGAAATGTCATTTTAGTATTGAACTAAAAGTGGAGGGAGGGGGTTTTTTTGGAAGAGGGGAAAGAGGAGATTGCATATTAACAGCATCAAATAATGAAAGCCTGAAGTGCATAGATTAGAAAAAGGATTATTTTTTTTTTTTTAGTGTTAGTTAAAATAATACTTAAGTCATTCTCCAATTGCTTCTTTCTTGAAGTTTAAGTGTTTTACAGCAACTACAATCATAACACCCTCCAGTGGGCTTCAAAGAAGTCACTAGCATATGAATGTGTCTGAGGATCAGGCATTATATGAAACGTACTTTAGATGATTTGCACATCAACTGTGTATGAAAAATGACCGTAGACTGAGCTTGGTCCATTGTTAGGAATATATACATAATCAGCCTCACATCTATCTGCTTTAAGTCTCCTGTCACCCTCCATCATGCTCCAACATACAATTGCTTATTTTGCACAGAACTCTACTGTCTTTCAGAAGCTACTTAAAAAATAGAATAATAAAAGCAGCAGCTTGATCATCTCCCACAGACAGTATATAGACACTATACTATTGCTTTAAAAGGGTAGTTAAAGTCGTGTTTGTACTGTAAACCCAAAACTAAAGATTTTTGAAATAGTTTTTCATAAGCACTACACTATTCCTGGCATTTTGCCAAAGCCCTGAATGCAAACTGCATTTATTTTCAGACAAATTTTTACAATGCCTGTGAACTTTCTACGTCATATTTGCGGTCAGTGCCATCTCTTAGAAACATCACAATTTGGAGCTCCCATCATAATGTCCTTTATGAGATTCACTGATAAGAACCATGAAAATCATATGTCACTGTTGAATGCTGCCAATTATTTTATCTTGATTTGGTTAGTGAAGAGCAACATGCCAGCCAGTCAATTTGAATGAATTTGTATTCCAAATAAACACTAAGGTATCTCTGTGCAGGACAATGAAGCTTGTGAAAATCAGAAAAGGTTACATTTATCTAAAGAATAACATTAGCTAAGAACTCCTTTATTTAGAATGAACTCTCATTCCCCACATGGTTTTAAAGTGTGCTTACTAATCAATGCAATGTAAGACTATATAAGAAAAGTATCTGCTATGAATTCTGACTCAAACGAGAGCCAAAAAAAACCAAACAAAAATAATCTGAAAAATCCCTGTCAAGGGATACTCACCACAGCTCAGTAAAAGAATTTGTATTTATGAAAAAGTTAATAAAATAGGTAACTCCTAATTTAGGTATAGCTATGACAAAATAACTTTTAAACTGTAGCCTCTTTACAAGTACAGTATTTCACATTAGGCTCACTGTTAAAGGCCTAAAATACTGTGTCAAAGGCGTTTATTGAGTACAAATGTAATAATCCAGATGAGCACCGTGCTATTACATTGCAGAAGCGCAATCTTTTCCCATTTCTTAGAAGTCACCACTGTTTTCCAGTAACCATCAACAATCAGCCCATTGATTCACCTCCACACAAAATAGAAATATTTCTCAAAGGAATGTGGGCAAGTAGATCATCTAATCTTTTACTCTGTATTCAGAATACTTTCCACTTAACAGCTGAGCATAAGAAAAGCAATTTAATGCAAATTTAGTTCACAGAGGAAAATAACGAGTAAAACAGGGTGTCATGTGGCACAGTATAAGAGGAATTGTGTATTCTCAAAAGACCATCAAAAAGTTTCTGAAGATACATTCTACAAGGAAATAGTTCAACATATTTTCATAAAGGCAGACTTTTTCTAAGTCTTCTATAAATAAAATGGAAAATATTGAACTCATTTTGTTGAAACATTACTTGCACAAACAGAAATGCAGAGTTGATCAGAAAACAAAAAAAAAGAATGCATCCAAATGATAAGGACACTGCAACAATGCAAATAAAATAATGAATATGTAATAAATACCTACTGCTGTAGTTTCTATGTATTTAATTACCATTGTATTTCAGTGAGTGCTGTTGTCTGCATCATTCTATCCAACAAAGGAGGGATGTCCCATTGAACAGATTGGTTAATGCTCTGGGGCAACAGATGTCTACTGGAACTGCAGGAGACCAGCAACTGGTGGCCTGCCCATCTTCTGAAAACTTTCAATAGACTCATGCATATGTTCACACAATAGGGCATGTGGTAGAAATGCAAACCTCTTTTTAACCCTTTTGTATGCTCTCTTTCCCTCCCAACTGATATATGAAGGTCTTTGTTTTGCTGGGGTTTTTTCCTGCTTTTTTTTTTTCTTTACAAGATCCTTGGAACACAGGCTTATGGAGTACATGGAGTATTTGTTCTTCAGGCTAACATCTGAACTCAAAATATAAACCAAAACAGATTATAAAGTTTATGAAAACAGCCAGGTTAGACCTGACACACTGATAACAAGCTTTCAGAGTACAAAATCTTTGACTGGAACATGCTCCTATCTGAGAGCACCTTAATGCTCTATCTTCAGATAGTCCACAATGGAGCTCTTCCTATTTTCAAAAACGCAGGAAATTTCACCTATTGCATGGTATAATGGAAGAGGTGTTTGTGGTTTTTTTTTTCTTACAAGCTTTCTCTACTAGTTACAATTTAAATAATAGCTTATTTGCAAAATAGAAAAAAAAATAAGGATAAAGACCTATGAAAAAGTTGAAACATCTCCTTCTCCCCAGTGGGTTAGAGAGAATTTTTTTTGTTGATGGCTGCTGCCAACCATCTTCAAATTCTGGGAAATGCACCATTATGAGTGCTTTTGAAAGTTCCTTAATATTGGGTGAGATCATTGCTCTTTGATACACTTAGTTTTAGGATATAACTGTTTTTCTTTCCCTCTTCTTCCAAGAGACACCCAAACTGTGCAAATCTCAGCTGACACACACACTAGCTCGTCGTCCAAATGCAAACTGATAACGCTGAAACACCTGAAAGGTGAAACATCCCATTTGTGCAGAGAGAGAAGCCCATATACTCACGTTCGCTGGAAAACACACAGACATTGGTTTCTCGTAGCTCTTCCAGAAGCAACTCCTTAACACGATTTCAGCTGCAGACTTCAGGCGAGCAAGCAGAACAATGAATGGACGAACAGATGGACCCGCGATGTCTTTGCTTAACCTATTACTGAGCAGCCGCGGAGCCAATCACGGACCGCGGAGCTCACAATTAGTTGGCCGGGCAGATGCAAGGCAACCTCCCCACCCTGCATCAGGTTCGGAGGTTTCTAAGATAAGCAAGTTGATGTCATTCTCAGGGTCTGCCCCGGGCAGCATGTGTATTAACGAGGGGTGTGCAGCAACAATAGGCCATACAAAAGAGACTAGCAGGCAGCTGCTGTATGAGAGCCAGAGTCATTAGGGAGCAGGCTGCCAACAAGAAACACCTGGCTTGGGCAGACTTCAGCTTCTCCTCATTGTTTCTAATTCATGAAACAAAGAAAAGAAATATTTTTAAGTAGTAAAAATTGTGAGTTTCTATGAAAATATATCAGTCTTAAGGAATATGATCTCTTCTATTGTGGAAACAAAAAGTTCTTTGTCAGGAAAAATATTAAAGAGAAATAAATCTATCAGTAACTGTTGTTGTCCCCTTTTCTTGTTAGCAAAATTAATCATTGTGGTATCAAGTGCAAGGACCTATGAAAGGAGCCCACACCAAACAGTGAAATGTATTCAGAAACTGCTTTCTGAATTTTCTGACACTTTTGTACATTAGCGAAAGTACAAAATTTCAATAAACCTGCATTTATACACAACCCTTGTAGTGCTTGGGGGTGATTCCAATGGAAGGTGAAAGGGTTTAAACTAGAACCACATAATATTAATATATGGAACAATGGATATTTTTAAGCAGTGGAAACATCAGAGCACTTGATAGAAAGGAACTACTGTTCTGGAGTCACTCATATTTGTGTACGACAGAACTTTTTTCTCCCTTTTTTTTTTTTCACAGAACTTTTCTAGATGCCAAGATCTTTCCAACTCTTCACAATGACAGAATATTTGAACAAAAGTCTGGAGCAAGGCTATGGCCAACTTCTTATTGTTTTTATTTTTATCTGAAGTAAGCCACACAGAAAGACAAACTCCAGTCCACATCTCCCCTCACTGTCCAACACTTCCATTGCCCAACACAGACATTTAGCAATATAACAGTAGCAAGGTTGGATGCTTGATAAGAAAAGGTGTAGCACCGTGGACTTTCAAGTAAGAAGTTGCCACTGCTGATAACTTCGGTGAAGACAGGTCAACACACAGAAGGAAGGGATCCTAGATTTGCAGATGTTCATCTGAATGACTACCAGAAAAGCATATTTACTGAACATCAGCATCATTACATGATAAAAAGCAATATTGAGAACCACAGAGGCAGCTGTCCTCCTCTGCTTGCGAACTGCAAGGCAAACTGCTGGGAAATATTTACTGTGATTTAGAGGAAGAAAAGAATGAGAATAGCTTTGTTAGAACTGTTCTAAGTAACTTCCTAAGCTTTATGTGGGTATAAAGGCAATTCAACATAGTAAATGAAATTACATACCATTGTGCTATTACACTGATGCACTTACCATGTACCCAGATATTAAGCTTCAAACAAGAAGCCCCAACTATAATTTCTCTGCACTGTCCACTAAACACCCCTAAAAACAACTACTAACACCACAATTTTGGAGCTTTTAAGTCAGAGGCAGGAGGAGACTCCTTGCTAATTTCTGCCACTGCGAACACAAAGAGTGAGAGAAAGCTACCCACGAGCACAGTGGGATGCCTGATCTCCAGCACTGGATTAAGCCTCTTTGCAAACAGCGAATAAAAGCAGTGATCTGAAAAAGCTAATCAGTCCCTGCTGTGGTATTTAGACTACCTCAGTTGCCGGTATTGGATAACGTTAAGCATATTAAAACTTCTGTAGGCAAAATAGGAAGCCAGTCCAGTCCAGTTCACCTATGTCCAAGAACTGCCCTTAAATGCAAGCAGGATCACTTTGCTAGCCATTCATTGAGCATCTCCCTAATTAGAGCCAGGCACTTCTTTTGCAATACCATTGCAATTCTTTTGCTTTGCAGAGCACATTTATGATGCTCTTTATACATACCTGTAACAGAGAACTGTGTAGCACTGAAGTGGTTTACTTAGGGCTCCACAAGCACAACTAAGGCAAGCGTATGATCTGGCTTAAAAAATCTGCCTTAAAAATAATGTTGCAAGAAGTTCACTTGTAAAGACCTGCCCTCTATGTCTTCTACAGTAACAATAAATATAGTATCCTGTCCCATGCCACTCCAAGTGCATGTCTGCAGGGAACCAAGGCTTAAACTCTAGTTGCAGATTAATGTTCATACGAACACCATGCTCCAGTACTACAACTGAAGTCAGAACAGATAACAATCAGAAGACTTAACTTTTTTTTTTGATTTATTGAAAATATTCTAACAAGCTGTAGCTGCTTGAATTAAGAGGACATTTTCTAATTCTACCTTGTGCACATCAATTATCTAAATTAGCTACCTGTTCTTGAAGCATCTTATCAGCTCTTCCCTAAAAGAAGGTGGGCTGTCCAAGGCTTACAAGGTGTGAGATCATCCTATTATAGCATGCTTGTGATGACAGAAAAGCATTCATATTGATGTTTAACCAGCACATGAGGCCTCCTTCCGGGAATGATGAGCTCACTAAAGACACTTTAGTATGAAACGCTGCAGCTCTCCTATCACATCAGCAAAAGGTCACATGAGCATCACTAGCAGGCATATAGCACAAAAGGGCAGGGCAAGTTTTTACCTCTTGTGCTAAAACCTCCAAATCCAATATAGTTCAACCATTTCTTATTACAATACCCCAAATGGACAGTAAGTTAAATCTGGCCATTCAAATACACAGCAAACATAACAGCTCCTTTAAAATTCTGTTCTTGCAAGATGAGTAAGCTATGGAAAACTAATTTTGTGGCTGCGAGGTATCGGTCATTTTGTACAGTGCTTGTCATGTCCCTAATGCCACTCGGTTAGAGAGCAGGCCAGCACACAATCTGGAATTGCCTGGAGGAGATGGGCTTGGGGACTCCATGGCAGAAGGGGACACAACAAGGGGACGGGATGCTGCAGAGGGACAAAGATCAGGGTGAACCTCTCGGTTTGAGTAAAGGCCACCCCCACGGCCCATTTTGGTAGGAAAACCAGGCATAGAAGGATCAGAAAGACCAAAGGAGGAAGAGCTGAGGTAGCTAGGAAATACACAAAACATAGGCTGAAGATATTAGGGAAGCACTACTGTAAGGTGGAATAAAGTCCTAAACCCCCCAAAACTTCCAGTTCCAGCCAACTCTTGTTGTTTCAAACACAATTAAAGCATCACCTTACTTAAAAAGTGATTATTTTATGTAGCCATACAAAATGCTGTAATTCAAGTGGTATTATTCCAGCAATTAGAAAGACAATTGGTCCCATTATTTATTTATCTTTTATTGTAGAACTTTATGCTAAGCTTGCAGTAATAAATGTTGCATTTGCAAGAGTACACTGCAGGAGTTAAAACAATAGCGTACCATTGTATTTACAAAACAGAAATGAAAGTTGCACAAAATTCACCACTGTACCATTGCAAAATTTACTCCTGGGCTTGGAAACTCCAAAGGAGAGGCTTATCTTTAAAATTACAAGGTGGCAATACAACAGAAATTCCTCTTTTCCAGATAGTACGTGAAGAGATGCAAACTATCTTGAGTAGAACACTTGAAAGAAGTTTATCTAGTTTTGAGGAATGGCAAGTGGTGCTCTAGACTGTATCTACATACAGTCTTAAAAACAAACAAAAAACCACCACCACTCTACAGCCATGCAGAAGAGTGAGTCAAATGACCAGTAAAAAGTGACTAGAATTCAGAAAAAGAACTGATACTAGTATAAAGATGAGTAATGTTTTGCCCAGAGAAGAACTATCCTTTAAAAAAGTAGAATGTTAAAATAAAGATCAACTGTATTTTCAAATGCAGTATGAATGCTTTGTAGAAAATATACATTTTCAAATGCATTAAAACAAAGTGATGAAAGGGTCTTTCACTCTCTGAAAAAAGTCTAATTTCTCTCTAGTTATCTTTAAAATTTAAAAATGCAGAGATGCATTTTCCAGCAGGGTATCATCTTAAAAGAAGGTCAGAATGTCCACAGTTCCTAGTAGAATATCATTAGACCCTCAGTACTGACTGCATGAGAGACCTGAACAAAGCATTGCGACATTTGTCATGACATCTTCTAATGTTTTGAAGAGAAGATTAAAGCCCTAAGTTTTATTATAAGTAGTGACTACTTTTTTGCTAACCACGGGTAAAACAGACCCAGTTTTTCCTTGTCTGTCGGCAGACAAAAGCAGTGACCATGAGCTGTTTATCACAAGACGACAAGGTGCCCTCCTGCAGCTGCACAGTTTGCCTGTATTAGGAGCCCAACAGGCTTGAGCCACACCAGCCAACTACACAGAAAGCATAAAGCAGCATTCTGCAACAGCAAAAACCCTGGCATCACCCTCAGTACCACACTGAGAAGTAGCTCCTGAAATGAAACACATTTGACGAAGCAGACTTTCATTTTGAAAGTGAATTGTTTTCATCATGTGACAAAATAAAACCCCACAATGTTTGCCTAAGAGGAAGGTGAAAAAGTCATTGCCTCAGCACTGTAATTTCCATAACTTCAGACATTCATTACTGGCATGGATCCCTAAGCTATGCTCCTTCCACAGTATCACAGACTTACTGAGGTTGGAAGAGACCTCTGAAGGTCATCAGGTCCAACTCCTCTGCTCTAGCAGGGCCACCAAGGGCCAGTTGCCCTGACCCTGTCCCAACAGCATCTGACCATCTCCAAGGACAGGGACTCCACAACCTCCCTGGGCAGCCTGTGCCAGTGCTTCGTCATCCTCACAGTAAAAACGCATTTCCTGATGTTCAGAGGGAACAGTCTGTGCCCACTGCTCCTGGTCCAGTACGTGGGAACCACTGAAAAGAGCCCGTCTCTGTCTGCTTTGAACACACCCTTCAGGTATTTATACACATTGATAAGAAACCCATGAGCATTCTCATCTCCAAGCTGAACAGTACCAGCCTTTCCTCTGAGGAGAGATGTTCCAGTCCCTTCATCATCTTTCTGGTCCTTTATTAGACTCATTCCAGTTTGTGCACATTCTCTTGCACTGGGGAGCCTGCCACAACGACACACCACAGCCTTCACGGTTTTCCCATCTTTAAGTGGATGCTCCAACTCAAGGGTGGTTAAAATACAGCACAAACATACAAGCCACTACAACTACACCTGCACAAGTGGACCAAGGCATGCACACAGGTATCATGATCACAGAAGTCTTGTTTCCAAGGGCAGTAAGTCATACGGCTAGAAATTCTTGGGTTTGGGAGGAACAGACACCCAAGTGTACTCCAATAAATGTGTCAGAGAAACGTTTTCCTTTGCTAGGCACATAAGCCATGTGACTGACCATTTCTAGAGTTTGTCTGGTTAAGGTTCAATTTTGCAACTTTGCCTGTGTTAGTAGAGGTAGATCCCTTCAGGTCCCATTCTGATACAGTCATGTGTAAGACCCACCCAATTTGGGGAAGTCTTCCCTTAGGACCAAGGCCTCAGCCTACCACTTCCTGTCCAAAAACCCCAACCTTTTTACTGTATTTAAAAATGCAAATATTAGTGAAAAATACGATTGTTGCCATCAGCACCATGAGGTAGGTCTAATAATTTTTTAGTTTTCTTTAAAACTGCACTTAATATTTTGTATTTGTTTCTGTCCTTTTTAGTGATGCAAGAGTATAACACATCTAAGTTATCAAGGAAATTACCCAAATTTAAAATCCTGGGGGGGAAATCACCTTCTAGTTTTTCAAATTCCAGATTATGGACACCAAAGAGCCTATTCTGTTTTACACATTTTGCCATAGAATCCCAAGGAAATTCAACCTGCAGCTTAGCAGGCTGCTGGGCCTTCCAGCTGTACTAGAAAGTACTCAGGGGTCTGTAAGCCAGGCAGCCCTGAAGCCCCCTT
This sequence comes from Serilophus lunatus, assembly GCA_013399895.1. Lineage (NCBI taxonomy): Eukaryota > Metazoa > Chordata > Aves > Passeriformes > Eurylaimidae > Serilophus > Serilophus lunatus. The sequence goes on along the minus strand of VXBA01003937.1, from coordinate 254,680 downwards.
CCATGCATTAAGATGGCTGTTGAGCAACTGCTCTCATCAACACCAGGGCAGTGAGGAATGTGCTGTCCATTTCTGTATCAAATGGGGGAACAGCTTATAACTAGAGGCCACTCTGTTTAATTTATTTTTTAATTTTATTATTTATGAATTGAAGCAGACACTGAGATACGAAGCATACCAGGGGAAAAAAAAAAAGTTTCCATCAAAACATACATGTTAGATTTGATTTCCTCCCACTTCCAGAAAGAGTCACGCTGTCTGGATGCTTTCTGAGCATGAAAATTTGAACTATCTAATTAACTTTCCTTGTGACAATACTGGGCAGCCAGACAATGCCTACAACTGTACATAGCATACACCATCATGCTTAGCAAAGTACTTTTATTCAAATTTGTTCTGTCAGAAGAAAATCCTCTAACAAAACTAACAGGGTTATGTGAAAAAGAAGTATTCTCTTCATTTATACACAAGTTTAAGAGACTTAGCTAGTCGACCTAACATCTTTTATCTCTGACACAGACTATTATTAAGTGTTTGAAAGGCTCGCCAGAGGAAAATAGGCCTCTCAAACTGTCTAGAGACATGGCCAGGTTGTGTTTCAGGCCATGCTGCTGGCAATCGAGCTCCATAATCTCCAGGGTTCCTGGACAGAGTTCAAGGTGTTAGTTGGACTCTATGTTGCCCTAAATGGCTTCACAGCGTTATGCTTATTTGAGAGACAATTCCTGTGCCTGTACCACACGGCTACAGTTGTCCTTTTGGACTGGAGCCTTCTGCGAGAGAGCTGCCAGCAGTGGATTTTCTGCAAGACTTTCAGCGTTGCCATTTACTCTCCACTGGGGTGAAAGAGTCAGAGAGCATGTCATGATTCAATTTTTTACCCAGATTTAGTAAGTCAAGAATCAGGGAAGACAGAGATGGTCGTGCGGTTTGTCGAGAAACACTCAGCTTACAATTGTTTCTTACTTTCTGGGGAAGCTTTTAGAAGATCTGACAAGTAGTAGCAACAATAGCCAGATCCTACACAAAATGGGTTATTGTAGCTGCAAATCCAAGTTCAAAAGAAATGGAAAGAAAATAGCTTCACAGAAGTAGTCATTTAAGTATAGTTTCTTTTCAGATTTTTGGTACCCCTGAACTCAAGGAGATCACCAGAAAGTCCCCCACAGAGCTACATACACCAGGCTTTGAAATCCTAATATTTTACATGTTAATAAAGCAGCTTGTTCACTTTTGTTTAATTACCTAATATATCAAAAAGAGATAAACCATGTTAGTGATTTCACATGATTGTTCTAGGTCTTCACAGTCACAGAGTCATTTCATTCTGAGCTTAGAAGTCTGTAACTTTTAGAGTAGAAATTAATATTGCAGTCCAAATTTTCTTATATTTATTTGGAAAGCCAGATAGATTTTAGACCTGTGAATTCATGCACATATTTCTTCATTATGGCTAATGTTTTGAGCCCTTTTGGGCTCTCAGAGCTCACAGTTTGCTTTTCAGAGTCCTACCTTGTCACGTCAGTTAGATCTGATAAAGGCAGATGCAAACGGGAATACTTCATTAAGAACCAGTGATTCTATTAACACTCAGTAATAAAGAATTTAGTTTGGAAGAGATCTCTGGAGGTCAGCTAGTCCAACAAGCTCTGCTTAACACAGGCTCAGCCTACAGTAGGTTGCTATATGTCTTTTCCAAGTCCATTTCTGTGTATCAACAAGGCTGGAGACTCCACAACCTCCTCAAACACCTGCCACAGTATTTAAGTATCCTCATGGCGGCATTTCTCTTCATCTCCATCCAGAATTTCTTTGCTGTAACTTGCAACTGCTGTCTCTTGTACTTTTGCTACATGGCTCCAAATACAGTATTTTGTCTTCTCTATATCCTAAAATTATGTAGCTGAAGACAGCAATAAGATCCCCCTTAGTCTTCTCATGAATAAGGCTGAACAAATTCAGCTCTCCCAGTGTCTTTGCTAGTACGCAGTGTGCTTCAGCCCCGTAACCATGCTGGCAGCTATCCACTAGACTCGTCCAGTAAGTCAGTGTGTTCTCCTGTCCTTCAGAGACCAAAACTGGACACAGTGCTCCAAGTGCAATCTCATCAGTGCCACAACAAGGTAAATGATCACCCCACTTGACTCAATGGTTCTTGCTAATACAGCCTATTTGGCCTTATTTCCTATTTCTGCAACATCATCTTGCACTTATCAAGGGATGAGGCTTTACTTTCCACAAAAGGATTCCATGTCAGCAGATGAACTAAACCCTATTTACAATGCCCACTGGAGGCATCTGTTTTCAGTCTGCCAGCTACAAACATTTTCTCATCAGAGATCCCACAGGCATACTGGTGAGTGTAGGCAAGCTCTTGATGAACAAATCAAAGTCCTCACAGGAGTACATAGCAAGAAAAATTAGCCCTAAGATGATGCTTGTTTCACACTAATGAGCTCACTTATCTGTGGTCTCTCTTACAACAGCTGTATATCTCAAAAGGGAGATGATTTGACACATTATGATACTAATGTCCAAAATTGAGCCAGGTGTCCTGTGTGAACTACAGACTGTGACCACAGCCTCACAAAACTTTGGAGCTGCCAGCCTTATGAGACAAATCAGACATCAGACTAACACCAAATACTGAACAAAATGGTACGCAGGGACCATGCACAGTCCCAACACAGCTAAACTTATCAAAGCCGAAGGACAATTATTCTCAGTCCTGAAAAACACTGGCTGCATAATTCCACAATGCACTAATCTCAGAGATCTGTAGTTTAGTTTCTCCTAGTTTAACAGGCAAGGGTGGTTTACCAAGTTTCACTTATAAGTGATGGTCAATTGAGTGAACGGGGTAAAGAGCTCACAAGAAAGAAAGAGGCGGCTTGGAATGAGTCCAGGCAGTAAGGTCTAACTCCAGCAAGTGGGCACCACCTAAACACAGTTATGAGCCATGCTGCCTTTTGCTGGAACCAGATGAAAGTCACATCAATGTACACATGATACCAGATGTTATTTTCTTCCACGCAACAGCTACAATAAGAAGCTATTAAAAGACAAATGAACGAGTGGCTGGGGAAACAACAGCTGAAGCAGAAAACTCTTGATTTTAATCTTTCATCAAAAAGCTGTAGCTTTTATCAGGCTGTAGCACAACAACGACTTCAAGAAATCCAGACTGTAATCCCAACAGTGACAGTTCCAGAAAACCTAATGAGTCCAACTCACAGCTTGGCAAGAGCAGCAAAAGCCCAGTTGGCAGCCCAGCAAGAACGGCAGCACAAATCCCAGAAGCAGCTGCTACAGAGAACTGTGAACCCAGGTGCACAGCCCTGAGCACTTGTACATCACAGCCCTTCCCTAGCCAGAACAAACCACTTAAAGAGGTGTATCTGCCATTACAAACAGCATGTATTGGAATGATTGCCGAAGGAAAAATCATCTGATGATTTCAAAATAGTTGAATGCTTTAAGGTGGAAAGGCCTTAGGGGAATTTTGCTGCAAGCTATGGAGGCTCTAAGACTCTCCACTAAGACAAAGTGGAGATCTCCGTGAAAGTGTTTATGGTACCTTTTTTTAAGAAAACCATCTCTCATCAAAAATGAGGCCATACATTGAATTTAGAAAGATTAGATAACTCAGCAATTCAAATACTAGCTTTACAGATGACAAGGGATTGAAGAGACCTGTTGAGAGACAGGTCCCCAACTATAATGGTATCTAGGAAAGCACAAAGATGAAGAACTAGACACCAGCTACTTATATTAACAGTTTAAAGACCAAAAGGAGACTAGGAAAGTAGCTTCTGATAAAGGAAAAGCAATCTATCCCTTTTCCACACAATCTCTGCCAAGCCACCCAATTTCATTAATCCTAAAATAAAAGGTCTTAAGTCATAGCAAAAGAGAAATTTACAGTTCATCACAAAACTTCAAAGTTTGATGGGACTGATTCATTGATTTCACAACTTAACACATTTACAGAACATAAAGGAGCATGGCTCACATAAATGGTCATTTAGGAATGGTCATGTGAGTTTTTACCAATTAGTAAAGGGCTCAAGGACTTTCCTCCTTTAAGATGCTTCCCAGCCTCTGAGCTTTACCTACTCAGCAATCAGAATGCATTTCAGGTATTTGCAATAACCTGTGTCACATTTACTGAACACCTCCAGCTTCACTGATTCTCCAGTCTCCACCACTCCTCTGCAAATTTCAACCACCTCCCAGGACATTCCTTTCATACCAGAAGAAATTACTGTATTTCTTCTATTGAGAGGATTAATAGCATCCATTAAACTTTCCTGCACTCCCAACCACTAAATGTCTTGCTTTGCCTCTCCCCACTCTCTCCCCAAAATACAAACTTCCTATAAAGTAAAATTCCTCCTCCTGAATCAAGCTTTAGTTTCTGCACTATCTACTCTCAAAAAAGCTATAATTCTATGACAGAATATATTTCAAATACTTTGTACAACTATGCAGAAATTTTATGCAAAGGATATCCTGAAAGCATTCAGACCAAAGTGATGTAGTTCTAAAAGAGAGGTATTGGAAGCTATATTTGTGACACGTGATGCTTCTACATTCAAAGGTCCTGAGATGGTCTAGCATTCTATTCTGTATCTATTGACCCAAACACACACACACATACGTAAAAACATATAAACAGACAGCTACCCTCCCAGGGAGAAGGATGACGTATGTTCCATTTTGAAGTGCTACATTGGTATCATAAATCAACCAAATACAACCTTAAAATGGCCAAGCCAACAGGAGAGGTAGTCTGGCACATGCTGTGATGTAAGCCTGGAAGAATGATGAATCTCACAGTTGCAGAGGATGAGCTTCGTTACCCCCCAGGGCAGACTTCAGAAACACCTTGTCTGGACCTTTCCAGTCGGGACAGCAGAAGTACAAGCCTTAAAATTAAGGTGCACTTTCAAAACATTCTCATTCTGCAGCTATGACTCAAGAACAAATGCAGCTTGAGTTTACCAAAAAGCTTAAACAATTCATTAACTGGATAATGCAACATCCTTGTAGAATGCAAGTCAGGGTTAAGTGTCAAGCCCAGAACTTCATACTAAGCAGAACACAATTTGGATTTTTGGTAGTGCAAGCTCAGCCTTTTACACAAGAAATGTGATCTAACCTGAAGTAATCAATCCTGAGAGGTAAAAGAGAAATGCCTAGTTCATCTAAGCAGAAAGCCCCAAGGTTATGAAACCCTCCATCAATTTCTGCTCATCACTAAACCACTTGGTAAGGAACATGCTTTTTGACAGAGCCCCAAGCTGTTACACAAAAACATTTAAAGATGCAGAGCTCTACAATGAAAAATCCCCTCTGACTCTGGAGATCTGCCTATTCCACAAGGCATACAAAGGAAAAAATACAGATAGTGAGAAAAAATTAATGAAAAAACCAAAAAAGAGCGGGGTGGTGAGGGGGGGAGGATATAGGGAAGAGATAAGAGCAGGTGAAATGCCTCATAACAGGAAGGCAATTATGAGCAGATTACGACTGATTTTCTATCATCTATTTGCCAACTTGAAATAACTAAAGTTTGAGACCAGCAGGTAAAAAAAAAGACTGCTTCTTGTTACACCATCTCACCTCTGCTTTTGTTATATCCTACCTTTAACATATAATTTAGTAATTAAAATGAAGTGTCAATTCTTTCAAGCATAAAAATAAGGGCTTGTTCAATTAATGGGTTTCTTGCTTCAAACATGTGGCAGAAGTAGCACATTTATTGTAAATATTTAGCAAGCTCGCAGACATGAGGCATTTTAAATGTAACTATACATAATAAGCAATATAAAGCATCATTTTACAACTCCAGCCCAAGGACAGAAGCATTTCAATCTCCTGACAGAAACAACTCACAGCAGTGTTTGTACAACATCTGTTTCTCACAGTACCTCGGACACAGATTTCAGTAGCACAAGTCAAAACCAAAGTGCAATCATCTTGGTCACTAACAAGGCCTCTGGCTAGTTGCCATGGCAACAAACACTATGGAAATGAGTGAATGCTGAAATATCTCTTGAATAACTTCAAAAAACTTCTCCATGACTGTACAGCTACATGTGGGACACTGCTTCCTAGAGCGGGAAAAGCAGCAGAATAATATTCACAGAAGAGGGAAAAGGAGAAGTTTTACATCACACATTTTCTACCCCTCCTCTTAGTTACTGTAAACTTCACTCTCCCCTTCTTACTACTGCCACTCTCTCTGAAGCACTTCAGTTTTTAGAAATTATTTTAAATACAGACTATCATGAGATGGATGATTAGAAGCTGAAGCTAGTAAAATCCAGATTATGATCTGTTTTAATCCAAAAATAAAGCGTGACCAGGATAAAAAAATCTAAACAAATACTAAGATTTAAAAAGATATTTTTATTTTACTGTTGGTTCAAGATAGAAGTTATGGATCTGATACAGAAAATACCAGGCAAGATTCCATGACTTCTGTAACGCAAGAAGTTGAACTAAATCACACATCTCCTTCCTCGTGAATGGAGTTGCTCGAGCCATAGCCATTTCTGAGTACAACACAAACTGACCTGAACCAGAGTTCCTCATTTCACTTCACATGGACTTTGAACTGCTTTTTTTCCCAGCTTGTTTAAAGAGTACTTCCAACTGCACATAGGATGTATAAGAAAACCTCATAAGGTTTTCAAGTTACCTATGTAAAACTGAACAGTAAATAGGTTTCATCAAATATCAAACTGAATCTCCAATCTTTTCAAGTCTCACCGACCGCAAGACTAGTTTTCTTCAAAAACACAGACAGCTGTGGAACATCAGTAGTGTTTTTAAAGGTTGGTACAACCCAGAGAAGCAGGCAGTGAAATCACTCCAGTGGAGTGTTGCTCAGCAGTCAGCCTGAAAAGCACAATCTACAGAGATGAGTCAAATCTGGATAATCCCTTCGTGCTCTGTCAAGTTGAGAGCATGGGGTTTGTTTTCACATTGCATTAACTTCAATAAACTCCACTTTTCTGCATTTACATTATCAGATGACATTTTTTAAAGTGTGTTTTCATTTGCAGATGTGTAAAAATATTGTTAGTGGAGTTCTGTCTGCTGAGTTCTCATAAATAATAACTGCCTTTTTAAAAGGATTGCAAATGGTAATTATAAAACCACAGAGTGACTGCTGCCCCATAGAAGTCTGGTGTGGTAACAAAGGTGTAGTAACCATGGCAAGGTTTGCAGAGATATTAAATACCTTGATTTTTTTCAGCTACCTCCAACAGGAAAAAACAAAAAGAAAGCAAGTTTTTGAATCCTCAAGGGTGAACAGTCTAACTCTTAAAAAAGAAGGGGGGGCAGAGGGAGAGAAAACTGAGAATTTTACTCATACTTCCCTAAAAACATATTTTATACCGGCATAAGAAATTAAACGACAACATGCTGGAATTCAGATCCATTCATGACAGATTACACTCTGTTGCAGTGTAATCTCACCCTGGAGCATCACCAGAGAGTGAAACAAATTTTCTAAGATACATCTGCTACAATCTTAGAAGAAGTCTTACTGTCAACTGCCTGGCTCGCTGTATGGGCAAACGCTACACGGCAAGGAGACAGCGGCAGAGGAAGCACCCTGCCAGTCTGCAAACCCAGACATACTTGAATGGTTTATTTTCCTTCCAGATCAAAAGACTATGCTACCGCTATCTTAAGTATGTTGTTAATTGCATAACCCTCAGAGCCGCAATTACGAATTATGTCTCTGCTTTGCAAACACAGATCAAGAGGACAAGGCACAGCAAACGAGACATTTCAATCCATCGCTTGTCAAAGAAGTGCGCTTAGCAGGATGGGTTTACTTAAGCCAACTTTCGGCAACACCGTTGCCTAAGGGCGCCTCGGCCCCGTCAGGAGCACCAAAGCAGAGGCAGGCACGGCGGTGTCAGGCAGAGCCAGCTCCGTGCAGAAGGTGCTGCCCAAGCACAGCCCAGCGGAGTTTCCTCCCCCGGGGGCATCAGAAGGGAACGTCACCGCTCCACAAATCCAGCCGTACATGCCCGGCGTTACCCAGACATGCCTGCCTGCAGGATTAGGTCCAAAACACACAGGTGACTGAAAATTAATTTTTAAGAGGAAAAAAAACAACTTAAAAGCTACAGCCAGATCTGAAGAGCGGGGAAGCCAATACTTACTACGGTTCGGTTAAACAGAGCAAGCCAACTTATGCAGGCGGTTCTCTCACCCAGAGCATGGGGAATAAACCTACCCTTTCTCACGGAATTATTACAAGAAAACCCACAAAACCAACCCCGAAAGTTAGAAGCAGGGAAACGGCAGGGGAGGTAGAGTACCTGAAACAACTTTTAAATTCCTTCTCAGGGTCCCGGTCCCCGCAGCCCCGGGGCAGCCTCAGCTCCGGCGCAGCCAAGCGGGCGGGGCCAGCCCGGCAATGGGGAAAGGGGCACGGCCGCCCCCGCCGCCTCGGCCCGCGGCTCCCGCCGGGGTCGGCAGCGACCAGGGCAGGGGAAACTTTCCCGAGGGACGGGGCCCGCCGAGGCGCGGGGCGATCCCGCCGGCCCCCCGGGGCAGAGGGCCGGCGCTGTCTCCTTCCTCCCCGCGAAGCGCCGCCGAGCCGCGGCCTCCGCCGCCCGGGCGACCTCCGCCGGGCGACCTCGGGGAGGCGCCGGGG
>VXBA01003937.1:211748-245840 GCA_013399895.1 Serilophus lunatus | reverse complement strand
TCGGCGGGGCCCCGCCGCCGGACCGCCCCTTCCCCGCCGCCCGCGGGGCAGAGCCGGGGCGGGCGGGGGGCACCTGTGCCTCGACAGCCGGCAGGGTGAAGGCCTGGCCTCCACAGCGGCCGTGGGTGATGGGCGAGGCGGGGGACACGGCTCATTGCCCGCGCCGTGGGTTCCCCGCCGTGAATTCCCGAAGGCCGCCGCGGTGACCCCCTCCCAAAGCACCGCAACGTTACCGGCTGGGGTCAGCGGGATGGGCCGGGGCGGCGCGGCCTGGGCAGCTGGTCCTCCGGCCCGGCAAAGGTCCTGCCGCCGCCGGAGAAAACCTCCGAGTGCTTACGGGCGCTCCCTGTGCCAGTGCCCCACTGCACTCCCGGCTTGGCAGGTGGAGATCGGGCGGTCGGAGTGCTTTTTGCCAACGATACCAAACTCTCCGTGGCAGAGTTGGTAGAGACCTTAATTTCCGTCCCGTGTTCTAATTAGGAGATGTTCCCTCCCACCCCGCAGTTACTTTTATGCAGATGAAGTAATCTACCTCTCACCATCCCACCCTGCCTTCTGTGCTCCTGCCGAGGCGGCTGGGCGCCAGGAGCTGCTTAGAAGACATGAATGAAAGTCTGGTGTTGTTATTACGGGTTGTAGCTGATGGAGCGTATCTTGTATACAAGATAAGACACACAGCTATTGCTACTCACAGACTGCAAGTGTGGATATATATACATAACTGTTACCCACTCCTGTTCTACTATTGGAATTTCTAAAAACCTCTTCTGGCACCTAGCAGAAAATGGGCTACATTTTTTAAATTGTACATCCAGTGTACACAAATCCTACACAGAAATATGAGTCCGAAGGGCCACTTCGCAGGGGTCATTTTCCTAACAAAATGTCATAAATTTGCCAGGACAAAAGATTGTGGAGTCACGGGTCTACATTGCTTTCCCTCGTGTGTTCCCATAAACCCTCAGAGCTGACATAGTCTGTAGAACAACAGAATGATTTTCTTTGTTTGACTCATTCATTACAAGATCTGTTGAATTTTTCAGTGTATCTCATCCCTGTCCTAGTCAGGAGTTTGGAGCGTTCAGCTCACAGCGCAAGAGGCCACCTCACTCTCCCCTGGTTTGTTACTTAGGTGTGCAGAAGGAATTTGAGGCCTCCACCTAAAAAAACCCAACAAACAAGCAAGCTTTTTCCCTCAGTCTCTGCTGTTTCAGAGCCAGAATGGTGTCCAAATGTGACTATGAATATTAATTTAATAGAGTAAACCGGTGAAAGCAAGACTGAATAATTAGACACTTGCAGTGCTACTTTGCTGCTTATTATGGAAGCCTTTGCCGTTGATTGAGGAGCATATGAGTCAGATAAAAGCTCTGCAGTGCTGGAGAAAATGATTCTCAATTATCGGAATAAGAGAGAACAGAATAATATGGAATTGATTTTGAAACTACTTAAAGTCATGAGAGTTTCATATTATCTTTTTTTCTTAGAGTACTATAGTTCCTCCTGAGTTTGTCATCTGTTTAGAAGAGATTGTGACTCTGTAAACCTAGAGTATTTTATGAATGATTAAAACATGACACCCATAAGCATGAGTTACGTCTGCTTAAATGTGAGGTTCACTCGAAATGAAGTGAGCTGCTTGATGTCACTGCACTGCTCATTGGCAAAAGCTAATTTCCTCCCTATTGCCTTAGGAAGCAGCATGCTTACCACTTACAATAGACACTTGGAAGTCAGAATCAAGGATTTTTCTCTTCCATCATCACAACCTCAAAATGTGGCAGTAGGACCTTGGAAGGAGAGGTTGTAAGTATTAAAAGACTTTCTCAGAGTAGGACGGCCAGAAACTGGGGATTCATATGCCTCCAGACCTTCCCACATCTCTACTTCCTTCCCCATTGTATGTCCCCCATCATTCCCCCATCACAGGTTTTCCTGAAACTCAGGATTTCCGTAGCTTCTTTGGGACTTTCACACGTTTCACAATACTTTCCTGGTCAGCTAATGGAAGAAGCTGCTCTTAATAAATGGGAACACACTGAGGGTTAATCAGTACTTGAAAGCAAATAAAGGGAAAATGGGACTAGCTGCCTTCTTTGGAAACAAGAATTGTTTCCAGAATCTGTGTCGGCATAACTACGGCATAACAGTGCAGGATAGGAAAAGTTTGTGAACAGTACTTTTTGTGTAAAACTGGTCTCCTGTACATGCTAACTCTGATTTCCTTTTCTACCTTGTTACCTTGTTAACAATCCGACTTTCTTTAGCACCTTTGCGTCAATTATCTTTATTTTAGTATAAAAAAGGCGCATTCATCTTTTCAGAATTTCTTTACCTTCTCAGTTATACTGCACATTTAATCTGCCATTTCTGCTCTCCCCTTATGAGCAACAGCTGTTTCCCAAGGCTTGCATATTTTCTGCTTCTGACATAGAGAATGCCCCTTTTATACCTGCAATTGTCCAGAGAGCTGCCCAGGCCCTATAATTGAACCTACTCCTCACCCTCATGGTCTGAGAAACTTGCATTTTGTGCCTCCATCCACAACAACCTGCTTCTTAGGTAGACCCTGCCCAAACTCTCTTGATCCAGCTTGTGCTTGAGATTATCAGACATGCCAGAGCAAATAATTGATTTCAGTAGAATGTCATAGTATTAGTGCCTGTTGCTTTTGTCTTCTTAACTAACTGCTGCTTTACTTGAAAATCTTGAACATTAAGTCCATTTCTTGCTGGCTTTCTGCTTCAATCATTTGAATACCTTCCACAGGTAGACGCTTATCCGTTTCTTCCATTTAACCACAGTTGTGGTCCTTGATTCTAAACTGACATCCTTGAAATGTCTAGATGATTTGTCAGCTTTTTGTTTAGCCTCCCCTTGGCATTATTTTACCTTTTCACATTTTGTCCAGATACCTTTTCATCTGAGAATCTTGTGCTGCTTCTGCCGTTATTTGCGTAGAAATGCCTACATGCTTATATGACAAAGCTGCTACAACAATGTACATTTTGTTAATGCATGTTACCACAGCAACTGAGTCATACAGAAATGTAGTGTTCCATTGTTTGGTATTGCACCTTGGTATTCTGATAATAATCTAGGGAAATGTAGTCTGTGTGGAGTTGCTATGGAGCTGGGGCTTAACTAGATAGATAACTGTGCTTATCGAGTAAGTATCAGTGGCAAAATGGGTTTACCAGCTAGCATCCTCTAGGAATCTAAATCCAGTTCTGTTCAGTTCTGTGAGGAATTGCAGGCATGTTGAGGGAGGGAATTACGATGTTGACATTTAGAAAACTGGTCTGGAAGGCATAAGGCACAGGTTGGGGGCACAAAAGCAAGCTGCTGAGCCTAGGCAGGTGTAGCAAATTGCACAAATTCAGGAAAGGAACAATTGGTGAAAAAATGATCTGCTAGAAAGGAATATGGAATCTACCACAAGTCACTATCTGAACATAAGTCAGCAATGTGTTTTCATGGCAAAAATAGTAAACTTTCCAGGAAGATGAACGTGTGGGAAGCAATCTGCAGGCTCTATGCGGTATTGGTGGGACATCAGTGGAAGGAGTATGTAAACCATCAGGAGTCAGGGCAGGTGACAACAAGGATGAGCATAGGACTGGGAAGACTGGAGCTGGCTTCAGGCTAGAGAAAAGAAGGCAGAAGACAGACATGCTAAGAGTCTTCATATACTTAAAAGGCCATTGCAAAGAGAAGGGGAATAATCTATCCTTGGTAGGTAGTGTAAGAGGTAATGGACTTAAATTGCATCAAGGAGAAAAAGCTTTTCTAATGGTAACATTAGCGAGGCACAGCTTTATATCACAGAGGGTGTAATAGTGTCTCTGTTACTGGATGTCTTTTAGTACATACTGGACAAATAGTAAGTACTATTGATCTGACATTGAAATTGGAGGATGGACTAGGTGAGCAATCAAGGTCTGTTACAGACCTATTTTTCTATGATTACATATAATCTGAGGCTTCTCATTAGTCAAAATTTCTTTATCCAGCCCCATTGTACATCCTGTTTTATTTTCAAGTCATATCCCTAGTCATTCCTGGGTTCTTTGGAGGACAAAAAAGGTTTCATCCAATTTTTCTCTGTGTGTAGTCAAAGACCAAATTCTGTCTCATTTTTCTGGCAGCCCACAACAGACACAGACTGAGTTGTACTGCACTTTACTGCTGCTGATGTAACTATTATAGCTACACATGAATCAATCATACAGTAAAAATTATTTAGATGACAGTTGTCAGTCTATTCAGACACATTCTTCATAAACTATATATAATGCTAACATAAATCTGAGACTCTTTAGTCATATACTAGACAAAATTACTCAATTCATAAAATGTTACTGTATTCCAGACCTACATGTTACACATAATCCCTAATTATTTGATCTTCACTGCCAGGAACCCATAGAAATTTTTAACGTGAATTGTACTATGTTACTTCTTTTAGGCTTGAACTGGTTTTGCAAAGTCTTGTATATTTTTTTTAAAAAATCCACTTCTACATTTCAATTTAAAATAGCTTATACCAAGAACAATTGGCATTTATTTACTTAGAATTGATCAACAGACAGCATTCCTGATAGGTTTTCTGGTGTGTTTTTTTTTTCAACCATGTTATTTATTCTAATTAGGTATTACTTCTTTCTACAAACTTGTGCTGTTATACCTTTAATCAGCATGTCTTTGGGAACAGACCCATATATATTTTGGGCATCCTTGAAGAAAAGGGCTTTTGCAATAATTGCTAATGCTAAATACATTATTTGCTAAGCTTTTAAAGAAAATGTCCATCAGGAGTTTAAACCTACTCTTTTTCCTCTTAAGGACAACTTTGGCAAACTATACAGTCATTTTATACTTTCTGAGAATGAGGATTTTCTTCCTGTAATGATTTCTTATTAAAGATTAAGAGTGTGTTTTCCTACACAGAACACGTATTGCCCATGTACCTGTGCTGATCAACATATTCATATGTGACAGGGAAGAAGAGGTGGGGAACAAAGTGGCAAAATTTCACCTAATATCAAATTTCTCAGAGTCATAAAAACTAAAATCCAGCAATGAAGAAGCATCAACTTTACGTGAGGTGAAGGATATTGGAATTGTAATGAAAATGTCACTGTTCAGCTATGGCTGAAAGAAATACATACTAAGAAAAGAACATAAAGCCATCATTATGCCACTGTTTATGTTGCTCTGGGTTTTTAATGTTTGGAGCAGTGCTTGTCTTCATACATCAAAAGAGGTAAAATAGAACTAGAAAAGCATAATGTGGATCATCATGGATATGGGACATCTTTTCCAAGAGGTGCAGCTGAATAGACAGGTTTTTAGTCTGAAAAGGACACAGCCAAGAGAGGGTATGAGAGGGATCTGTAAATCATGAATGACACAAATCCCATGAATAGAGTACCCATCTTTCTTAATATAGGAGTTGGGGAGCATCAGATAAAATTGCCAGATGTCAGTTTTCAGAGAGAAAAAAAATAGAAATTCCCTGAAGTTATCAATGTTTCAAGAAAGCAAGTGGATATGTTCATGGAATAAAATTCCACCTAGAGCTGTTTAAAACTAAAGTGTAGAGATCTCTAATTTCAGCAAGTCCCTAAGACAGGCCCAAGCTCCAGCCCTGCTGGAGCCTTTATACATTTGTTTAATTCTTGTGTTTGGCAGAAAATGTCTTCAGCTGGCCACTGTCACAGAGAGATCCTGGGCTGGACATGTGCCCCAGTGTGAGCATTCTTACTTCATTGTTTATTTGCCTGCTGACTGAGAAGGCTCTGACACTCTTTGACTTGTATGGGTCTGTGCTTCTGCAATCTTACAGTGCTGTGGGAGACACAGAATGGGAAGTGATCAAAAGATTAAGCAGGAGGCATAAATCTGCCTTTAATAAGTCATTTTTTAAATTTTTTAAGTTAAAAAAGAAAAAAAGGATTGCCTTCCACGTCCTTGGACACAGTCAAGCCTGGGCAAATGCCTGACTCCATTATCACCTTCTCCTGCAGCACGATAAATTCAAGGAAAGGCCCAAGTGTGGCCACAAAAGGACTCAATAATGCTGGGGGTGGGGGAAGCACTCAAGAAATTCCCTTGCTGTGCCTGCCAGAGAGTGAATCAAGCGGATGCAAACCTACTTTCTGCAGCTGGGAGACATCATTTGGGGCATCCCTGAAATGGATCAGGACAGGGGTCACTGTCACTGTTCTCAAAATTTTCAGAGCATAAGCAAGAAGGATAAGTATCCATTGTCAACACATCCAGAGGTATGATTGAAAAATAGAATGAGAATCTTCTTTGCTGCAGGACACGGGAAAGCATGAATCTCATGTTTGAAAAAGTTTGACTGACAGGAATATTAAACAGGCTTCTAATTAGCAGGATGCATACGAGTTGGCTTCTGGAGACCAGGAAGGGTCACTTCAAGCAGCAGACTATTGGAAAACTGGGGGACACTGTACAGCCAGAGAAAGAAGGGCAGTGTTGCAGGATTGTTCACACCTATGATCCTCTCTAGACTGCAGAGAACACTGGTAGAGCGTGAAACCCAATTGTAGCTTATGAAAAACAATTTTTGTCCTTGTTTTAGCAATGTCTTTACTTACCCTATTTATTCATCTAATGTTACTGTCATGCTGTGGCTTAGTGAATAAAGAGAGAAGGAGATGGAGTGTATTTACTGTTGGGTATTTGTATTTTGAAGCAGTGAAAATTCAAACAAAAGTAGTTGCTGCAGCATTTTAAATTTTGAATCAAAAACCTTAAAACATTGAGCACTTTTGGATTCATATATTTTACAGAATTTTTATTAAGTAAAATAATTTGTTTCCATCTTCAGCTGGGTTTTTGATTCCTTGATTAAGAAGAAATTTTCACTCTGAATTTCCTTTAATTTATTTGAAAATATTTTAAATGCTAAAAATTCAAATGAAAGAGCACTTGAGTGATAATTTTCAGATACACAATTTTTTTGTTTTCTTCACAGCTGGCAAAAATTGGCAGAGCACTACAGAGAAATAAACTCTTTTCTGTTTTCTGCAGCTAATATGACGCTTAGTCATATTCTGCTGTTTCACTTGACAGTATGTTTTTTATGTGTGCTCAGTATAGTTGGTGCTTTTGTAAGGTGAAGTGATACCTTTTTGATTTCCTTCATTCTGGTGTAGTTTGATCTTACTGACGTAAAAAAAACAAAACAAAAAATATCTGTGCTTGTGGGTTTTTTTCCTGGAAGGCCATGGGGATGGTGTTATTCACTATATAGTTCTGTCTCATGATGGCTCACAAGTGAACACAACATGTATCACAAATAAACAAAATGGCTTTGAGTTGCAGTGAGAGTGCGCTGTGCAATTTGCCCAAAAGCTGCTAACAACACACTACCTTTTTGGTGGTGGTTTTGCGTAAAATTAATTAGATAGTGGTAATATCTTCTCTCCTAATGATTGCGGTTCTTTATACCTCATCTCCTCTGAGATGAGAATCTCTACTTTTTTTATTCCTTCCATTTATATAATTTTTCTGCCCTCTTTTTTTAAACAAACTCCCGAAAGTAAGCAAGCAAGCAAGCATTGAATAGTCTCAGTATTTATTTATTCATTG
Source organism: Serilophus lunatus (assembly GCA_013399895.1). Taxonomy (NCBI): domain Eukaryota; kingdom Metazoa; phylum Chordata; class Aves; order Passeriformes; family Eurylaimidae; genus Serilophus; species Serilophus lunatus. The sequence goes on along the minus strand of VXBA01003937.1, from coordinate 238,217 downwards.
TATTTGAGATGCAAATGCCATGATAGTTGAGACTGAACTTCCGTGTTTTTAGACATTGTTTCGCTTTGATTTCTTTACCAATTTTTGAACCAACAGAACAGTTTCCATTTTCCAATCTGTATTTTAGCTGGGGGGGCAATAATGACTTTAGATATTCACCTTCACTCCGCTCCAGTCTTTGAGTCTCTTGGAGTCTATTTCCCCCATTCTTGGCCACTTTTGTGTGTTCTTTACTGTGAGGGTGTGTAACGGGTTGACCTTGGCTGGATGCCAAGTGCCCACAGTTGCTCTAACTCCCCTCTCCCCCTCCCAACCAGGCAGAGGGAAAAGAATGATATAGGAGACAACTCATGAGTTGGGATAAGGCAGTTTCCTAGAAGCGAAAGCAAGAGCAAAGCTTGTGCATGCAAAGCGAAGCAGAAATCTAATCTCTACTTCCTATCAGCATCGATGTCCAGCCACCATCCCGGGAAGCAGGGCTTCAACATGAGCAGTGGTTTCTCAGTGGGCCACCACTGGAAACAATGGATGTCCCCCCCTTCCTGCTCCTTGCCTTGGCTTTTATATCTGAGCTGACATCACATGGTGTGGAATATCCCTTTGGTCACTTTGGGTCAGCTGGCCTACTTATGTCCCCTCCCCAGAACCTTGCCCTCGGCTGGGGAAGGAACATTACAGTCCCAGTGCTGTGCTCAGCAGTAGTCAAAACACTGGTATGTTATCAACACTCTTCTAACCACCAATGCAAAGCACAGCACTGTGAGGGCTGCTATGGGGAAATGGGCTCCATCTCAGACAGACCCAAAACAGGATGTTGAGGCACTTGGACAGGTTGCCCAGAGAAGTTGTGGATGCCCCAGCCCTGAGAGTCTTTGAGGCCAGGTTCGGTGAAGCTCTGAGCAACCTTGTCTAGTGAAACATGTCTCTGTCCATGGCAGAAGTGTTGGCACTAGATGATCTTTAAGGCTTCTTCCAACCCAAGCCTTTCTATGATTTTATGATTATAAGGAGAATCATAGAAATAATAGAAAATAGCATGAAAAGTGACATTATTTGGCCTATCATTATACTCTACAGCAGGATCGTCTCCATGTAAGTTAGTCCTGAATGAGTTTGCTCTACTTCTTGAGAATGCCTATTGATGGAGACACCATATACTTTGTAGGGAAAATTCTCCAGTACTGACTGGTCTGTACTGTTTGAATATTTTCCCAGGGAAATAGCTTTTAAATAGTCATAATGGGATTAATTCTCTAATTGTACATGTCTACAGGTATGTATCTACTAAAACTATGAGTTTCTAAGTTTCTGCTAGAAGAAATGGAGATCTAGATCCTCCTTGTTGTCTATAGATAGGTGTTTAGAGCTGTCTGAGCTGGAAGGAATACACCTCATATCCAACCTATATTGAAAACCATTTTGCTCTATCTCATCAATAGGATGTTGTGTCCTTTACCCCTATTTTTCATCTTGCTCCTCTTCTTCTAAAGGCTCACCCAGTCACTATTTTTTTAAACACTGTTTATTCTCAGGTCATCTTTTTTGTTCCTCTTTTGACTCCTTTCAACAGGTTCACGTAGTTCTCATAATAAGGAACTTGAAACTAATCACATGGTGGAAGAGAGACTGCATGGCATTCAATGTCTTCTGCATGAACCACAGCTTATTTTTTAGGATTGTGGGTGGGGAACTTAATCAGAGCAAAAGCTTTCTTCCATGACATCACTACTGAAGCAGAAGCAGTACGTGCAGCTCTGAATTGCTTGCTTCAGGCTTTTTGCTTGCTTACTGTAAAACTGAGTGCTAGATATCAGGGAGCCACAAGACCTGGTAGGAGAGTATCACAACCTGCAAGCATCATGTCAGCTAAAGAGTGCTGGCTGTTTCTTGATAGTTTGTGTCTACAATGCCTCAAAAATGATGCTTGCAAAACCAAGATGCCAACAGTGCTCTTTTATTATCTCTGTTGCCTGTCTAAGAAGATATTTCCTTCATTCTTGAAGTTGTGGAGTAAATATTCAAGTTAACATGTGAGGGAGAAGTACTGAGAAGACTTTTTGCATATATCTGAAAAGCAAGTTGATCTAAAAATATGCTCCATTGTAGTTCAGTGTTCAGAAATATTACTCTTTTCAGTTCTATTTTTATAAACAGCTTAAATAGTAGTTCCTTAAAAAAATTCCTTATTACTATAGTACATCTTATGATGAAGGATAATTTCTGAATCTTCTAATTGTTCATCTGTCAATCAATGTATAAGAAACTCAGAACAATTTTGTTAGAATAACAGAACAAACTTCGAGTGAATTGTCTGAGGTCAGAGGAAATAAAAAGAAAATACAAATGACCAGACCAATGTTAGGACTGTGAGAGAATGCATGAGTACCTGCAAAGTGCGCCTGTGGTAAATCTGTACAACTTTGATCATACCTTGATTTTAATGGCATTATGATACTAATAATGACCATAATGCACATCTAACCTTGGATTCTGAATTTTTCATTACATCACTGATTTAGAGAAATCATCACAGTTTCAAAGACAGAAAAAAAGACTAAAGATAGAAAATTTATGTTATGTGCTGTGGCCACTGTTTGTTCATCTGGAAACATCAAATTTATCTCCTGCTTCTTTGATGTCCTGAGTTCAGAATCTTCTGAGACAATAAACAGGACATTCTTTTCTCTGTGAAGACAGAGCTGACTTAGCTTTTCATGTATGAACTGTTCTTGCAGCTCTCTATCCCCAGGGCAGAGCCCACTGTAGTGAGCACTGTAGTGATCTGTTGTTTCAATGCAGACACTGGGTGGGTCCCAGCTATGGCATGTGACCTAACACTTGGACTGAAGGCTCTTACGTTAAAAACCTGGTGAAAATTCTTTGCATTTGTGATTCTGAAATTGAAGATGAATCAAAATCTCAGATACCTTCTGCTTTACCATAGTCTAAAAGTGTATAAGGTCTTTCCTTGCACCATAGCGCTTAGAATTCGTATTGTTATTAACTAACAAATCTCTTCTGCAATATTCTCTTACTATCATTACTGCTACTTCATGTAGTTCTTAAAGTAAGTTATTGGAAAATCAGAATCAGTTTATTCCCAGAATCATAAAATATTCTGAGATAGAAGGGACCCACAAGAGTCATCAGGTCCAACTCTTAACACTGCACAGCACCATGCCCAGGAGTCACATCACATGCGTGAGAGTATAATCCAAATGCTTCTTGAACTCTGTCAGGCGTAGCGCTGTGACCACTTTGCTTGTCCAATCACCTCGTTGGTGAAGAAGTTCTTTCTAATATCCGACCTAAACCTCCCCTAACACAACTTCAGGACATTCCCTTGGGTCTTGTCACTGGTCACCACAGAGAAGAGATCATTGCCTGCCCCTCCTCTTCCCCTCATGAGGAAGTTGTGACTGCAATGAGGTCTCCCCTCAGTCTCCTCTTCCCCAGGCTGAACAGACCAAGCAACCTCAACTGTTCCTCATACAGCTTCCTCTCCAGGCCCTTCACCATCTTCGTTGCCCTCCTTTGGACACTCTCTAATAGCTTGAAGTCTTTCTTATATTGCCGTCCCAAAACTGCCACAATATTGGAGGTGAGGCTGCACCAGTGCAGAACAGAGCGGGACAATCCCCTCCCTCGACTGGCTGGTGATACTTTGCCTGATGTTCCTCAGGACATGGTTGGTCCTCCTGGCTGCCAGTGCACACTGCTGGATCATTGTGATGTAATAACTGCTTCCAAAGTTTCTCCATGGCCTTTTAGGTGTGTGTTTTTAGGCTTTAAAAAAGACAGGACTTGCTGACAAAGGACAACCTGTCTCTTCCAGTTATTCAATTATTATTTATAGTTTATATTATTGTTACACTTACTAGTAGTAGTAGATGTAGGACTTGTTCTAGGTGTTATACAGGGAATGAAAAGTGAATCTCTGTCCTCTTTACAGAACCTAATTTAGAACAAGAGAAGATAGATGATGTCACAGTCAGAGGCATGTGATCTGAACAGTCATTGGTTTTGGCTATGTGAAATGAGAGATTTCAATATTTACATGTAGACAATTTTTCTCATTTGAAAGTGACTTTTCTACTGAAACTGTATGATGAAAAAACCCAAATCATCAAAACTGAACTGAAATCTCTTTTTTCAGTTCTTGAAAATTTTCTCTGGGTGGGAAGATCATCTGCCATCTGCTTCTTCCCCAGAAGACAGAGGGATAACGGAAGGCATTTTAGGTCTTGTGGCACAAACTGCACAAGCAAAAGGATGCATACTGTATACTGTACAGCTTTGAATCAATATTGAACAATTTTATAGTCAATCTTCCTGATTTTGACTTCTTCCAAGTAACACACAATAGCAATTACTAAGAATGCCATTAGTTCTTCTCAAAATTTAGAGTTGACCATGACATAGGTGACCCGTGCTAAAGGACAGCTTGTCTCTAGAAGCACTGTGAGAAGCAATGTTATAAACAAACTGAAACCATGAGCATTTGAGAGGAAGAATGTGGAAAATGCCCTAACATTGGTTCTCTTTTTTTTTCTTGTCAAATGTCAGGTTAATTTTAGTTATTGCTGTTGCTTTTACTCAGTGTTAGTTCTGTCTGTAGTTAGTCTGAATTAGACTACAAACTATTGTTATTTTTTGGGCACATTGTTGTGGAGTGAAATCTCACCACCTATTTAAAAGTGGAGATGTAAAAAGGTTAACAACTTAGAGAAGCATAATTGTTTCCCATTTGATATTTCAGTGTGTTCTGCTGCAAAATTTGCTGACTGGATTGCTCTGTGTGCAATTTGTCAAAATTACTTACACTAAATGTAATTTGAAATGGAGGCATCTTAGGCAGTGGTAAAAAGACAGCTCAGAAATCCTTTCCTAACCTAAATATACTTGCCCCTTGCTAGACCTGCCCTAAAAAGGGATGATTAATCTTTTAAATGTCTTGAAGTCCCCAAAAGTGTTCCTGCATTTCACTCTGTATAGAATACATAAACTGCAATATATTGTGATACTGCAATTATTTATTACAATCCAGAATTAAATTAGCACAGTTCTAGAGGAATGTACACAATGCCGTATGGAAAGCTGCTCTTCTGAAAACCCCCAGCATGTGGGTTTTCTGTAAATGAGGACATTTGGTGAAGTTTCATCTTTCGCAGATGAAAGGTAAGAAAGAAGTACATTTATACATAAACATGCACAGCATGGAGGAGGCTTGTCTGCCTCACAGCTTGCGGCAGCTGTTCAAATGAAAATGAACACTTCTTAGGAGTACTATTCTGGGAAGTGCTAAGAGTCCATGCTGCTCACTGCACCAATGGTCCCAAGAGCAATACACCTTAAATGTATGCTACAGCACGGTCTGCCTAACGAGCAGAGCCTCAGCTTCAGAGGGGTTATGGAGTCCAACAGATTGTTTCTTGATCATACATGAAAGAACTCAACAGCTAGTGGTGGATGTTCTGCGATATACCAGAAACATCCAGACTGCGTCCTAGGGAGAGACACAGGCTGGTAATGAAACATTGCTACAATTACTAACACAGCAGCAGGTGGGGAGGTAGGAGGAGTCTGGGCCATGTGTCTGCCTTGGTACTAGAGCACTTGTATTTCTGCTTTTAGTGAAATGCTGACCCATTTGGGACAGGCTTCTGCTGCAAAATCCTCAATGGATTTGTCTTACTAGAAGCAAATCTTCCTTGATGTTTTTTGAGGGGCTGAGCACCTAGCCACTCTGTTCCTGGGATAGATGAGAGAAATGGTGTTCCAGATTCATGTGATGCTGTAGGATCCTCCTGTTGGGGATGGCAGAGAATTTTGTGATGGCAACATTAAAGAGCTTTAATTTTAGCTGATGTCCATTGGTGAGTTTTGCCCTTGCTAACAGGCGTGTTCAGGGTTCTGGCACCTAGGTGTTCTGCATGAGGTTTATGTTCACTTTGAATCCTTGGGTCAGCAAAGAACCAAACTGTACTTGCTTGTTGGGCAGAGAAATGAATCCCTGTCAGGGACAAAACAAATCCCCTGGATGCTTCTTAGAGTCATAACCTGTTAGAAGTTAGGTGTTCCTAACAGGAAACAAGTTAGAGCTAGGTGTTCCTGGGACAATCTAATGTCCTGTTAGAGGGAACAAAGAGAGTACTAAAAAGAAATCACAAGACTACTGTCTTTGTCTCCTCTAGGTGTTACTCAAAAGAAAATCACTTGGTCTTATAGTTGCTGCTTTTTGGTAAGCAGCAGTGACCTGTAGGAGACCTGACATCAGCCAGACCTTGAATTTAGTCTTACCTCCCGCAAGGGGCATTGCTCGTGAAAGATTAGAACCTTGCAGCTTGAGCTTGGCTTGGCCATTTTTATAACAGTTTATAGGTGTCTTGCCAAAAAATTAGCATAATATGTACCAGGTCTGGCTTTAGGCGTACTGATGCATGAATGAAGCCTTTTATACTTCTTCAAATGTGTTACTGAAGCCTACAGTTGCAGTAGAATGATTCCCCAGTTTGAATGAGGTTAAATTTGTATCCTGTTATCTGAGCGGGGCTTGCAGCAAGCCTGAACAAAACTTGCTGTTCTGCCTCATTTTCTGTTAAAAAATTTTCAGATCGTCTTCTAGTATTACTGCATGTATATTTGCATCACACTTAATCAGTATGATTAATCTGCCACTTTTTCATGGGTGATAATCTTCTGTATTAGGAAAATGCCAGGTTCTTGCCTCAGATGTTCCAACAATTCTTCCCATATCAGTCCTTATTTTGAGAGTTAATTGATGTTGATTGAAGTGATGTCATACTCTGGGATTGACATTCTTTTTATTTGAGAGTAAATAAATGTTTCCTTCTGTAACATGACCTGTTGTTGGGCTGGGCGAGAGTTACATGCCTGGAAGAAGGATAAAGTTTAAAGCAAGTAAATATGCAGCCTTCTGCTCAATTGCTTCTCATCCACATAAGGCAAAAATTTGTAAGATACCTGGTTTATCTCTAACTGGATCAAGACCGTGACTTCACTGTAGCTAATATTAGGGTCTTTGAGCAGGTTTAAAACTAGATTGCTCAAGTAACACTGGTAGTTTTAGTGCATTAGCATGGTACCCCATGTAAACCTGTGAAACCTGTTAGCATGACTTTGGGGAAGCTCTAGTGACTCAGAGAGTTTCCCCACTGCTCTGCTGCATGTCACCAACGCTCTGTCTCGGTCAGACTACTCATGCATGTTTCTCATCTCAGTCCTGGGTACCTGAACTATCTGCTAGGCCCCCAAGGAGTCTGAGAGGGGATCTGTTGTCTTTGGGATCACTCTTAATTTTGGTGTGTTTTAGTCTCTGTTTTTCCACCTACTCTAAAATCACACAGAACTGTGCGAGGTTCTTTCTTTTTTGTTCACCTACAAAGTTTTCACGTTGCTCACTGAATCAAGTTCTTCAATGACTCTCACCCTCACATATGCTTATTTTGAAATGCATTCTGATTTGTTTTCAAACTTATGTCACTGTTTTTCTCCAGAAGCCTTCAAGCAAGAGTTCAAGGAAGCCCTCAAGTGAACCTCTGTAAAGCTCTTCATGGACTTTTGGAGTACAGTTTATAACTGTAAAATGTAGCCACTGAAAATTAAATTTTATGTGAATATATTATTTGAGTATCCCATCTGAGACAGAATGTCTATGCTTATAAAAAAGTAAAAAATGTAAGTGATTACTGACGCTTTATAGATAATAACTTTGAAGATAACAAAATTAATCTTGGAGCAATATATTGGTGGCAAGTAACTTCTCTCTTTTCCTGTAGTCCCCCAGGTCAGGATTTCTGACAGTGGGATTATGTGTGCTAAAAAGCTGATAAAACCTCTGGCAATTAGTTCTATAGTATAAGCAATGCCACTGATCATTGCACATGAGATAGCATTTTACACTGAGCAGATACTGTTGCAAAACCTTTACTTTGGAGGGGGCCAGTTCAGCTGAGAGAGAGACTTCATGGTGCAGCTTTTTACTGTTGGTTCCTGGCCTGATAACACTCATACTTCACTGATCTGTTGTGGGGGATGTGGAAGAAATCGAGCCTTTTAGGAGTTTTGGACTTTTTAAAAAAATTCCATTCTTGTAAACTCCAGCTGGTGCTGGAATAAAGCCAGCACATACCTTACATATGCTCGTATATTTTTAAGAGCTCCAGCTATTGCTTACAGGAGGTTTTATAAATACATACATACATATATATATATATACACACATATATATAAAATTAAATACTTTCTGCATATTAATCTGTAAATTCTTAATTTTTTTTCATCAAGTAGCAACCAAATGAGGGACGTTTTAAACCATCTTTTTTTTAAAAAAAATATTATTTCCACTGGGCCCTGATATCCATGTTGTATCAGTGAGGCTGGCATTACTAACCCATACTGTTTGAAGTTCTGCACCTGTTGCTTGTGCTATTTTTTACTTTTGATCCTCAAAAAATGCAGTACTTAACAGATATCTTGAAAAATTGTTACATCTTGCCAGATTTTTTTCCTATTTGATGAATGTGGTTTCACCAGGAAAGATTTTGATAGAGGGTAATTTTTCCCCTCTGCTTGGTGATTTTGTGCCAGGCTTTATGAAATGCTGATATGTTTTTCTGTCCAGGGAAAGCACTGAATGCTGGCTTCAACCTTTAAGGGGAAAATGACTAATAGAGAATACACAGGTTATGGGAAGAGCCCTGTTCACTTCAAATGCAACTGCTAATGAGGTTTGCATTAAAATAATACAAACTTGTCACAGGCTTATTGCATTAACCTGCAAAGCAGCCAAGGTCATTTTTCTCCTCGTTCTTCACACACACTCTTTGCAGAAAACTGTTGCTCTAACCTGTTAGATGGTGTTGATCACAGGAGCTTTGTTGTGTGTCCCTTTTGGATAAAGTGTCCTCAACCACTGTCACTTTTGATGGCATTATTGTCTGCTAGTGACCAGTCCAAGCAGTCACTGTGCAGAGCTGCTGCTAACTGGCTCCATCCACAGCCCTGTCAAGGAAGAAGGTGCTCCCAAAGGGCGCTTCAAGGTGCTCAGGGTGACTGTCCCACCATCACCTCTATTTGTGCTGAGTCCATAGCACACTTCTCATGTTGTTTTGACCTGGGCTAGCTGTTGCGGTGTCCGACAAAGCCTGGTTTAGCACAGTCCTAGGACTATTAGGGACGTGGTTTAGTGGTGTGCTTGGCAGCGCTTAGTTAACACTTGGACTTGATGATCTTAAAGGTCTTTTCCAACGTAAATGATTCTATGATTCTATGATTCTGTTCCCTGCAGGAAGTTTGGATAAGACAACTCTGTTTTAGTGGATGGATGGAGGAGGGTGTCTGTATGGATATAGACTGTGTTGAGCCAGTTGATCAGGTAAGAGTCCCTGGGCTGTTTTATTTACTTGTACAGATGTGCTATAATGTATAATGAAATGAGTGTCCCTATCTGTATTTTAATTATTTCTCTGTCATGTGAGTTTAGAAAATATTATGGAAGTGCTATGACATAAAACGTGCATTGAGAAAAGACTCTGAGATCCTCAGAATATATGGCTACTGGGACTACTTAAGCACTGCTGATTAACTGGAGCACTGTATTGAATGAATCTCTGCCATTTCTTTTCCTGGTTAGATGTTGTTCCATACTCAGCATAAATGACTCTCAAAAAGCATGGAGGAGTAAGCGCGTATGTGCGATCCTCCCCAAAGTAAATGATAGGAGAAAAATAGCCATGTCATCAACGGCATGTATTACTTTATTGCAAAGCATGTAAACGTTTCAATTGGTGTGGGAGTGAATAAGCCTCTTGTTTCTACACATTGTTACTCTGTTTGATATAAGGAAAAAGCATTTATAAGGCCCTCTTAAAAAATTAGGCAGTGTGTTACCATCCAAAAAGCAGCACTTACTGAGTACAGGAGTCCTTTTGATCCCTCCTGCAGTACTTTTAGCACATAGCCTGAGTAGAAGAATAGTGTGCTGCTCCATCCCTGGTGTCCCAAAGGCTGTCCCTGATCATGTAGCAACAGTGCAAACTGTGATGTGCCATATGCTTTAGCTCTTAAATGTCTCAGTCAGCTTAAAAACCACAACACTAGATTGTGCCAAATGACAACATGTTTGCTTTGGGACTATGCTCTGCTCTGTATTGTCTGTCTTCCCAGTACAGTGCCTGGTTCACAGACAATGTTCCTTGAAAGTCCTTTATGACCCTGGCATGAGCCTCCTGGGCCCCTGCTGCTCCCAGAGTAGTGTAATGGAAGATGATGCCCTCTTTTGGAGGACATTCTGGACTTGTCCCATAGCCGAGCATGCTCTAGTATGCCGTACTCCAGCTCTGTCAAGATCAAAGGCAATGCCATGTTCTGAGAGAATATTTAGATCCCGAGTGTGCTGCAGCTTGTTTAGTATCAGAGGAACTCACACACACTAGCAGCTAAATAAATACCAAACTAACTGCAGACTCACAAACATGGAAAAACCCTTTCCAAGCTGAGCTTTTAGTTAGGAATCACCATTCCCGAAATATCCGTCTAGTTTGTCCCATGTGTCACCCCAGCTATCTACTGTATTAATGAGACCAGGAATCACTGTCTTCCAAGTGAAAATATGTGGCAGGTGTCAGCATCCTTTCCAAGGTAGAAGGCCAGGATGAATGTTTCCTTTCCGAATTAAAGGTCAGATGTGCCAGCAGAGAGTTGCAGGAGCCAGAACAAGATGCCACTAATCAGATATTTGAAGCAGCTTGGCTCATGGTGAGCCATGGGATGGAGGAGCAGGGATCTGAAGTCCTTATCTTTCTTGTCCCACTAGATGTCACAGCCTTTAGCTCCAGCTCTCAGTATGCCACGTGTGCTCTGCATGTCAGCTTCCATGGTCCTTGTGCAGCAGGCTGCTCATCCTGCATACTCAGCAGGGACTAGCTGCTACTAGCCCTTTTAAAATGGTTATCTTGAGGGGCAGGAGCTCAAGGGAGGCAGGGTGGGGTTAAGGGCTGGAAAGATGTTCACAAAATTACCAGGATCAGTTGTTAAAAATTTGTGACTCAGAATCCCACACCCCACGCAGTTCCTTCCCCTCCATCCCAAGTTGCTGTTTTTTTCTTTAAAACACTGATTTTTTTTTTTCTTCCAGCCTTTCCTCCTCACTGCCTGCTCATGTCTCTGTACTTTATTCCTCCATGACAAGAGTTGGAAATAGGATTAATTTGCACTACAGGCCAAGCTTCTCACACGATCACAGGCACTGGACTTTGAGCTGGAAATCGGCTGGAGTTCAGATAGCAGCCTGGCACACAAAACCAGGGACTTCAGCCACAACTGAAGTGGGTAGAGAGCCCACTCCAAGACCTTAGGCAAATTCAGAAGGCAGAGGGAAAAAGCAAAAATAGTCAGTAAAGGGCATTTTAGCAGGGTCAGAGGAGCAGGGCAGAGGAAGAGGTACTCAAGGAGCAATTTTGTAGTTCTGTGCAATTCTGAGGAGGCATTGAGGAGCAGTATAAAGGTGTTTGTGGTATCTCTGCCTTCCTGACTCACTAGTGGGATTGCCTATGGCAAGTGCTGATCTTACTTTAAAATTAGTCCAGGATTGAGATTTTCTTTTCTGAGAGTAATTAAGATGCACAGAAAAATATGTATTTCCTTATGTCTTTGCTGTTGACTGCTCTCAGCCTGTTGCAGACACTTTGGCTTGTGTATGTCAGGATTAGACCTGCTCTTAGTTGGAGTCCTTCATGGTCTTGCTCCTGGCCCATTATATATTGCATTCTGATGGCTAGACCTGAAAGACCATTCAGATAAACTACAAATGAATTTGAGAGAGTGCAGTGCCTTGAAGGGGATGCTGATGGTTGATGCCAAAGATGTCAGGATGTTTCTTTTCCACTAACTATTAGTGCATAAAACCAGTGCTCATCACTCATCTTCTGCAAAGTATGTCCCTTAAAGATGTCAATAAATGGTACATACAATACATTTTTTAAAAATTGTACTATCATTTAGTATGTATTTAGGTTTTTTTGACTAAGAGGGTTGTGAAAAAGAAATGGAAAATGGATGAGCACTAAAAATGGAATACAAGCTATTTTTTTTCCGTTATCTGAACTCCTCTCCTAGTGGGTCAATTCCAGCAGCAGGGCTGAACTCTCCTTGCATTTAACACCTCTGAATGCTCCTGTGGTCATATCTTGCAGGGATATCCAGGACTAATTTGTAGAAACAATAGGCAAGAGCAGGGAAATTCAGTCTGAACATTCTGTTCTTGAAATTACGGACAGAAAGTTAATAATGTAGCTAAACCCCTAATTAATGTTATTTTTAATCTTCTTTCTGAACCAGAACTACTGACATTTCTGGTGTAATCATCTGAATACAACCCCATAAAAGCCTTCACTTATATATCCCGTTGAAGGCACTGGAGCACCTGAACACATCCTTGTTTGTTGTCCTGGTTAATCAACCTTACATACCGGCAGCTTTGCTACAGCAGCAATGCCTTGGGCATGGTTCCTCATGCTCTGTGCACTGGCTCAGTACCTTGCACTTTGCTGTGAATCTAACCTTCCCTTTTCTTTCTTCAAAGCCCTTGAGGGCAAAAACCAATTTTCTGGTAATAGTTTGCTTTTTTATGGACAGAGAAAATATTCTTTTTGTTTATAGAGATGCACATTTACCTTATTTGTCTTTTTCTTTTCCTTGTTAACTAAAAACTATTGCAACAGTTTCTTTTTCCTTTGGTGGATTTTCCCACATAATTAGTGAGAAATGGCAATGGCAGTGTTCATCATATACTTGTGCTGTGGACAAATCACATTCAAGCATTGTGAAAAGTGTAGGTTGTTTCCCACCAAACTTAATGAACAATATTGTGTCACCTACTGAGTGGCAATCTGAAAAGCACTGGCGGCTCAGGAGCTGATGCTGAATGGTACTTTAGTGTCTGATGTTCTCTACTTACAAAGCCTAAGTAATACAAATTTGTAGTCCAGAAAATTATGTATGGAACATAATTTTTATTTCAGAGTCCTTTCTGGAGGAGCTGTCATGGTTGTGGTCTGTCTGAAAGACTGTCTTTCAAACAGCCTCAGGAGTAAGGGTCATACAAAGACAAACGAGGGCTAGTTTTTGCCAGCCCTCTCAGGTACTGGTAGCAGGGTAGCCAGGATTCTGATCTTGTGCTGTGCATTTGCCCTTTCTCCCAGCATGCTGATTGAAGCTGGCAGCTTTTGGAGTGCAAATAAATTCCCATTAATAGTGGAACTGGGATCAGAAACCTAGTCATTTCTAAAATTACTTTAGCCTGACAGGACGGAGATAAATTGGCATCTTGGAGGATAAAAAGTCCTCAACCTCTTCAGTTAAGCCTTCCTAGGTTTTGTTAAGATGAAGCAGAAAAACACTCACTGCCCTCTTCACTGTCACCCCAAGCCAATCAGGTAAAGCTGAAGACTCAAAGTAAAGGAAAGTCATACAAAATCCTGGTCCCTGCAGTGAGTATAATGTCCCTTAAACAAAGCAATGCTTCATTACTTCTATGCCATGCAACAGATCCTCATGCAGTTGGTATGGAAGAGCACATGCCACATAGCTGGAACAAAATAGGATGCAATGGTGAAAAAATAATTCTCAGTCATTTACTGTTATCAGTTTGACAACTCTAATAACAATAATTTAATAAATGATTCATTTTTTTTTTTTACAGGAGACAGTAAAATATCAGCTTTCACTGTTAAGAGAACAAGACTTGTATTTTACATGTCCAGGGTGCTGTATATGTAGTATGTGCAATATTTTGAGGATAAAATCTGAATCAACTCTCCTTGCTGGATTCTGCTTCAGGAGGAGTACAAAGGCCTTATTCCATGATCCTTCACAAACAAGGAAATTACTCCAATGGATTTCCACTTAATACATAATGCTCTGTCATGGATTAGTTAACTTCAGCCTCTTTGAAATCAGTGAAATTGCTCAATATTTACCTGGGTATAGTAGAATAGGAAATCTAGCAAATTTTTTTCTGCAACCAATGTTATCTCCCATGTCTACAAACTCTCAGCCTGGTCATAGGAGATGACCCTTGCTATGTGCTTAGAAATCAGTCCAGCAGAACTTACATTCTACTAGTGTATTTCATTGTAAATTGACTGCAATATTTAACAGCTTTCAGCCAAAGAAATCTTTCATATGTTTATTGAAAAAGCCACTTTAAAAATTACTTGTTAAGTTACAGTGAAGAGTACAGGAAACCAATAGTTACTTGTTTTAAATGGAATCAGAATCAGTACCCTTTTAAACATATATTTTTCCTAGCAGTGTCAAAGCTGTGGATGGCATGGGACATTCTATACTCCTAATTACGGGACGGGAACCCAGGTGTGATATTGGACACACTGGCCCCTTTTCTTGTGCCAATTTCCCATGTAGCTGTGAATTATAGCTGGGAAAAAAAATAAAGGGCTGGATGGCTCCTTACAGGTCACCTACTTGTCCCCTTTCCCAAGGGAAAATGAACTGCAACTATGCCATCCCCGAAACATGTTTATCCAACATGTTCTTAAGGACGATGGGGATGAGCAGACCTCTCGATGAATCTTCCAACCTAATGTTATATTTAGCCATGTGTCTGCTTATTAGCCAACATTCTGTATAATATAACTACACCTGTGTAAACATGTTTGCTTGTTAGTAAGATATATTGGTATCTGCTTAGTAGTGAAGATTTGTATCTGTTCATTAATGAGATATGAATGTACCTATTTTTCTGTGTTTAGAGACTGGTCAAGGCCATGCATGTCATGTAGATGGCTGGCCTTGCTTGACAATATAGGGTCCAAATTGACTCCCTTGATTCTCCTCTGAGCCCTGGTGAGGCTTTGGGTGAAACCCAAGGAGAGAAGAAAGACAGATATTTTCTCCACTAAGTAATGATGTATGCTTTATGCATTATAAAAGCTGGACTCTTTCAAAGTGATGATGAAAACTCACCTATGAAAGGACATACAGTTCCCTGGAATGGTTCTCCAATGCTTTGCTGCAACCAAAGCTCCCCAGCTATGTGCTAGTCTGGATGATAGTAATGCATTAAAGGGTAATTGGTGATGTGTCTTTCTTAATCACTATAGACACACTTTGTAGTTATGATTAAGTGCACTGCTAAGCTTATCCTTTTGTCATTCTTTTCTTATTTTGTAATTCATTGCTATTTTACACTATAGTAAATTTATACACTTGTTCCTTAAAGTTAGCATCTCCGTTTCTCCTGCTGACACTTGTCCTCTGGGAAAACAGGCCTCACCTGCCCTGAGCTGGTTCTGAGTATCTTCCACAGGTTTTCTGCTGACTCACCTTCAGTTTATTCACTCATGAGATGATTAATGTATTTTTTGAATCCATTTGACTTTTCTTCATCCTGTGGTCCTCTCTAGCTTTAGTCTTTCCTGAACAGTGCTTCATCTTTCTGTAAGTGGAAATCATGGCTGTATGGAAGTATAAATATTATGCTACAGAAAAACAGAAATGTCTTTCTGATTCTGTTGTGTTTGGGTTTTTTTTTCTTTTCTGTTTCTCTTGTTGTCTTTGTTGAATTGTGTTTCAACACAGGAAGTTGGGAAAAAAGGGAAGTTTGGCTAACTCATAGGAAAGTTTCCAGCTGTACCAATTCAAAGCCAGGATCATGCCTCTTGGTTGCCTGCATAATACAAATTAGCTGGATTCATTTTGACTGAATGCAACAACTACTATGTGCCCCTACAGTAGGAGGAACATGGGAAGTGACTTATCTTTTTACTCAGATATAAGCCTGGTCCAGCCACCCTAAATTTGAAATAAGAAGAGGAAGTGACATTTAAGGCTGGTTCAATAGAAGAATAAAGAATGTTAGCATTTGCAGCTAAACTTCAACATGGTCGACTTGCACTAGATTTATGAAAACATGCAAACCCAGAGAAAATGGTATTATTTGTAGGAGAGTATCACAGATGGAACAAATTAACTGAAATCATGGCCACATCTTTTTAAAATTCAGTAGCAGATCTACATTTCAAGAAGCGATTCCTTTCTGTTTTCTCTCAGCTTAATTTCAGCAGGGCTAAATTCCTGTTTTCAGACTGATTTGCCCAGATGGATTATCTAGCAGAACATAATACAGATGCTTGAAGAATCAGATTTCTGTAGCTGGTTGCCATAACCCACAACATACTTGAAGCTGTAAAATTTTGCCATAGAAGGAAAATAGAGAAGATAAGATGGGAAGCAGAAGAAATTATGCTAAGGTCATTTTAAGATCACTAAAGTCATGCAGTGGATATTAATTGATTTCTACAGCCTTTGGTTTGGGCCCATAGGAGACAATTTATGAGAGCACAAGGGCATTGGGGTGAGTTCGTCTCTGCAGTTTATTACATGTAGTGGGATTACAGCAAGAGTGAACTTAGTGGAGTCATCAAGCTCAAAAAGAACTCCTCAACATACTTCCCCTTCCTTCCTTCTATTTTGCTATTCCTTTTCAACAACTAGATTTTGCAGCATGTGGAGTGAGAAGCAGATGTCATCCAGGTGAGACTGGGCTGAGATACTGAAGACTCATCTGATTAATGTGCTATGGGAAAGGAGGGTGGCTCAGAGGAGGAGAAGTGGCATCAGGGAAAGTTTACCTAAGGGTCCTCTGCTTGAGAGCTGCAGGCACTATCAATTTCTCCTAGTGTTCCCTGCACCTGTGAAAAGAGTGGAAAAGAGAATTTCTCGAAGCCTCTTGGATACAAAAGTATTGCTAAACCCTTGAGAAATAAA
This sequence comes from Serilophus lunatus, assembly GCA_013399895.1. NCBI lineage: Eukaryota > Metazoa > Chordata > Aves > Passeriformes > Eurylaimidae > Serilophus > Serilophus lunatus. Next base: position 221,408 of record VXBA01003937.1, on the reverse strand, counting down.
ACTCCTCAGAGGCCGTTCCAGCTCCTTCTGCAAGATAGTAAAAGACAGGACACAACTGTCCAGCATTCAGGGTAGGACTCAATTTGAAATTATGAAACCTCAGTGTAGAGGACCGAGAGCTGTAATGCCATGGATCCCATTGTGGGTTAGGGTTAGGGGTAGGGTTATAGGTTATATTCCAGCTGAGACATCCCTGGGGTAGAGGGAGGTGCTCAGTAGCCAGGCACTGGAGACCTGCATGTCTGGTTGGGTGACAGCACACAGTATCAATTAAGTTGCCTGGCCTCCAGCAGGCCACGGTTCCTTGTAGGTCATGGGGAGTTCTGCCAGGTGTGTGTGGATGTCTTGGGCATCTCGTGGCATCCTGAAGAGCACTAAATCCTTGTGTATGGAGAAGTGAGTCAGTCAATAGGCAAATATGTCAGGGTGAACTGAATTATTCTCTGAGGTCTGCTGGCTGTACTTCCTCAGGATTCAATCCAGTTATCAGCATAGGTGCCTAGTGCTGATCAAGATGTCCTTGAGTATCTAAGACATCCACATGGACTGATACCCATGGCATAGGAACCCACAGGACATTAATGACCTATGTAGCAGCAGCTGGGGACCAGATGTGTAAGACGGCACTGAACACCTAATCTGAACTGAGCTCTGTATCTCCACTGACTTCATTGGGAACTCAGTGCCTAACTCACATGTAGACTTCTCTAAGTGTATGCCCCAATGTGCGTGTATACTCTGCAGCTGCTGGCTACTCTGGATTAGCTACCCTTATCTCCTTCACTAATCATACCTTGAGACAGAGGTGTCAGCTGATAAACACAAAAGACACTTTCACGAATTAAACACGCTTCTGACTGTAGAGTAGATCTTTACATTTGAACAAATGAGGCAAAAATGATGGAATATGGGCCAAAACTTATTCTTAGGAAAAACAACATTCAGAGTTGTTGGCAGTGCTGTTAAGGACCAGTACTTCACACTGAATAATTATTTAATACTGTGTAATCATGCTAAGATGTTGCAGTCATTTCCCAGGAACTAATTTCTAACCAGAGAGAATAATAAATTGACTGATGTCCATTGATTTGTTTGTGACAGTAGTTAAAAAGTAGAACTTAACAAAGCACTGTTTTAAGCAACAAAACTTCAATGATTATGTATTTCATCGATCTTGCTAGTTTGGTTTCCCTCTATATTATTAATTCTGAATCTTGGCTTCTTCTAACAAAGAGTATTTCCATTACTCAGTTAATTCCATCTGTTTTTTGCACATGTGCTGATTACAGCTGAAAAATCAGTGTTGACAACATGGTGATGTGTGAAGTGCCAAATATAGGAGATGAGGTACCCCAAAATGCTGACTGATTAGTGTCATACTCCCTTCATATACTGCAAACATGCTGGAGAAATTAATGTCACCAGGACACCGCAACACCTGGGACATTTTCTTTACACATCCAAGACCCCCTGTGTGGGGTCTCCATGTCTGTGGGCACATACATCTGTATCATGGCAGGCAGACTTCACTTCTCCTGTCTCCATTCATCCAGAAGTAAGGTCCAGGCTAAATTTTTGAAATATCCTCCATCAATGGCCAAAGAGGCAAAGACATTTCAAAGTGTGATTCACTTCTCCCTTGACTAGAGATGGAACTTAATCTTTAGCTGAGGCTGGATACCTAACTTTTAGACAGCTGAAGTTACATGACATGAATACCTCCAAAGACCAAAATCTGTAGGAACATTTGCAAGAGTTCTGGAGCCTGTTGCTTCTGTACTTAGAAAATTGCTGCATCTGCTATGATTTTAAGTAGCAGCTTATTGTCATTAAAATTGAGGCTTCAATAATAGACCTGATGTTTAAAATTGTCTTAATAAATTGAAAGACCTGGAGAGACCATTAAAAATTCTATGTCTTTCTATCTGTGCACTGAGTGGTTTGGTTACTAATTTCTGCATAGTGTAGCAGGTTACTCAGCCTATTATCTTACTTATTTCATCTATAGCAGAATTCGAGACTGACAAGCACCACTGTGCACAACATTATCAATCACTATCACTCTTTCTGCAATTGCCTTAATTGTGCTTCGTTACTTGTATCAATATCCTCTATTTCAGAACTTTAAATAAAATTATCTTAGTTTTGAAGGTGCTAGTGAAGAGGTTGGTTTGGACTTCAACATCTCTGGAGACTGTTGAACAGTGATAGCAGTTTGCCAAAATGCAGAAAGCTTACAATTTTTTTGTTCTATCTGATATTTACTTTTCTCCAAGTGTAGTTTTAACATTTGTTTTTAATTTCAATGTAATATATTTAATGGATTGTATTTTGATCATTGTCTCGATTTTAGGGTGTAGTTTGAATCTCCTGAAAGGACCTTGATTTTTAGTCATGTGAGCCTACCACTTGTTTTTGTTGGCACCAAGATCCTTGATTTTCCACTTTGAGTTCCCTGTTACAAATCCAGTGTTATTTTAAATAATAAAACATAACAAAAGTACTAATAAATAGGCAATTGTTACCACTGTCCCTACATTTCATTATGTTTACAAAGCATTGTAGGAGCCATTGGGATGATCAAATACCAAAATGCACATCTTGGCCAGTGCTCCTCAAAGCTGACAAATCACTTGAGACATCTTATTTCCTGAGCACACATCTTGACACCTTGACAAAAATGTCTGGATTTAACATTTGTGGCAACACCCAACCTCTGAAAATCAATTCCTTTCAATGAGTTGCACAAAAACGCCAGAAACATTGACCGCTAAATGTACTGACCTTAGGTTTGGGAAGAAGAGGGTGTGCTTCTCTCTTCCCAAGCTATTTTTTCAATCAATCAGATTAGTGAGAAACCTTGGCTTGGATAGAGATTTTCTATACAAGTTTTCTTTTGACCTTGAATATTAAATTTGTCTCTGGCAAGCAACACCAATGAGAATTTAAATATACATACTTGGGATTTCAAGGTTTGTGTTTATATTTGTCTTGTTTATCTGGTGCCAAAAAGTCTTTTATTGCAGAATTATTTCTCAGCTCCTTTTTACTGAATACATAAAATCCTACCTATTGCAAAGGACGATCTCCCTTTTGATAGGTATGTTTACAATATCTTTTGCCCCCTTCCCTATCACATCCCAATTCTAGTGACAAAATTTGCAGTTATGATCAAGAATAAAAGTAATTCAGTTTTTCAAATGCTTTGTGTTTTTAAGATCAGAGAATAGAGTTGTGATAGGAAGTTGATTAAGGCTGTTTATGATACAATTTCATATCCAAGGATTGAGATTTTCTTTAAAGAGATGAGGAAGGAACCCACTACCTATGACTCCAAAATGTATGTCTTACACAAAAATACACATAGCCTATTATTTATTCTCATTATTTTGATGTATAAGTCTGAGACTCCTTCTCTTCAAAGCCTCTTTTTCTTCCCCTATTGTTGCTGATAGCTGATGGGAACTTCCCCTTTCCAAGGTGAGGCTCAATTTATAGTGAAGAACTTTTTTCTCCTTTGATTATAGATCAGCCTCGGACAGCTCAGGACTTGGCCAGCTTGCTGCCTGTCTCAAAGCCTGTAGGTAGGCACTACTCCTATAACACTGAAAGCTGCATTATTCCCCATTGCATGCCATTCCCTTGTATACCTGAGGTGATGGCTGATGGTCCATTGGGTGCACAACAGCAAGGAGAGGGCAGATGTGGTAATGTTCTTGCCCTCAGGTATGAAGACACTCTGCTGTCTCCTGAGTGAACAGAAATTGAAAAGGTTGATGAGATTTGGGAGATTTTGAGAGACTTTATGCAAAAGCAGGCCACTGTCTCCACTTAATATTTCCTGCTTTTGCCCACTGGCCTGAAACTCACCTTGGAATAAAAGTGGCAATGCAGGAACAGTAAGTCAGAAAAAACTACTCTTAGATTAGACTTTCATCAGAAAAGTCAAGAAAAATTTGGTTTGATTTTTGGAGTAGAAGGATCTGTGCCATCTGCAAATTCAGATCCTGTCTCTGATTTCAGGTCAAATTTCTCAAGCTGACCTTCAGATACTGAGGTCACCAGAACAAATGACTGCTTTTGAAGATGTGGACATTAATCTCAAATTAATCTCTCATTGAGATCAGAGTATGCACAATTGAGATTCAGTGGAAGAGACATGAATATTAAGAGATTAGGAGATGATTTAGTGTATTTGTCTGCTGTTGGTCAAAGTGCATCACTTAAGTAGACCCAAAGTTTCAGCTTACTTGTGGAATCTGCATCATGATGTGAATGAAGAGGTCACAGAAATGGTTTGCCAGACATTTCAATGAGCACATCCCTTGGAAGCACATGTGCAGGAATTGCTTCATTGACTCACTGGATTGTATCATGTTTTAAGCATTAAACTGGCAGCTGCTAAGCAATTAAAGGATATGTCTATTTCTAAGTGCTGAAATAAAGAATATAGTCAACGTCTTTTAAAAAGTGTACCATTACAGCATACTTTGTGACAAGTTTCAGTTTCTTACACTTCATGAATTTTTAGCGAGCGTGACAGTATAGGAAGGCTTTGATCAAGCTAGTCCAGGGCTTCAACATTTCCCCAGAATGGCAGAGAAGAATTCCTGGAGAAAAAGGAAAGAACTTTCCTCCCTGCTTTGGGCCACAGCCAGGAGTGTAATTGCCATTCCCACATAATTTTCATCAATTTCCTATTTGCCAATAGAACTTTTCTCTTTTTTTAATCACCAAGGCACCAGTACTGCAAAGAGAGAATAAGCTGTTTATAGGCATACCTTTTCTACAAACTGATTAGAAACCAGACACTAGCTGCCAAAGTTAGTGCAAAGATTCCCACTGAGCCTGGTGTCCCACACTGGCACATGAGCACAATTCCCAGCATGGTGTGGGGGTGATAAGTGTCTTGCTAGTGGCATTCACCAGGGATAGTCCTGCAGCTTTTTTGTTATCAAAGACTTTGGTCGTGGGGATGAATTTCCCAAACTCAACACATCTTGACAGGATACTAGGTCTGTCTTCCTGTTAGGTTCAAAATATGCCTTTTCTATTAATTTTCAAATATTTTTTCCTTCCCCTCTCTCCCCTGACATTTCTTTTGCAAAATAAAAGGGTCTGTAGCTGTCTGTTTGAAGAAAGCCTCTCCTCTGATTCTGAAGACAAGCAGACGGTATTTTTGGTATAACTTTCCGGTGTTAAACCCAAGTTTGAAGAAGCTTATGATTCACAGGACATGTATAAATGCTACCTACCCACTGTTCACCATCTCTTGCTGTTATACAATTTCTCAAATCTGATAAACACTTCTAGGGCTTTGTCATATTCTCTTTGTTCAGGTATGTGAACAGTCTTCTGGAGGATAACACATAATTGATGTAGTTTGACTTTCATTGTACTGCAGATTTAAATCCCTATGGAGGATCCTAGTTTATCAGAGGAGAGAAGTCTTCCATTTAGGAAAAAAAAGACTCAATTCAGTACAAACTGCTCTCTAGTGAGGCTAAGGGGAAAATAAAAAAAGCTGTTTTAGTGAAAAACTAAAGCTGAGAATAAAGATAAAGGTCCATCATCAAGACTTTGAGGCAAATAACAGAAAAGCATCACCTCTAGGCCAGCTACACAGACTATTGCAGGAGAAAACACTTCAATGGCAGAAAGGCAGCAAGCTGTCAGAAAGGGAAATTGTCCTGTTGGTGGACTTCTGCCCAGTGAGCATTGGAGATACTCCCTTTGGAAGTGCCATGAGAATTTTCTCCCTATGAATGGGAAGAGGAAAGCTAAAACAGAAGATATTTTGGTTGTCAAGCATGTAGATAACTGTGTCTGTGATGCAAGCTGGATGCAGCAGTGGGAGATCTTGCACATCTCTATGTAAACCTTTAGGGAGCAGCTGCACAGTGATCTGCCTTTTCCCATGGCTACCTTTGCTGAAATGCTCACTGTGCCACTTGCCAGTACAGAAAGTCTGAAAACCACTTCACACTTATGGGAAGTTTTTGAAAATGTGAGTTCTACAACTAGAAAATTAGAATTGCTAGAAATGGAAAGTAGCATTCAAAGTGGGAAAAGTTGTATGGGAGATTAATAAACAACTGTGAGAAAAGCCAAGAGCTATAGTATTTGAAAGGCACGTCCTCTGGCATGAAGGCATGAAAAACAAGATCTTTAGATGAGCGGTAGTGTAGAGACTGATAACCCACAAGAGAAACAGTGAAGAATAGTCTGAAGAAAAAATTCCTATTTAAACAAGCTGCATGAACATGTGACCATGCCCATGCGCGCGCGCACACACACACACACACACACACACACACACACACACACACACACAGAGGTAACTGTATCGAGGGGTGTGTGCTTCCACTGAGTAATAGAAGTATAAAAGCTGAAATAAGGGAACAGGTATATTTGCTTTTAAATTTGAAAGTTGATGTAGTAGACACCTCAGAACTGGAAATGAAAACAATAACCATTGGGATACTGTAACAACTAGATAAAAAAAAATCACTAAAAAAAAAAAAGTGGCTGCCCAGCTCTAGCAATGCTATTATATCTTAAAAAAGACATGCAGTCAAATCAGATGAATAGTTACAGTGATTAACTCAGAACACAGTCACCATGAATAAAAACTTGGGATTTAGATAGCAAAAATGCAATGTTAACACTGTACTTCAGCCCAGGATGGATGAATAAATGACTACAACAATGACAAATGCAGAAAACCCAATGAAATACATAATATAAATTAAGTATCTGCAAAATGATTGCAAGTTGATGTTGCAAATACATTTGTAGATTGCACCATAGAGGATCTAGTCAGAGAAAAGATAGGTGGAGCAGTGGTTCTCCACTGAACCTGGAACTGTGCACAGGTCTGGGTTTAAAATCATACTGTCAAAGCCACAATGTTCAACTTAAAAAAACCCCAAAACAATTAAACCCAACAAACAACCATATAAATAAGATTAGATTTGAAAGGAAACAGGTGAAAGGTCTAAGTGCATGCAGGTGACATAAAAGTGGTCTGAAAATACCACAGATTTGAACAAATGGATGATCCCTCTCAATAGCATCAGTAGGAAGACCAACTAAAAAACCTACCATCAAATTACTGTGGTTTAAGATTGAAGTAAGGCCATCCTTACCAAATTAACATGGGAGCTAAGACAATCTGGTTCATGTACTTGGGTTTCCAAAAGGCTTTCATGAAGATCCAACACTTCAAAGTTGCCAAGAATCAAAGAACACATTTGCTCATGGATTAATAACTCATTTAAAAATAGGGTAAAATGAAGACATGAATATAGAGGTAATCAAAGGCTTTTGAATCTTTGTGGGAGTTATTACATCTCTTACTGGAGGTGGGAAAGTGTCAGATAAGTATTTTGAGGAAGGTCATAGCTGTACTTTCAAGTAAGAGCATTTCCTTCTAGAGTGACATTTGATAAATGAAACAAAAGTCTCTTAGTTGGATAAAAGCAGTGGTATATCATGACCTCACAGGATTTCATTCAATTTCTTCCTACCCAGTTTTGGTCCTGTCAAGTCTTTCAGTGAAAGTGATTCTGCATGTTGAAGACTGATGTTTCTATAATTCTTTTTTTTAAAATTTATTTAGCTGAAAAAGAAGCTTTCCATAGAGTCCATAGAGTCATTTAGGTTGGAAAAGACCTTAAATATCATTAAGTCCAACCATAAAACTAACACTGCCAAGTCCAGCACTAAACCATGTCCGCTAGTGCTAGCATCTACATATCTTTTAAATACCTTCAGGGGTAGTGACTCCACCACTTCACCGGGGAGCTTGTTCCAGACCTTCAGAACCATTTCCACAATTTTTTTCCCCTTAATGTCCAATCTAAACCTCCCCTGGTACAACTTGAAGCCATTTCCTCTTGTCCGGTCACTTGTTACCTGGGAGAAGAGACCAATCCCCACCTGGGTACAACCTCCTTTCATTTAGTTGTAGAGAGTTGATAAGGTCCCCCCTGAACCTCCTTTTCTCCAGGATAAACAACCTGGGCTCCCTGAGCCTCTCCTCACTAGACTTATTCTCCAGACCCTTCCCCAGCTCTGTTGCCCTTCTCTGGACATGCTCCAGCACCACAATGCCTTTCTTGTAGAGGGGGCTGAAAACTGAACACAGGATTCGGGTTATGGCCTCACCAGTGTTGAGTACAGGGGGACAGCCACTGCCCTGGTCCTGCTGGCCACACTATTGCTGATACAAGTCAGGATGCCACTGGTCTTCTTGGCCACCAGGGCACAGTTCTGGCTTATGTTCAACTGCTGTCAACTAAGACACCAAGTCCTTTTCCACAGGGCAGCTGTCCAGCCAGTCTTACCCCCACCTGTAGCACTGCATGGCATTGTTGAGACCCAAGTGCAGGACCTGCCACTTGACTTTTTTGAACCTTGTACAATTAGCCTTGGCCCATTGATCCAGCCTGTCCAGATCCCTCTGCAGAGCATTCCTGTCCTCTATAAGATCAACACTCTTGCCAAACTTGATGTCTCTGCAAACTGACAGAGTGCACTCAGTCCCCTTGTCCAGATCATCAAACAGGGCTGGCTGCAAAACTATGGCCCGGGGAACACACCTAGTTACTGGTCCCCAATTGAATTTCACTCCAGTTCACCACCACTCTCTGAGCCTGGCCGTCCAGACAGTTTTTTTCCCCATTGAACAGTGCACTCATTCAAGCCACTGGCTGACATTTTTTTGAGGAGAATGCTGTGATAAATAGTGTCAAAAGCTTCACTTAAGTCCAGGTAGAGAACAACTACAGCTTTTCCTTCATTGAGTAAGCAGGTGACCTCGCAATAGAAGTTTGTTCAAGGAGGACTTACCTTTCGCAAACCCATGCAGTTTAGGCTTGATGCCCTGGTTTTCCTGAACATGATGTGTGATGGCTCTCGGGAGGATCTGCTTCATGATCTTCCCCAGCACTGAGGTCAGGCTGACAGGCCTGTAGTTTCCCAGATCCTCCTTTTGACCCTTCACATTGATGGATATGACATTTACCAACCACCAGTCACGTAGGACCTCCTTGATTAGCCAAGACTGCTGATAAATTATTTGGCTTCTGTTTAGGTCCTGAAGGTAAACACAGTACTTCTAAAAGTAGACCTCCGCTGTAGTGGTTTAACCCGGCCTAAATGCAAGGGTCCCACACAGCCCTCTCTCACTCCCCCCTGCGAACAACAGAGGAGAGAAAACATAACAAAAGGCTTCACAAGTTGAGATAAGGACCATAAAAGATTCCTCGCTAATCACTGTCACAGGCAAAACAGACTCCATGAGGTATAATAGTTATATTTATTGCTAACAAGATCAGAGGTAAAGAGTGAGAAACAATAGGAGACACCTTTCTGCCCTCACCCCCTCCTTCATCACGTTCAACCTCCTCTCCCCCAGCGGTGCAGGGAGACAGGGAGGGGTGTTACGGTCAGTTGTTGTTCCCAGACGCTGCTTGGGGAGGAGTCCTTCCAGTGCATTCCATGGGGTCCCTTCCACAGGAGACAGCTCTTCACAAACTGCTCCAGCATGAATTTCTCCCACAACAGACAGTCCTTCATTGACTGCTTTGGTGAGAGTCCACCCATGGGCAACAGTTCTTCAGACACTGCTGCCACATGGGTCACATTCCACAGAGT
>VXBA01003937.1:179812-211601 GCA_013399895.1 Serilophus lunatus | reverse complement strand
CCCCTTCCTTCTTAAATATGTTATCACAGAGGCATTCCTTTAATTACTGGCCTTGGTCAGCAGCGGGCCCAGCCTGGAGCTGGCTGGCATTGGCTCTGCTGGACCTGGGGAAAACTTCCAGCAGCTTCTTGAAGAAGCCTCCCCCTCAGCCCCACCGCTGCTACCAAAACCCGGCCACAGAAAACCCAGTACAGCATCTCATTAAGAAGTTGATATGTCCCATATCTCAAGAGAGGAAAGCGCCCTGCAGAAGAATCTCTGTAACTGTAGAGTTCCATCACCTCTGCACCTCCACTAAAGATGGAGGTCTGTGCTGCAGCCTTCTCTAATGGCATCTACCCCACTGAATGAAGGGTCATTGGGTCATGATGTCTCTCAAAGTTCACTTTGGTCTTCCAGAGACAGTATGTCCAGTGTGTTGGTGTGCATGGGATGTAGAGGTGGCTGTGACGAGCATCCCTCTGCAAAGGCTCCTCTCAGATGAGTATTCTGGGTGGGGCTGTTGTGCCCCAGGCATGGTGTAGAGGCCTCTGGTGCTGAGATCTGATTGAACATATCCTGATGCTGCAGGGTCCACAGGACAAGCACTCATGCATGGACCTAGGCTGTCCTCCAGTTGCAGGAGGAGAGGCAGGAAGCCACTGATTTGGATATTTGAGACCCATTAGCCTGGGTGGTGCAATGCTCAGAAACACTGTTTGGGTCTCTTCCTGATTTGCAACAGGAGTTTCAAACTCTGCTTTAGGTCCAGAAAGATGAGGGCGGGGGACCAAATTTATCTCCTCATTGCTGGGAAGAATGCAGTGGGACGCAGAAGAACTGATGCTTCATTGACTTCCTCACTGTGAGCTGCAGTGAATGCAAACCAATGATCTGTCATTGAAAATTTTAAAAATTATTAAAAAAAACCCAGGTATGTGTTTTGTTATTAAAATAAACTCATGTAAAAATAAAGTAGGTTGTGATGAGGACTTTCAAAATGTGTTCTCTTATTTTGTGCAGCCTACATCATGGAACTAAAAATTATACTTACGTTTCAGTGTTGCTGTGGTTACTGATACTATTCTTCTGAATCTTCAGAGGAAATGAATTGATCATGCTAAGAAAGAGTCTGTATACAGGAGATAACCTTAGACCTTCATTTATATTGGTCTAATTTCAAACTTCCATGGCCTAATCTATACTTACCCCAAGTAGCTGTAGTTAATTTTTCTGAATTTGTACAAGGAAGTTAAAATCTTAACAGACAAGGTTGAAAGTTTTGGCCTGAATTCCCAGAAGTCAGAATTTATTGCTCTTTTACTACTGCTTCCCAAAGGACTCCATGAGATAAACACTTTGTTGAATGTCCGGGTAGACTTTCCCATTTAATTTCATGAATTCCATGTATTTAAGAATAGAGAATGTACTTTTCTCTTTTGTCATAAGGATGATGTGGCAACCAAAACATATTTGTTATTTGAAGCCTTTTCCATCCACTTCCTCCCAAACCCACACTGACTCCATGTGCTATTTGCTATGAATCACAGCACCACAGGATAGCTCAGGTTGGGAGGGAGTTCAGGAGGGCTTGCTGACAGCTGGTTGACTCTGGGGTCAGACTAGGTTGCTCAGGGCTTCATCTAGACGAGGCTTGAAAATCTTTTAGGATGAAATCTTGGTTCCTGCCCCAAAACATTTGTGACTTCCGTGTCACAGGAAGGGACTAGGATCATACAGAGGGCTGGTGACAGAGCCAGGAACAAAGGCCTGATCTCTGGTATTCAAGTTAAGTCAACAGAAGTCAGCAAACTGTTCCACAGACACTGATTTTATATAGCTCCCAATTTCCCCAGACAGATATGGAGCCCTTCGCTATAGGCAGGCCTTTCTCTGGGGCATGCAGTCATGTGATGGCTAAGAAAACAATCTCATAGCTTTGGTGCCAAAGCCACTCAGGCACATTTAGCTTGTGGCTGTGCTGGGAGAAGCCGAGTACATTAAAGCAGACTTGGTTCTGCATTAATCTTCCTACCCGCTTGTGCTGGAAGAAGTGGCTTACGGCTGTTAGCATGTGATGGTGGAGCGATGCCTCAGGGGAGGAAAGATAAGAGGTGCTGCTGCTTGACAGTAATGCCTTTCAGCAGTGAACTGCAGGTGGTTTGAGTATGTGGATGATTTAAAACCAGGAGACATGTGGAACTGTCCTTGTTCTCGGTAAGTTTGTGCTGGAAAGACTTTGGACCGATGACACCCAAGTAAACGTATTAGCTGCATTTGGAGCCTACTCACGGCAGCTTAGAGCTAGCATGTGTCATCCTACAGTCTCGCTTACTAATGAGACCATTTGTTTCTGGGCTGGAGAAGGTGAAAGCATATGCAGTGATTTACAACTGACACAATATTGTAGGGACATCTTAACTTTGTCTAAACCTAGTTTAGCTTAAATTATTTGGGTAGTTGTTTGAATTCACACACACAATGTTTGTATTGTTTTCATTAACTGTGTTTGGAAATCAGTCTGGCTAAATCAGGGCATCCCCTGGTGTGATATAATGAGGTCTGTCCTCAGATGAGTTACATCGATATAAAGAAGCTATACAGGAATGATCAATGCAGCACAAAGTTGTCTGTAAATAAGCCTTAAGGAACAGCAGATTTAGATGGTCCGCTCAGGCGTTTGCTCTGGTTTAATTTATTTGGTTTGTTAATTGAATTCCATTAAATAACAGAGAGTTTTGATTTTAGACAAAGCCTCAGGCCCTGGTCTTCCACTTGGACCTGTCAATAGTGCTGGCTGAACTGCTTTTGGTGAATGCTTCATTTGCAATTGTGCAGTGTTGGTCATCACCAGACTATTAGTGAGTATGACCCAGTTTGCAAAATGGCTTCCCTGAAAAGCAGGTTCAGGGCTGATGATGAGGTGATCTCTGAGCTCACTAGGTATAATTTGGGGTAAGACCCAAGTTCACTTGGAATTGTTAGTCCAAGGGAATGTGAACTGGTAGATCGTCAGCTGAGAAAAAAGGTTTTCTACCTCCTCTGCTTTGAGAGCTGTATGCGCTGTAATGCCATTTCTTTTAGGGTTGGTTTGCACAGCGGCTTGGAGCATCTTGGTTGTGGCTGCTCCAAAATCAAGGAAAATTAGAGGAAAAGAGTGGGAAAGCAAGAGGATCATATTGGCTGAAGTAAGGAAATACAGCCTTGTCAGTGCCCCATCTGGGAACCATGTTAGTTAGGTGGCTGTGCTTTTTCTGAGCAAAAGCTGTGGGCTGTGCTGGCTACTGCTCAGACATTGGGTGACACTTTAATATGGACTGGAAGATACTTAAAAGGGATATTCTCTTGAAACTGCTGTGAAGACCTGATATGGAGATTGAACCCCATGTTCTAACTCATTGGGGCATTGTGTTTCCACTCTGCTTGTGACATGGTAAAAATAAAGAATCAAACAAACAAGCAAACAAAGACCTAGGAGTTTTGGACAAGAGCATAAGTCATTGTAACTGGCATGTACATGAGATACAGAGCATAAGATAGTTATTTCTATGAATTGAATACTTATAAAAATGTAAGAAAGGACCTTCATGTGAAAGTATGCAAATGCAATATAACTTGATTAAGCTTTCTGTGAATGGTACATATTTTCATAGAGTGCCAAATAAGAGAAGAAAAAGATAATTCAATGAGTAAACTGCAGCATTTCCTTGGAAATGACTCTTAATTCCTGCTCTGGGAAATTTCACTGTCAGTGATGATGGCAGAACTTCTGAGGGTCTAGAAATTACCAGTACCTCATTGGAGTAGCAATTTGGGTTGCTAACACTTTCATTTTCCTTCTCAGGTGTGCTGTCTGGCTAAGTGATGCCATCCTGGGGCAGCACATTTCTTGGGATGCCTCATAGTGGTGGTGCAGCCACTTGCCACTGAAAAAGAGATGTAATACATGCCAGGAAATAGAGCCCCTCCAAACAGCCTGGTTCAGGGAGAAGGGAGAAGAGAGCCTTAATTTGGGTAGGGTTGTGTTATACCTCAGCGTGCCCATTTGGTGCAAAGTGGGAAGTACCTGACATGAAGTGGCCGATAACTATATTTCATGTCTTTGCAGCTTTGAGATGCAGTCAGGATGATGAGAAACCCTTTCCTTATCCTGGAGCCAGACCCTATGTGAGGAGAGAGAACCCTTCATTTTACTGGTCAAGGGAGAAATGCCAGAAGGTACGTAGCAGATTCACAGGTTGGATATTTCCTAGAGCTGCAGGTACTGGCTTCCCTTGGGTCAACAGCTGGACTGCGCAATGGGCTGAGCTCTGCATCCTCCAAGGAGTTTTTGGTCCGCTGGCTTTGGTATTGATTGTGCTCCTGGCCAGGTGCAGCTGGGTGAGGAAATACATTAACACTTCCTTGGAAATTTTACTCATCTGATTGGGGGTGTTTTTATGTTTGATTTGCCTCTCTGCGAGGATGTATGCACCTGGCTGCATCCATATGCTTTTGCACAGGACTGGCATTGCTGCTGGAGCACTTCGGGATCCCCGGGCCTGCTGTGACATTTTTGCAGTGCTGCCTGTGACTGGACAGGTCTCACGGGTGGGTGTTCGGGTAGTGATCTTTGGGCAGAGGGCCGGCAAGGTAGGTCCTCCCGCGGCTCCGGGAGCTGCTCCCACAGCACAGCAGCGGGTCCCCTGTACGCAGGCAGGTCATTTTCCAGAAAAAAAGCAGAGCTGGAGCCTAACTGTCGTTTTTACGCCTTTAGGACGGCACCGTCTAGCGGACTGTGTGAGTACTGCTGACCACCGGAGAAACTCCTGTCCCAGCGCATCCCTGCGGTGCGGGACAGGCAGCGCTGCAGCATCACCGGCCCATGGCGATGCTGCAGTCCGAACCCGGAGTCAGACCTGATGGATTTTGATCGTTCAAATTTGTGTGGGGCCATATTAATACTTTTTCCCAGATAGGCTGCTTTTTTCCCCCATCCTCTTCCCCCTCGCCCCCGCGCCATCCCCGTCATCTTGTGGCTTTCTAGAGCTAGTCCTTACTCACTTCAGCCTCGGCCAGTGTTTTGCTCAGACTTTTAAGCTCTTCCTAATCCCCGGAAAGCATGGAGAAGGGAGGAGAGGGAGAAGTAGAAGGAGAGGGAAGGAGCGAGAGAGAGGGAGAGGAGAGGAGCTGAAATCGATGAAATGTGCCAATGCAGATGCTGCAAATGGAGGAGAGGGAGAATGCTGAAGTCCATAGACTTGTGCGGTGCTCCAGTGCCTGCAGAGGTGTTAGGCAAGATGCGGAAGAGTAATTTTGGAGTCAAAGGACAGAAGACACAAGAATTACTCACTGAAAAATCAAACTCAGAAAGCACTGAGATATCTAATGCTACTTTGAACTTGTCTCTGCTTTGAGAGGATGCTAGACTACATGACTAGAAGAGATGCACTGCAGTCTAACCTATTTTGTGATTCTAGTTTTGCTTGATATCTGCATTTTAAAACAACAAAATTTTTTGGTCTTTTGGGAATCATATCAGGCATTAGCCTGATAAATCTGACCAGTTGCTTCTCTAAAGTACTGACCCATCTGTTTGCAGCATGGGCACATTTCAAGTATTATTGAGGTTGTCTCCCTTCCTTATAATTACAGGACATTTTCTGACAGCGTTGGAAAGGAAAGACTTCACTGCAGACTTCCAGCTGTGAAATTAGAGTTTTGAACATTGACCTGAACTATATTTTAAGAAGCAGAAAAATATATTTGCAGATCACAAACTGCCCCACCTAGGGCAGAAATGAAACAGTTTAAATTTGAGGAAGAAGGACAAAACAGATATTTCCTGGCTCTGCAAAGTTCACAGCAATAGTGCTATTCCGTATAAGTGAGATGTACAGATTTCCAGAAAGACAGAAAGTGCATGTTCCAGGAACACTTAAAGTGAGTAATAGTTGAATTTCTGAAAAAAAGATCAGTTAATGCCTTCTGTTAACACAAGCAGCAGGTAAAGGAAAGTCTTAGTTAATTTTTGAGATCAGTTGGACTTAAAAGCACAAAGTGAGAGTTGATATTGTTTGCTTCTCTCTGCTGAGGAAATGATCGTGCCACTGATTTTGTCCCCTGGCAGCAGTTCAGGGTTATATATGTCTATTTGAGGGTGCAGTGACTGAACAGTGATCTGTGCAAGCAGATGAGAGCTAATGGCAACAGAGCTGCACCATGTCACAAAGGCTAGGGTGATGTGCTGTGTCCTGCCCTCCTTCCCTATGCCTACAGTGGGTGTGTGGGCTTTACCACTTCTCTCACATTTTACAGAGTGATTTGGAATAGCTGCATATGCTTAAATTTATAGAGGCATGAGGAATAGGAATGGTTGTGATTATTCAGCATAACCAAGGTATATGAGGCAGGGAAAGGGAAAAAACTCAGAGAGGAAGACCAGATCTATAGCTATCTGCAGCATTACATAGCCATGACACTCCCTGTTCAAAAAAAGCATGCTTGCTCTTCAGTAGTTTCCACAATTTTAATGTTTAGGAAGAAAAGGCAAGCTCTGCAGGGATCTATGTGACATGGGGCACATGGGTTCTGAAGCCCATACCAAGTGTCAAGGCAGGACCACACCGGACTTTTACCCCTGGTGTCTTTGCCCTGATTCTGGCAGCTGGATTTTCTTTGTGGTGGCATATGTCCAGCATCCCCTTGTATGTCCCCTGGGGCAGAGCAGCCTCCTGAGAAGTGGGTAAGGGAAGCAGCTTGTGTGAGATGACAGCCAGTACCTTGGCAGAGCTGGACCTGCTGCCACACAGGACATGGTCCTGCATCCACTGTGAGCTGCTGAGATGAAAACTTGATAGTAAACAAAATAACTGAATTTTAAAAAAGAAATCCCCTCAGAAGGAATATAAAGAAAAGGATTTGAGCTCCCCTGTGCCTTCTAACATAACCGTGAAGTGGAGCAATTTTACATATTTATACTTGTATTCTACAGGCACCTGCTGAATATTTATTACACTAATGTCTCTTGTGCCTTTCTGTCTGTTCATAAACAGCTCAATACCAGTGATTTGAGCATTCATTGCTTTAAACTGAAGCCAACAGTTACTGAAGAAAGTGCTTATTCCGCACAAGTTCTCCACATCTTCTGCAGAAAGATGATTAAGGGACAACTGTAACTCTAGAATACGATAACAATGCCCTGCCTTTGGGAATGAGCCATAACTAATTACCTGCCTTAGAGTGATTTGATTCTTGATGGCGGGTTTCAAACAAGCCAGCTCCCAGGTGCAGATCTCCTTTGCCTTGTAAGAGGGGAAGCATCTGCATAGTTGAACTCAGCATTTCACAGCTGTGGGTCCTGGACCTCTGGTGGTCTGTACGGTGTCAGCAAGTGCTCTATAAGTTAAGAACAAGGACTTAGCATGTTTGCATGTATGCAAGGAAAGAAAACAAATGAGTGGTGGTGAGTCACAAGTGGTGTTCCACAGGGCTCAGTATTTGGGCCAGTCCTCTTTAGTATCTTTATAGACAATCTGGACTAGGGGATAGAGTGCATCCTCAGTTAGTTTGAAGACAACACCAAGTTGGGTGGGAGTGTTGATCTATTGGAGGGTGGGAAGGCTCTGCCAGAAGGACCTGGACAGGCTGGACCCATGGGCTGAGGCTGATTGTATGAGGTTCAATGAGGCCAAGCGCTGGGTGTGTCCTGCTGGACAGGAAAAAATATGTATCAAATAAAGAAATAATCCAAAATGTCCACACATCTTGAGTGAAAATACCTGGAGAAGCTTGGTTTCTTATGGAAGGAAAAAACAAAGAGGTCCTGTCTCATCAGACATCAGAGAAGCCACCTTGGGTGGCTGGGATTCACAGGGAAATACTGGATGCTGGGACACCCTAGTTCTGCTGCTCACACACCAATGAGAGTGAGTGTGAGTCAGTTCAGCAGTGATGAGACGCAACCCAGACCACCTTGTGTCATTTGCCAGCAGGGCACTGCTCTGGGCACCAAGTCCTGGTCTCTGATGCCATTTGTGGATGGGTACTCTGGGCAGTAGGGGTTTAGAGGAAGGTCTGACCTCACTATTTGAACAGGGTTTATCAGTGACTCACCCAAAACTGCCTTCAGCATCTAGTAGAAGATACTGCTGGACCCTCACAATGCAACTGGATTACAGACTTGGCTAAGACATCTCCCTGCAGATGTGGTCCATGGTGGTGACTTGGCACAAATGTTGGCTGTACCCAATATTTTTAGAAGGGGGATGGAGACAAGAGAGGACAGAGTGTTTTTCTGTGCTCCAGAAAGGACCAACATCCAGTGGGACTCAGAATGTTCCACTGAAGAAAGGGAAATAGTGCACCAAGCTGTTAATCCTGTCAGGCTGTTCAGAAAAATGGGACAGGGTTTAAATATGACATTCAGCTTCATTTTCCCCAAGCTGGGTGCTGAACTGAGACAGATGGGTGCAGTCTGTATTGACAAGGGCACTCTCTTTCTAAGAAAGGGTTTCGTTCATCTATCCATCTGCTTTGTATCCATGCAACAGTGAAATGGAGCAGCTTTTGCATATTTATACCCTCATTCACCCTGCAGCATTATGAGAGCCAAATGACATGATCACAGGGACGTTTGCCCACTTAGAAACACTCCAGCAACCATAGCAGAATAAATGTGAACTGAATATTATAATTTAATTTTTGTTAATCAATAGCAGAGCTTGGCAAGTTCTGCAAAGAAGAATTCAGCGGTGCTAGCTCAAACAAAAATTGTTCTTTTGTTTTGGTATTCACTGCCTTTTTTAGTGGCCATTTAGAATGTGAATACAAATGATTTGTGCTCAGCCAGATAAAAGTGTTATGGAAAGGCTATTCCCCAGAAGGGAGAGGAGCCTTGTGATCCAAGTGCCATGACCTAGGAGCAGGCAGAGGTATCTACAGCTGTTAAAAACTTTTTTTGTGACCTTGAGCAAGTAATTTCAGGGAAGCATTTTGGAGCACGTATTGAATCAGGCACTTGACCAGCAGAATTTGGGTGCTGGATTCTTTGGCCCTATATATATCTAAACAACTTCAATTCCCCAAGTGCAAAGTTTGGATAATCGTATTTCCTTCTTGTCATCTGTAATTTGTCTTGTCTCCTTAGACCACAGATGTTGCAGGCAGGGGCTGTCCCTACCTATGTTCTACTGGGACTCACAGAGCAACTCCAAGATCACTGGAGCCACCGTTGCGGAAATAAATGAACAGAATGAAAAAACTTACCAAGTTTCCTGAAATGACCATCTTCAAACTCCTTTGATTTCCTTCTATCCACATGTCATTCTGGGCAGGGAGCAGAGATCACGTAACTGTGTAAGGGCCAGATCTGTGTGATCCCTCTTGGTTCCTCCTGGGCTTCAGCATTTCAGGTATTACCTCCAGGCTATGCATCCACAATGGCTATAAAGACTGAGATCCTGGAAGTCCAGAAAGATCAAAGGACCTGGTACAGAAGATTTTTACCCCACTTGTAATGGGTTAACCTTGCCTGGCCACCAGGTGCCCATCGTCTCTTTAACCCCTTTTTCCCCTCCAAAAGTCAGGCAGGGGAAAAGAATATAATGGCAAACGGTGGGTTGAGATAAGGCAGTTTACTAAAGCAAAAATGAAAGCAAAGCGAAGCCCGCGCAAAAGCAAAACACTAATCTAATCTCTACTTCCCATCCGCGGCGATGGCTGGCCACATCCAAAGAAGTAGGGCTTCAACGCGTGTAGTGGCTCTCTTGGTGAGCCACCATGGGAGACTGTGGATGCCCCTCCTCTTCCTGCTTCTCTCCGGCTTTATACCTGAGCTGATGTCATACGGTCTGGAATATTCCTTTGGTCAGTTTGGGTCAGCTGGCCCACTTGTGTCCCCTCCCAAAATCCCGCCGTCAGTTGGGGAAGGGACACTACGGTCCCAGTACTGTGCTCAGCAGTAGCCAAAACACTGGCGTATTATCAGCACCACTCCAGCCACCAATGCACAGCACAGCACTGTGAGAGCTGCTGTATGGGAAATGGGCTCCATCTCAGACAGACCCAATACACCACTTCAATACAAGAAGTGATTCACACGTAATACTGAGGAACGAAGTACAAGACCAGGCTTAAGACAGGGCAGCCTTTGGCAGGGTAAGAGTGGTGGTGAGCAGTTTATTGATGGCATAGAGATATCCAGGGATCGTGTCAGGGCTTTTGAACCCTTCCCATGAAGAGACCTTAGAATGACTTCTGTGGATAGTTCTCAGGTACAGGGAAGTGTGAACCTGCTAAAATATTGGTCACTATTGTGTAAATGAACAATATGGCTTACTGGATAATGTCCTTTCTTCATGCTGCAGCAGGAGGCATATAACACACTTATATATGACCAAGATATATATCCATACACATATTCAAAAGAGATTATGTTGGATAGAGGCAAAGCAAACACCATGTATAGAGGCAGAAATGGCACATTTTTTTTAAACTTCTCAAAAAAATTCCAGAATTGTCTCCTAATTCAAACAAAATGCATACCCCCTACTTTTCTCTGCAGGTTCAAAGGCCAGTGCAAGTCAAAGCTAAACTGAAGTGTAAGAGTTTCCCGCAGCAACACACCCTCAGACCAGTTCTACAGTGCTGTGAAGTACAGAGAACCCAGGCTTCAAAAAGAATGACCTCAGCCTCTCTGTCATTTCTGCTGGTTGTTTTTGCGTTCCCTCTGGCTCACCCTGTTTGGGCAGCACTTGACACATGCAAACAGAGACTGTGAGAAGGACATATGCAACTCCGCATCATTCCACGTTAAGGTATTCCCCCAATCTTGTAGGTGGTAGTGGTGCCAACACCCTGCCTCTGACCACAGTGTCACATTTATTGTGTGTTTGCATGGCAAGGGTTTGGCAGTAGAGCAGCTACAGGGTTGGCTTCTGTGAGAAGCTGCCAGAAGCTTCCCTTATGTACAACAGAGCCAATGCCAGGTGACTCCAAGACAGACCCATTGTCAAGAGCGAGCCCATCGGCAATGGTTGTAGTGCCTCTGGGATAACACAGTTAAGAAGGGATAAAATCTGCGCAACTGCAGCTGAAGAGAGGATTGAGAAAATGTGAGAGAAACAGTTCTGCAGACACTGAAGACAGTGAAGAAGAAGGAGGAGATGGTCCAGACACAAGAGCAGAGATTCCCCTGCAGCCCATGGTGCAGACCATGGTGAGGCAGCTGTGCCCCTGCAGTCCTTAGATGTCCATGGTAGAGCACATATTCACCTGCAGCCCGTGGAGGACCACAGATTGGAGAAGATAGATGCCTGAAGAAGGCTGTGACCCCATGGGAAGCCCACACTCAAGGGAGCTCTTGGGTCCACCTGTGGTCCTGTGGAGAGAGGAGCTCATGCTGGAGCAGGATTTCTTGATATCCATCAGTTCCATCATTTTCCACCGGTAAACAACCCTAGTGGCAATGTTGATGGAGTACCATGCTCCCTTTGACGTGTCTTTTCCAGCCCCAGTACCCCAGAGCTAGATTCTTTGTGGTTGTCTTAACAGTAACTATAATGCTAACGCTAACCCTTGTGGCAGCAATGTTGGTTGAGGATGAGGCCCCAACACCACGGTTGGCCCTTATTAGAAAGGTGTAGAGGCATCAAATGGTGTAGTGCCATGCTCCCTTTTCCAGGTCCAGTGCCCCTAGAGCTGTAGGCTTTGTGGTTCTCTGAACTCTAATACTAACTGTAAATCTAGTGGCACCTTGGATTTGGAAGCTGAAGTCCCCAATTTCATGACTAGCCCTGATTACAAAGGTGTAGAAACAGCCATGTTGGTGCAATGACATGTTCCCTTTGAAATGCCTTTTCCAGCCCCAGTGAGTACATTTTCCCAAAACCTGAACTAAGATTGATGAAATTGATGACATATCTTCTTTGGGACTATTTGCATTCAATTTGTTGTGATCAGCACTTCTGCACAACTGCTGGTTGCCCCCCATAAAGCATGGATGAGTCTGGGCAGGAGTATTTGCAGGTTTTGAGCAGGTGGGCATCCTTACAGGCAGAATCAGGTCTTTTTTGAGGTTAGACTTTCCACCTTGTTACTTTCCAGCTCTTGTGGTTTAGTTAATTTGGGTTGTTGTTCTTAAAGGGTAATAAAGGTTTCCCCTCTGCCAACATTTATGTTTTTTCCTTCAGTCCTCAGCTGCATGATCTGGTGAAATTCCCTCTTCTGTCTCCATCTCCAATGCTCTAGAAAAATTTCTGGCTTTTACCTCAAGATTGAAATACTGGTTTTCTCCATTAACTTTCTTCTCTATGAAACAATTAGTGGCATTGCTCAGCTTGGACTGTTTCGCAGACCCTCTTCTTTCACTTTACATTTTCTGTCTATCTGCACTTGGTAAAATCATTCTACCTGAATGACTTTTCTCTTAAGCTAGAGCTGAGTGAAATGCTGTTGATTTACAGGTTCAGTAATTGCCTTAGCAGTTGGTACCAAGCCATCCATCCTTGCAGGTTTAATTTTGAACCTCAGCATTAGATTGCTGTCTCGGTAGCTCATGCATGAAATCTGCTCTTGTATTCAGACTCTGCTTTCTTGGTTAAAAAAAAACCCCTCTGGTCCTTCCTCTGCTTTCTCTCCTTCCAAACTGAACAACTGCATCATGATTAGGAAGAGCAGCAGTGCCTCTGCAGTGGGCTCTGTTGTTCTCCCACAGCTTCTTCTCCTAGTGCTGCTGACACTGTGATGAGGTTTGACAGCACTGTTGTGGGGTTATTATCACTCACAGCCGTTCCTGGGGATCCTGCAAGTCTCACCACCCCTGTACAGCAGTATGCACACAGGGTCCTAACAGCCACTACACAGCTCTGGCTTGTTCAAGGCTCTGACTCAGGTTTGTGTCAAATTCACTACTGATTCTCTTCATCAGCAGCTTCTTGCCAGCAGTGGCCAGGGACATAAGGAGGGTCACGGGTCCAGCACTTTGTCAAGGAGAGGTCAGAGAGGAAGGAATAAACTGGTGGCTGCTCGTGAGCCAGCCTGGGATCAGAGCACCTAACTCCCTCCTCTGTCCAGGGGTCAATAACCCCTCTGGAATCCAGAGGGGAGGGCTGCAGCCACAACCTGTACAGCTCTTCCAAAAACATAGTCATCTAGCAAATCAAAGCTTCAGATCCATGCTGCTGGGTCTCTCTTGCCATTGTCCTCAGAGGTGGTTATTGCCAAACTGGATCTCTTATAAGCTGTCTATCTCATCTTGCCTTGGCTTGCTCCCTCACTGATGTGGATGAGAACCTCTGCTGCAGAGGCATGTGTTTCTGCTTCAATTCCTTCAGCAATTTGGTCTCTTATTTAAAATCCATCTTTCCCTTTTCTAGACCTGCAATTTTCTCTCCAAGCCTTTCCTTTACCACTTTTAGTACTCAACCTACCTTCAACTTTTTTTTTTCCACAAAGCCCATTGCCAACAACCTTAATAAGTTCTGACTTTAGTACTGTCCTGGCTGACTGTAAATGCAATTTCTGCTTCTCCTGGAACAACTTTTGCCCATGCAATTCACCAGCTGCTCTGGCTAGGCTCATACTGCATAACTCAGATCCTAAATTTTGCTATGGACGGAGAGTCTGTTTTTCCCTCTCTGAGCAGCCTTGTTTGTATTTGGTTTGTGGTGCTTAGCACAGGAGCCCCATTGAGATTTTAGCCTCACCCTGATGTCACTCTGTTTGGGAACCTTTCAGCATATGCAAGGAGGTGCTGAAAGTGGGACACACACAGTTCTGAAAAATGAAGCTAGTATTTACTGGTGAACAAGCACAGGATATCTGGGGCTAAATGAACTACCCAGCTGAGCACAAGTAGCTCCCAACACCCCTGCAGCATCCAATATCTTTGCTGATGCACAAATACCACCTCAGGGGAAAAGAGTTAGTATCTGCAGCTTCAAAGGACATCCCTGATGGTGCTGAGTTTCCTTATTTTACCTCCCTCTTTGTTCTTGAGGGTTTTATACCTTTCTGTGATGGGGTTTTCTCATGAACCCTTGAGCTGGTAGTGATGCCATCTCAACCGTCCTGTGCCTGTAGTGTCATCTTTGTGGCCTTTCCTGGCTCTGCTCCGCAGATGTCCAAGGCTTCCTGGTAACTAAAACACCCATAGCAGCCTAAGCCACAGCCATACCACCATGAGGGTTGTATCAGAGCTGGACTCTGGGGTCTTGGGTGTGGACAGCCAGCCCGGAGGGGTTAAGAGGATGACAACCAGGATTGCAGACAGAGGTTCACATTCCCAGCTGCTGCTGGAGATGGTGCAGTTGCTGGAGACGGTGCAGGAGCTGCAGCGGAAGGAACTTTGGTGACTTTGCTGCTCAGCTCATGTAAACAAATGGATGTTATAGGTACTAGGTCTCCAGGCCCACATCTCCTTCCTGATTCCAGCAACATAAATTTTGAAATAGATGCTGTGTCCACCATGCAACCTGTAACACACTGAGCAGAGACCTATACTTGTGAGCAGTAGGAATGTCATTAAGGTTTTTTCCCTCCTCCACAAAACAGAAAGGTTTCTTCTGAGCAAAAGAACT
Source organism: Serilophus lunatus (assembly GCA_013399895.1). Classification (NCBI taxonomy): domain Eukaryota; kingdom Metazoa; phylum Chordata; class Aves; order Passeriformes; family Eurylaimidae; genus Serilophus; species Serilophus lunatus. The sequence goes on along the minus strand of VXBA01003937.1, from coordinate 197,064 downwards.
GGCAATAATTTGGGTGTATCAGCAGCAAGTCTGAGCAGCAGTGATTATAGGTTTGCAATAAACAACAGCGCTGACCTGTGATGGTGCAGAGAGAACTGGAAGTTGTATGTTTTGTCTATGTATGTATGCTGGCACATTACTTTTGTGGCCATAAATCAAGCCCATCTGTATGATTTACCTTCCCCTCCTTCCACCTCACTTTATTAAGTCAAATCAATCATTCCACTGCTCTGTGATTTATGGCTTTATGTTTTGCTGGGAATGTGCCACAAAACAAAAAGTGGAAGTTTTGATGTGTTAGTAAAACTGTTCCGAGCATCTCCTATCACCTCTGTTCTCTTTGCAATGCTACAGAGTACTGTCTGGCCACAGGTCCTTAGAAGCCACATAGAGATTTGAAGGATTTACACCTCCTCAAACCTACTAAAAGCCATTTTTGTTTTTGCAGAGGGAATGTCTACTGTGTGTCTAAATCATGTCTGTCTCCTACTCTTCCCAAGGGTTGAAAACAGCTACTCCTGGAGTTGAACTCTTCTCCTTTTGACTGGAGTCTTGAGAACTAGCAGACTGAGACAGTAATGATGTTTATTAATTAGGCAAACCACACATCTAAAACATCTAAAACCTCATTACACCTTAACTACCTTATGAATACACAACTTTAGAGGTATAATTCCCAATTATGACATGGCAAGTAATACAGAGTGACAATTCTACTGCTCATTAATATTAGTACTGATACATAACCAGTATATTACCACAAAGAAATCTCATAAGTTAAGCACTTATTAAGTTGCACTGCCTTTCTTCCTGCACTTAGTATTAAGGTACCAAGTCTATTTTTAGGGATTATATGTGACTTAAGTAAGTGAATATTTCTACCATCTTGCTGAATGGTAAGATCAAAAAATCACAAAATTTTCATAATTTTTTTCCTAAAAATTGGGAAAGTTTTCCACAGAAAATCAACCTAGACCTTGTAGACAATTCTGTGAACTGAGCTGTCTCCCTCACCTGATTCATCTGCGCCAGCAGATGACAATTCTCTTTGCTGACAATGTCTACTACAGAGACAGGATGTGCTTCAGCCAAGTGTTTGGTAATACCTGGAGGAGGAGAAAACAGATGGACAACCAATCAGCTAGTTCCTGCTCTTCAGAATGTCAATGTCTGAGTTAGCCATGTTCTTGATTAGCTCACGAAAAAGTGTGTGACTTAAAAAGTGATGTCTTAATTCTTAGTGGAGGGTATGAGGAATGGAAAGGTTCAGCCAATTCCCCATTCAGAACAGGCAAAGCACCTTGCTTACCAGCATGTCTTTGAACTGTTCCACATTTGCATCCATCTTCAGCTCACTTTTTACATACTCTGGTAACTGGTTCACTGGGCCCCCCCTAGCCACAGCCAGGAACCCAGCAACAACTTTCAAGGTGGCAAGTGGATGGGAAATAGCATTCACTGATTGGGATTCTTCCATGATACATTTCTGCTGGTTCACACTCAGTGATTCCTATCAACAGGAGAAATATAGCCAGCCTGTGACTCTGACACATGAGGGTCTGGGTCCTGCAAGTGTGTCTGTACAGCAAAGTGACTCTATAACCTTTGGCACCAGTTCTGCTCTCTATCACAAGAAGAATTAGAGATCCTGGAGTGATGTCCAAGGCTTACATGGGAAAGACACAGACTCTAAAAGGACACGAGTTACCCAGCCAAGTTTCATGCTGGAACAATAATCTTACAGTAGCCATGTGTACTGATCCACTGCGCTAGTGCCTGGTGTGCTGTGGTCACTGTAAACTCCTTGGTGTAGACACTTGTACAGATGAGTCCATCTGAGTGAATTGTATAGATTCCCTTTAGAGCCAGCAAAGACAATTGTCTCATTGTGAGGCTCCAGCCATATGCCTGATGTATGCAAGGTGTGTATGTGTGAGGAAGAGGTGGTGGTGCTACCTTCTGATATCAATGCCAGGGTCTGGCACTCCCTGTGGCCCATGTCTGGACTCCTGCATGTTTCCTTGCCGGCTTGGTTTGTGTTGCTGTGGTCTTTCTAGGGTGTGCAGAAGACATAGCTCCCTGATGAGTAGCTACCATTGCTAAGTTCACCTCTTGAGCTAATAGGAGAGTGACTATGCCCTGCCTGTGCAAAATGACACACCATGCTCTGACTAGTTTGCCACGCGCTGTGATCCCAACTGCTGGGTCCTCCCATGGCCCCAGGGATCCTTACTGCACAGATATTTCCCTGCCCCACATGCATACCCCTCTGTGCCCCAGGGATCCCCAGGGTGTCTCAGCCCTTCAAATACCCTTGTGTCAGGGGCTTTCCTTCCTCACTCCTCCTCCAGCTCTGGCTTTCCCCAGAATCATGAAGTCCCTGACATATGTCCCATGTAGTCCTTCTACAAAAGTCTTCGGATATCCTTGATGCATCTTAGTCCTACAGGTCTCCTCCTGACCAGAGTCTCTTCTCTCCCTGGCCCAATGGATGCTCTAGATCTCACCTATGACCTTTTCTCCTTGCACATGGGTCTGAAAGCCAGATCTCAATGCCCCACTACCCAGCATGGTGAAATGGTGCCAGCTGATGAATGCACCCAAGGCCGTGCCAACATGCAAGGCTGTCATCAGGAGGACGGTAGGCTCTCAGTCTGATACCCTCTGATCAGAGAGTATTCTCAGGCTGCTCTGGGGAGCCCTGCTCTGCAGCCTCCTCTGCACATCCCTCAAAGTCCTTACTGACAACCCTAGAAAAGTTCATCAGCTAACCCAGCTCATCCTCATTTGCAGTGGGTGACCCAGGTCCTGGCGTGCTCCACGGGGAACTCACTGTTCATTGAGTTTAGCACTGCATTTGATCAGACCAAACTACAACTCTGTGAATGTGGAAAAATTCAACTTAACCTCCTGCTAAAAAGACAGAAGATGCAGTATTTGTCCAGACCTTGCTTCCTCGCCCACAATTAGTGCTCCAGGCACTGCAGCACAAGGTTTTACTTATTTTCCTCTTATGCAATTCAGAAAGAAATAAAAGAAATAATGCCACTACAAGAGAGAGAATAGCAGGTAAATGAAATCTGAGGTGTTTGCCAGCATTCAGTGGAGCGTAATGGCAGCTGGACTTTGTCTGTGCAGGAGGAAGACCTTACCCATAGAAACCATGTTCAGAGCAAGAGGAAGAGCAATGGGATGAAGGCTTAGCATAGGTGATTGGGGAGCGATATACTAGTGAGCCAAGAAGAGATGTGTAAGCAGGGTCAAGATGACTGCCGTCCCTGTGCAAACACTGACTGTCAACACTTTCCCCCTCATACAGTAACACAGATGCTGGGCTGTTAACAGCAAGCATCTTCCCTGTTGTAGCCTTGTCCAGCCCCACTAAACAGGCAAGCTGCCACAGCCCCCAGCTCAGCTCGTGCTTCACTCCAGAGTGCCGACAGTTTGGGCTGGATTGTTGATCTCCAAGCTGTGCTTCTCAGGCTTTGCCCCCAGTCTGGAGTCCACCCCCTACTTCCAAGCTTCATAGCCACGTTCAGGGTGGCCAGTGCCCAGCCCCAGGCCTACAGGTGGTGGAAGGCAACTGCAGTCCTGGCAGCCAAGACCCACTCCTAGTCCTAGAACAGCACCTTCCACCAGAACAACCACTGCTTCTGATATCTTCTGCCAGAATGGGATCTGCTGTACCTGCCAGACAAACTCAGAGAAGAGGCATCTCTAGGCTCCTTAGGAAAAGCATAGAGGAGCTGCCAGTCTGTCACTGAAAACACCTTATAAGAAATAGAGTTGAAAATACACCAGTATTGACTTTTTTCCGTATTTGCTATTTTATACAACTGCAAGGCTGAGAAAGGAAGAATGCCGAGCTTAAAGCAAAACCAGACCATTATCATGTTCTCTTTGAACACATGTCTGTGCTACTCTACTGAAGCACTTGCTTGGTTTGCCCTTTAGGGTTTAAATTTTTCTAAACCTTGTATTTAAGCTATGTAAGCCTTTTTTCTTTTTCCTCTGAGAAGCCAACCAACCAGTTCATCAAATGAAGACATTGGAAAAGTAAAATTCTCCTGTGGAGTTTTCAGTGTCTGAAGCCCCAAATCCTGCTGAGAACCACAGATATCAGAATTACAATACCTCATTTTAAATAAGCTCTTTACACCAACAGATTCTTCAAACAGAGAAGCAGATATTTTTGTGTGTTTCTTTATCAAAAAGCAAATATACAGCCTGGTTTTGTAACATAAATTACACTATCTAGGAGACTACTGTCTCTGCTAACAGTAAACTGATGTTTGCCTCATTAATGTTATTTCATCACTGTATCAAATTTTAAGACGACGGCATGAGTACTTTACCTGAATGACCTGTCATTTTTATGTAATTTACATTTATTCAAAGAGTTCTTGCCTAAACAATCTTATTTTGCATGTGTATGTGGCAAGCATCAAGGAAGAAAAACTCTTCTGTTTCAAGTAGCAAAGCTGAAGTAAGTACTTAAAAAGTCTCAGCCTCTTGAGCTAAAAGAGATGATGTATTTTGATATCTTTTCTCCTGTTCTTGTTAGAAGCTATCACTTCATCTTACCACCAAAGCAATACTGTGGGGAGTGATTTGTGTGGCAACATATTATGGTTTAACCCCAGCCAGAAAAAAGGCCCACAAAACCACTTGCTCACTTCCCTCACATCAGGATTGGAGAGAGATTTGGAAGAGTAAAAGTGACAAAGATCAGGGCTGAGATAAAGACAGTTGAATAGGTCAAACAAAAGCTGTGCATGTGAGCGAAGCAAAGCAAGGAATTAATTTACCTCACCCATGGGCAGGCAGGTGTGCAGTCATCTCCAGTAAAGCAGGGCTGTTTGGTGACACACTGGGGAGACAAATGCCATCCGCCCAAACCATCCCCTCCTTCGTCCATCTTTGCCTGGCTGTATATGCTGAGCACGATGCCGTGTGGTCTGGGATATCCCTTTGGTCAGTTGGGTTCAGCTGTACTGGCTGAGTCTCCTCTCAACTCCTTGCACACTCCCAGCCTCCTCACTGGTGTGGTGGTGTGAGAGGCAGAAATGGCCTTGATTTTACTGTAAGCCCTGTTCAGCAGTAGCTAAAACATCCCAGTATTATCAACTCTGTTTCCAACACAAATACAAAACATAGGCCCATACTAACTACTATGGAAAAAATTAACTCTACTCCAGCCAAAATCAGCACATTTTCTACCACTTATTCCATACCATTTTTGTCATGCTCAGGTCCCACATTATCCAGTACATCCTCACTAGCAAACCTGCTGCCTTCCTATCGCTCGATACACTGATCTGCCTATGGACAAACCATGCATGTAAATGCATATAGAATGTTCACAAACTCACACTGATTTAATTAAGCTTATAACTTTGGACTCCATCCGTTTTGGTGGCCACTCAGGACAGGAGAAGTGGTGTGTTGCATGGAGTTACTGGGCACCAAGGCCAGTTCAGCCTGGGTGACTGCTGCACTTGCACTGCTTCTTACAAGGTTTGTTCTGCACTGGTTTGGGTGATTCCTGCAGATAGCAAACGACACAGCACTGCAGGGAGTAGCAAAAGCAAAAAGTACCATTAACAAGCACTAAGCTCTAATATACTGTCAGACAAGTGAAGCCCATGGCAAGCACAGGAGCCTATCAATAACTAAACAGCAAGAACAACTATAAATTTGATCTAGCACATTCCAATCTGTTATTATCTTAGACCCTTCAAGGCCCATGTTAGGAGTAAAAAAAGAGTGTATTGCTCTAGCTGGCAACAAAGCATCACCCAGCTGCTCACTTACTTCCCCAGGTGTCAGCCCTTAAAAGGTTTTCAGAAGGAACTAGCTGCTATCTGGGCCCTTATAATTCAATGCACGTGAATGAATTGTGAATATGCAGCAGCTAGCTCTTTACCAAGAAAATATTAAAGTTATTTTGCTTGTTAGGAAAATATCCACCTTGAATTCATGGCATTTCTGTAAAGTTACAGTGCTTGGGCTTATTCAGGAAGATTGCTCTGGGTAACAACCAAGTGTAAGCTTTAAGCTGTAAAATAATGCTTCTATAACGTCAAAAAGTGCTGAAGCTGGCATGATCTATGTGAGAGACATACATATGAGATTAGGCTGTAAAATTTAGATTCTGTAGTGCATAAAAAAAGCTAGATCAGGCAAAACTTGGGGGGGGAAGAATGTCCAAAGGTATGTGTAGAAAGTATGTGCACATTTTGATATGTATCTAAATCTTCCCCTTAAATTGCCATTGCAGTTAACATCTTACTTTGCTATGCCATGTTAGAAACCCAGAGTATTAGCTTGCAATGACAGGTAATGAGCTGAAGTTGATCTTGTGGCCATGTTTTATCCCTTGTCTTAGTAATGAAGAGGTATTAACTCATATCAGTGTTTGCTTTCTGTTGTGTGAACATAGGATCTCCCAAAGGGAAATTTGAGAGTTTAACAAGACAGAAATAAGTTTACCCTCTGCTTTCTTGAATAACCCAGCTGTTACTTCGTGCAACATCTTAAATATTCCCTGTCCTCACCAATCAGGAGTTGAATCTAGAAAACACAATTCTCAGGCCTAAATTCCTATATGGCTCTTAAAAATGAACTTTCAAATCACAGAATCAGAACATTCAAAACATTGAAATATGCAGCAGGATAACACTTCATTTTCCTCGTAAAAAAATCAAATCCTTCTTGATTTGATGTAAATATAGACATCAAAATCATTGTGTTTTAAATCATGAGTTTTCACTTCTAGAAAATCAGAAGTTCCTTTTTTTTTTTTTTTTCTCCATGAGGTGGTAGATTTTGTTGCTCTCTTCCTCTTCTTTTATTTTCTTATTTTATGTCATCTTATTTCAGAGAGTCTTGGTCCTATTGCATTTTCTGGGGAGTAAATGTTCTGATGTAGTAATGCTGCTTAATGTCTGTATCAAACCTTAAGCCAACCCAAACATGGGATGTTTGAGGTTTCCTGATCTAAGGTACTATTTTAATCATGGTGCTGCTTTCACAGTCATTTTGCTAAACCATTAAGAGAGAAAAAGAATCAATAGGAATGACTCTCAAGAATCTGGAAAAAACACCACCCTAAAATATTTTGCAAGGCAAAAACTTTTGTTTTAAATAAAGGGAAATCCTGCCATGGCAATACTGTGATTAAAATGCCATGAAAAGACATTAATAAATATCAGAGACATCATGGATATCTCTTGCTTTAATGACCACTGACTAATTATTACATCACACTTATCGCTGAATGTTTTTTTGACAAATCAGAAATCTGCCTCAGACTGCCAGACTGCACTTCCAGTACTGCACAAAACAAATGTGTGATGGACAATGATAGGCTTAGTTTCAAAATGCTGAAAGCAAGCCAATACAACTGTAGATGCTTGCTCTGTAAATGGACCCAGGGGCATACTCTGCAGGAGAAAATTACAGATTTTCAATTGCCTCACAGCACAACTGTACCAGTAGGTTGTGTGAGAGTTACACAGTAGGTGCAGAAAATGCATTTTAGTTCTAGAATCACTTGCCTTCTGTTGATAAGGCTAAAGGATGGAGCTAAACATCACTGCATCTCATTTGTGGCACCTTGTTTTTGAGATATTGACGGTGTGCTGTCAGGTACTGCAGCAATACACACATTCATGTGCACTAAGGCTCCTCTCAAGCAATAGAAGAACTCAAACAGACAGACTTAGAAGCTGTTCCTAAAAGACTTTGTGCAGTCTGTGCTACAAAATCTTCATAGTTTGTTCTGAAACTTACTTTGTCAGTATTTTCTTTCTTGAATCTTCACTGGTATTGTGACTTAGAACACTACCTAAAGCTTTGCAAAATATTCATGATGAAATCAGCAAAATGCATATCCCAATTTGAGATAATAATCTGATAAACTGTGGGTACAATTTATTTACACATCCAGAGACTGAAGAGCTATGCTTGGTCTGTAGCCACATACGTTTTACCTCACTCCCATAAAACTTAAAGAAGTTCCAAGTTCTAATTCTCTAAAGCCATTTTTAGCCCTATGAACACCAACACAAGTTCTTCTGTTTTCTTACCATGCAGTTATAATGGGCAATAAACCTCTAATTTTCAATGGGCAGAGTTCAAACTGTAGTTCTGTTCTCCCAAGTATTTTAGCAAAGGGTAGTCTCTTAGCGTGGCAGGCTCCTCTGGCTGCATCTCCTTAGAAATCTTTCTTTCTTTAGAAAGAGAAAAAAGGTCTTAAGTACTTCATGTAACTAAAGTCTCTGCTAAATCATTTTGGCATATTAAGAACGGATCAGGAGAAAAATGAAACCCTTTTTTCCTCTCTGTTATAATCTGAAATATTCTATCTCTACATTCACCATTGACCAATGATCCTTTTCCTTCCCTTAGGGTGTTTTCAGTGGTGATCTTTTTCTGATGACAAAAAGCAATACCTTTTCAAAGAGCAGGTCGCTTTGAGGGCACACAGGCTATGCTTATGCTACTATACTTGGATACATATTCCTTTTGTCATTGTCATTTACAGCACAGTTAATATTTCTCCATATTTAGTCCTAAGTGACTGCACAGCACTTTTCCCTGAAAGAGAGAATAAATGATTACTGCTGGGGCTGCCCGGCTCAGGCTCTTCCAGATGGTGTTAATCAGAGCTGCACAGCTGGTCTTCAGGTAGCTCAGGACATGCTGAGCTACCCATTGGTTTCAGACTGAGCAAGTGCAACATTTTATGAGCCTAAAAGCTCGATGAATTTTTCTGCAGGAAGACATTAGCCAGCACAAACATAGATAGTGCTGTCTCCATCCTGCAGGTTGCCAAAAGCAAGTGCGCACTTGCTGACAAAGCAAGCAACTTATCAGTTACTTAATAAGGACTTACTAAGACTTTCCTCATATGGAAATGTCAGAAGTTTCATGCAAGAACCATATTAAAATATTGTCAGTGCCTCGGCCAGTATTGCTTAAAACACCTTTTCTGTCTGCATCTGAGTTTGATGTAGTACTAGTGCAACATCCTCTTTGTCACAAGCAATAATTACAGTCCAGCACAATCTTCTTTTATGTCTGAGTTACCCAGTTACCTCGAGTAATTTAAAGTGTCTCTGTGAAGGTTATTTGTCACTTAGAGTAATTTATCCTCAGGTGCTTTGCAGATCTACTCCAGTAATTTGCGATTAATTATTTGTTTACTTATATAATGTTGCTAATAAAGGGAAAGCGTGGGAATTCTCTTTAGGTTCCTAACTAAAAGTCAGCTTTTTGTCCATATTTACCTTTACAAATTCCTGTTTTCATAGCTATAGCGTTGTTTAAAAGAGATGGCTGTTGCTACTCTATTTTTTATTAAAATCCAGATGTTTAACAAGGTAAAAAAAGATGTGCTAAGCACTTCTGGTATGTTGGTTTTAGCTCATAAATCGTGGAATGTTTTGGGTTGGAAGGGCTGGCAAAGATGATCTAGTTCCAACATTTCTTGCATGGGACAAGAGCACATTCCGCTAGATCAGGTTGCTCAAAGTCCCATCCAACCTGGCCTTGAACACTTCCAGAGATGGAAAATCCACAAATTCTCTGGGTAACCTGTGTCAGTGCCTCACCACCTAGACAGTGAATACTTTAATTCTAATAACTAATCTAAACCTACATTATTTCAGATAAGAGTCATCGCCACTTGTCCTATCACTACCTGTCTTTGTAAAAAGTACCTCTCCCCTTTCTTGTAAGCCTCCTTTAAGTACTAGAACACTGCTGGAAGGTCTCCCTGAAGCCTTTTCTTCTCCAGGCTGAAGGGCATCAACTCTCTCAGCCTTCTTCATAGAAGAGGAGTTCTATTCATTCTGATTATTTTTATATCCATCTTCTGGACTCATTCTACCAGGTCCATGTTCCTCTTATGCTGAGGGTCCCAGAGCTGGACACAGAACTCCAAGTGGGCTCTCATGAGATCAGACTAAAGGGGGAGAATCAGCTTCTTCAACCCGCTGCCCAGGCTTCTTTTTATGCAGCCCAGGATAGAGTTGGTTTTCTGGGCTGTGGGTGCACATCAGTGGGTCATGTTAAGCTTCAGGTCAACCAACACCCCCAAGTCCTTCTCCTCAGGGTGCTCAAAATATATGTAAAGTTATTACTTTGCAAGTGCATCCATGAGGTTAGAACAGCAGGTGTTTTTCTCCAAAACTCCTTTATACATGTCAAAAGAGAATAGAGACCTTTTTAGCTGTAAGATACCTAGAAAAAAGATCAGTGCTTTGAATATTCTCCTTTTTTACATTATTTCCTTAGTTTGTAGTATTTATGCTTAAATATTTGTTTGCCGCATCTTTATAATCTTAAGTTTATTCTGTTAAAGGCCATGCCTTTCTCTTCTCAGAGGGAGCCACTGCTGTTCGGCTGTTGTTTTTTGATGAGGTTCATTGAGGCAGTTGGTGACCTTTCCTATTTTCCCTATTAGTTGTCTGGAATGGCTTGGCCTGACAAAGGGAAAATATCTACAGTGTTTTAGGTGTCTAGTACTTGTTTATTTACCTGGTTATGCAATGCACTTACAGACTGGCTGGCTGATTGATTTATTGCTGCTTTGTACTGCTGCTGGAATCCCTCTGTGAAATAAGACTGGAAAAGACCTTTCTGCAGCTGGGGAGCAGAAGGCATTAACAAACTGCATGTCGTGCATTTCAGTCAGAACCATCCCCTGGAACTCATGGCTGTTCATTTGCCCACAGTTTGATATAGCAAATCTGGGTTTATTCGTGCTGTTAGACTGCCTGGTGGCAGTGCAGCAAGTTACTGCTGAGACAGGCTTGAGTCAAAATCATTTAAAATGGAAAAGGGAAAGGTGTCATAAAACATAGTAAAAAAGCCACTCCAACTTCTGCCACACTATCTAACAGCCTATAAACCAGCAAAATAGACACAGGACAAAACCATGTCCTCTTTCAGCAGTACTGATTTTGGATTTATTCTGTGAAGGCTATGAAAATAAGATCTTGGATAACTGGCAGAGTGGGGATCTATGGCCAAAGTGTGTCTGCAAAGTGTGAATGGATGGAGGAGACCCTATGATACCCTGGCAAATCAAGAATAAACCACTTATGACCATCCAGAGGCCACAAGATCGATGTTTAGCTCTGCAGCTGAATTGGGATAACTGTCCAGGAGGCAGTTAAGTTAGATATCATGGAAAGGTTTTTTGCACAGAGGGTGACTGGGCACGGGAACAGACTCCTCAAAGAAGTGGTCACAGCACCAAGCCTGATCGAGCTTAAGAAGCATTTGGACAATGCTCTCAGGCTGCCCCAGTTCAGAACAGTACCTTCTAGGGAAGATGGGAACCTTCCTGGAGTGGAAAGGAAAACTGCTTCTCCACTTGACTATACACTTCAAATCAAGAGGCTTTCAGTCAAAAAATGTAGAAAAAGGGTGCAACAATTATAGATATATATAAAAGGAGCAAACAGCAACACAATAGTTACAAGAAAAATGACCCCAACAAACATCACCTTCCTTGCCCCCTCTATGTATTTTTCCTCGGTGTGGTCATAGCTGCGGGGAAACAGGCAGGCCCTTGGGGCTCCCCAAACATGCAAAAGGAGACTCGCTCAGTTTTGCCGCAGAGGTAGGCGAGTCGCTTGTCCGATACACAGGACATGGGGAAGGGCAGACAGGCTGGCTCTGAGCTCGGGCCGGTGCAGGCAGGGCTCTCAGTTTTTCTCCGGGGCTGCTGCAGGGTCTGCGTGAACACGGGAGCTGGGCTGGGCGGGGTAGAGGAAGCACAAAGAGGCAGAGTCTCGTTCTGAGGCAGCAGCTGGGAGAAAAAAGCACCAGCGAGGCAGCATCCCTCCCCCAGGATTGCGGCCGAAAATGCAGCGAACTCAGCTGGTCCTCCACAGAGTCCTTCTATTGTCCCAAGAAAGGTGGGTGGGAAAGGCACGCTCCATCCCTCCACTGCCCAGCATTCAGGGCAGGAATGTGCCCGCCATCCAGGGCTATTAGCTCTCAGGAGGAAAAACCATGGAGACCCTCCACCCGCCTCTTGCTGAGGAATCCTGTCCTTAGCTTTATTGGGTTACCTTTTGTCTTCCTCAATTTGCGAGCATCATGTTGATAATGGGAACATTTCCCCAAAAGGAATCTAGCCCATAACACAGGCACATGGTGTGGATCCCTTCCAACTCGGGGTACTTTTTGATCCTAGGATTCTATATGAGCAGCATGAATCTTTTGACAAATAGCAAGTGAAGGTGAGGTCTGTCCTTTCATAGGACAATAGTCCAGTCAGATGCTGTTGTACAGCACGATCTGCCACAGTTCCTGGTGTTCGGGAGCAGATGATGGCCACTGGAAGGGCCGAGACTCATATAGAATATAGAACAAAGGAAAAGGGAGGTAGGGAGTATTAGATTTGGGATCTGGGGAGTGGGCAGCACAAAGCTTAGAAATGCTCATGGTCCTCTCTTAGATCAGATGTCTTGTCTCATACTTTAAGGCAACAAGCTATTAACTGATCACTCGAGAAAGAATAAACTTTCTTCTTGTCAGTCAGTCAGCACAATACTATGATCATGTAAGCACTGACCCATATCTCTTATCTGCCTCACATCTATAAACACTAACAATGCGAAGCTATGGACAGTGTGCCTGGAGGTGACATGCTACTCTTCTTGGCTGAAACAATATAAAAGGGTAATTAATCATAGTTCAATAACAGCGCATCTGGGATGGCTGATCCCCCAAATCATTCTTAAAGAGAGAGACAATATCACCCCCTTAATGGTCCCTTGAAACACTCAAGGGAAAAATTTGCTCTGCTTCTTAGTACTAATCAGGAAAAGAGAAGAACACCTCAGAGGAAGAACTGCTTACTACTGGAGGTGCCTAGTTCCATCAGAGGAAGTTGAAGTCATGCTGTTTGTGGGAGAAGCTGATTTAGGATTTTGGTCTTCGGGCAGTGCATGGTCACAATAGGCGGCAGTGAGATCCTGACTGCAGGACATGCGCCAGAGGCATCGGTTGCTTCTGAAGTGTGTACCTTTGCAGTGCCACTTCTAGTCTTTGAACACTGGGTGGCACCAGCAATATAAAGAATCAGGGCAGTATCTCCAGCCTATACTTGAGCAAAGAGAGTTGTGGTCCCCGGAGAGTGACGTGCTATCAATTTCTATATTTATAGTCTTGATGCAGTGAATGCAAGAAAAACATTACTCTAGGAAGAGACCTCAGGTAATGGTAGGATTAGGCGCAGGTGAGGATATAAGATAGGGAAAACTGTAAAGTTTGCTTACTCTCGCTGTGAAACTATTGCAGCAAAAAAAAAAATCCCATCTATGATTGAAGGTCTTGGTTGGCTTTTTGTTTGTTTGCTTGTTTTTTGTTTTGTTTTATTTTGTTTTAATCATGTTGTCATAAGTAAACCCTTTCCTCAGACACAGAAATAAAGAGATAGAAAGTCAGTGGAGAGGTAGGGCCAGTCCCAGATCCTGTGCCAGTGTTGCCTATATCTCAGAGGTTGCTGGAGCCAGGAGTAGCTGTTATGGCTCCCTACCTCTTTGGTCACATTACCTTGTGCACCAGGCAGCAAAGCAGGACCCAAGTGAGAGGCAGAGATCTTTCTTCAGTAACACACCTTGTCTAACATAGGGTGCTAACCAAGATGTTTGGGAAAAATACTTTGCATTCCATTTTTTTTTTTTTTTTTTTTTTTTTTTTTTTTTTTTGGTGGGAGCTTAGAAGCAGAAGTTTCTAGATGCCAAACTGTAGGAAACCATGTACTCATTATAGATTTCTAGTTGCTGGCTATGATAAATTCCAAGAATGTAGTTACACAGAGCAGGAAGTTGTGAAGGAGTTGCCACATTACAGAGTACTTTGTATGCCTTCCTTAACATCTATAATTTGTAACCAATGCCACCAAATGCAGTTATCCAATAAGATGCCAAACTGTCAGCATTTCATTAAAATGTGCTGTGGGGAGTAGTTTAGCAAACTACTTAGCATGCCAAATGCATAGTATGTGCCAACATATTTATCGTATAATGTTCTTAAGAGCTTCAAGCCTCTGTTCGTTGGGAGTAATCAGTTCGATTTTCATATGCAGTGGACCTTGAACCTTGCACTCACGATTCAACAATTTAATTTTTCCAAGGGACAATCAGGATAAGTAGATGCAGTACCTCTACCAGGAGCATGAGCAGTAAGCTGTATTGATATGCTGGGCTAAAAAAGCCCTGCGGATCTGTGCACACTGTGGGGATGATCTGAAAATACATAATAAAAGCTTGATTAGTACAGAATGCAACAAGGTGAGGAGTACATGCTGCTGAACAGAAATAAAGTCTTGAAAAAGCAAAAGCAACAAAGCGAAATAAAGTGATTCAGGAACCAGAATATTAAGCTCAGCCTTACTGCAATATGAAATAAAGGACAGTAATGTTTTTAGTGGAGCTGAAAGAATCTACACCAGTAGACAGGTAATTAAAAGTTCAAGGACAGCTTCAGTCTCCTATTCAGCCTTTGGGTTGCCTCATTGAACATTGTAAGTTTCTGGAGCATGCAAATCTCATGTGTCAAAAAGCAGGGTTTTCATACACTTTCTCATCTGTTGTATCCCTTCTTTCCCTTTTGTCTGTCTACTCCAAAGTTCTTATAGAGACTGTTCCCAAAGAATTGCATGGCATGCAGCTCTCCCACAGCTGAAATAGGGTCTCCCCCTTATGTTGAAAGCTAGGCAGCACTTTGTCAAGGCAGGACTTGTATATGTTTGACAACCACCTCTCTTGATGGGAATTCTGTCTCCTGAAACCCGGGGTTTTCATCGTAACTCATATAAGGTGCTGCCAAATAGCTGTAGTGAAACCCCAAGGACAGCAAAAGGGCATCAGCATGTTCATGAGCTTCCTTGTGTCCATAACCCTTCCCATCCCTGGGAATGGGTTCCAGCACCCTGTTGCCCATTTGTTTTGCTAGGGCAGACAGGAAATATCTGTGATAGCACTTATCTCTTTAAATCCTAAAGTGTGACTCTGGCTCTATAGCAACACTAATAGATATCATCTGGGTTGTTTTATAGCTGGGAGTATCACAGAAGCCCTACTGCAGTGTTTTGTCATTACAGCTAAAAGATATAAACCTAGAAAAGAATTTGAAATAAATCTCATCTCTTACACCTCTGCTGAGCATCCTGGCCTATATCAGTAATAGTGGGCAGCAGTGGTCATTCCCCTGTATCAGCTCTGGTGAGGCCACATCTCGAATCCTGCATTCAGTTTTGGGCCCCTCACTACAAGACAGACATTGAATGTCTCCAGAGAAGGGCACTGAAGATGGTGAAGCAGCTGGAATGCAAGTCTTAGGAGGACCAGCTGAGGGAGCTGTGGGTTGTTAATCCTGAAGAAAAGGAGGCTCCAGGGGGTCCTTATTACTTTTTATAACTACCCGAAAGGAGGTTGTAGTGAGGTCAGGATCAGCCTCTTCTCCCATGTAACAAATGACAGGACAAGGGGAAAGAGCCTTAAGTTGTACCAAGGGAGGTTTTGATTGGATATTAGGGAAAATGTCTTCAAAGGGATTGTCAAGTACTGGAAAAAGGCTGCCCAGAGAAATGATTGGGTATTTAGAAAGTATTTAGAAGACATGTAGATGTGTTACTGAAGGACATGGTTTTGTGGGACTTAGCAGTGCTGGTTTAATGGTTGGACTTGATGATACTAAAGGTCTTTTTCAATATAAATATTCTATTCTATTCTATTCTATTCTATTCTATTCTATTCTATTCTATTCTATTCTCCCTGACCATTCTTCTGGGGGCTTTATTTCAGATCTCAATGAGATCTATAAAAAGAGGTATTTGTAAGATTTACACCTTTGAAATCCAGACTGTGTATTAGAATTCCAAAAAAGGATGTGGAAACCCAGTTCTAAGCTTCAAAATCCAATAAAATAATGCATAGTGACACACTAATACTTGCAGACTGTGCATACACTAGAGATATCCTCATAGAATCAGACAAGGGCTTTTCCCCAGAATAGGTGTCTCCTCAGGACAAGCTTGCTGAAAGGGAAGATGTGGGGAAGAATGGAAAGAAAGAAGGAAAGAAGCGCAGGAATAAACTCAATTTAAGCGTGCAAAGCATGAGTAAGGAAACCTGTAAACATATCCAGGGTTAGAAATTATAACTGAAGCAAAGGGCTTTTAAAGATGCAAAATTCACCTGCTCTGGCAAGCAGAGCTGAAGACAAATAAAGACTTATGATTTCTGTGAGACGGTTTGCTGCATGTTTCTTCTTCCTAGCACTGCTGTCTATTTCCCTGAGAAAAATGGACTTGTTTGCTTCTATGAAAAAGAAGCCCAGAGTGTGCTATCTGAAAGCAGCTCCTGTGCTGCTGCATAGCCCTGATACTTACGGAATAAAAGCTGTTCTTAATCATACACAAGGCTCAAACTGCATGCATCAGGCCAAGTGCTCACAGTGTTTACTACTTTGCCTGTGTTTACAACATCCAAGCCCAAATCACAGGTATTTGTGGTGGCCTTTCTCTCTCTCTTCTGACCCTCCATTTTGGATGTGCTGTCCTGTCCCTGAAACTAGAGGATATACAACAGCAATACCTGTGAGACAGCAGGCACCATGGCCCTTTCCTGACCTGAGAGTGCCAGCTCAGACCTTGATTATTTGGTGGAGAATATTTGAGTGGTCAGCTCCTATTACAGTTTTAATCACAGCAGAAACATAATTAATAAATTCTACTCATTCTGCATTACATAAATGTTTTTATGGGCCATGTCAGCTCTTCTGTGAGTGAAAGCTGGTTTTTAATCACTTGAGAGAGGATCTGACTGACATAGATGTAGATCTGCTGAATATAGGAGCGTGTAGTCTGGTAGAGTTGCTTTTGAGAGCAAAGTTTTCAGATTTTAATTTATTTACAGCTGCTCTCTTGTTTCATACTCACAATACCGAAGACATGACAAAGAGGCGATGCCTGAAGCAAATGCTGCATCAGACTAAGAATTATTTTGAAGGGTTATGTTTACTTCACATGTCATACAGGACAATGATAATGCACTTCCTGGGCAATTTTTAATAGTGGAATTCACACTTACCTGGTAAATTTTTCTGTTAGTCATAGAGCCTGTTAGGGCAATAGGTTGCTTATCCTCATGTTGTTTACTGGCGTATCTATGACACATAATTTCCATCTCTCCTTCCTTCCTTCCTTCCTTCCTCCTTTCCTT
>VXBA01003937.1:28094-179562 GCA_013399895.1 Serilophus lunatus | reverse complement strand
CTTCCTCCCTTCCTCCCTCCCGATACATTCTGCTCCCTTTTAGAACTGCTTTCACCATTATCCATGGCTACAGTGCCCAATGGGCTATGATTTAGTCAGAATCCAGAGAACAGACATGGTGCATGTCACCTTTTCTTCACGGAAGAAATACTGGTCCCAGGTCTAGCAGCTTCTTTGACTTTGTCCCATACACCATCTGCTGGGTAGTCTTGAAAATGTATACGAATTCTGTAAAAATAGAAGAAGTAGGGGCATGCTTTTTGCTATGATATTTTGTGTCGCATCCCTTCTCCTGCTGCTTTTTTAATTAGTTTTGCATCTATCCAGCAAGGAGGGTAATGAGAGGCTCTTTCTTTCTGTTTGTAGGCAGGTTTTGTTGTTGTTGTGTTGAGGTTTTTTTGGTTTGATTTAGTTGTTTGTTTGGTTTTTTTTTCAAATTGTGCCTATTATCAGAGCAGGATTTTTTTTTTTTTCTTTTGTATCTTTTATCAGTTTCACTGGCTCTGCCTCTTTTTTTTCCAGTGTGTTGGCTACACTTTTCATGGTCTGGATAAGAGAGACATGAAAGAACAACACAACTGGCCTCAGTGGGGCTGGTAGGAGCATGTGGTGGGTGTGGGCAGTCTCTGAAACTGTGGCTGCTCTAGTCCAGCCAGCCAGCGCTGTATGACATTGTTTGTCACCTAGCAATGTTTCAATAGCTTGCACTGAATTTACTCACTGACAGGTGTCACAGGAAGGAAGACATGACATTTATCAGGTACCAGTTAGCAAATTCTGCTACCTTAGCCAGTAAATTGAAGAGCCACCTCAAATGTTGTTTGGGTTGAGCAGTCTACAGGGCAGAAAAGCAGTTTTATGCAAGCTCCTAATTTGATATAACTGCAACTCTCTACACTGAAGTTCCAGGTGATAAAGATTGCTCCTGAACACATCCATCAATCTCCTGGCAACCTGGAATGGCTGCCCTTGTCCAAGAATTGACTGTTCTCTTTTCATTGGTTTTCTCCCCTGTATCACAGGCTGGAGGATACGGCTGTTCTCCAGGAGGTGGGTTTTGCCCTCCTACTGACAGATGCTGCCTGTGCCCTTCTCTGACTGAACCTCCTTCCTACCTGTTTTGTATGCCAGTTCAATCACCAGTGTTCGTGGCACTAAATTCTGTCTAGCCATCCATCACAAGACATTCAGGGCATGCATTATGATATGATTCATTTGAGCAATCTATGTTCATTATTGATCTTCTCTTACTGCAAGTTAAAGTAACCCTGGCTTGTAAGATCTCTCTTTTTTCAAAGCTCTCTTTACTATAGTTGCATTTTCTGTCATATCTGCTTGTTTACTTGCTTCTTAGTGCTTTTCAGGATCTTGTCCCCCTTCATAACTTCTGAACTATGCCATTCGCCCTGGAAAATATTTATTGAGGATTTACATATAGACAATCAGTGCTGTGATTGCAGCTTTTGAAGGTCTGCCTTGGAATATGGTTTATGCTTCACCAGGCTAAAGGAGTTAAATACACAAATCTTGATCTTCTCTCCTAAATTCTTACTCTCCTGCCACCAAAAAAAAAGAGCAATTTGGATCTTTAACAGGACAAGGACAGAGTGTGTTTTTTTCAACCTTGTGCTTTTCAGTGTTAATCTGAAGAAATTTTGCTTGATTTCCTCACTGAGCATCCAGACACCACCTAGTGCACAGCACTATTGAATGTGTTTGTTCACCCTTGCATGTTGTCCATTCTTCAGGGTTAGTTCCTTTTTTTCCTCTCAGAAACATCAGAATCTTTCATGAAATTAATTCACATCCATGCCCAGCCAGTGAACTGGGGAGGGACAAGGTGCAGGAAGCCTCAATTGCACCGTTGCAAGCCCAGATATTGTAAATATGGAGGGGACAGCATAAATAGGTGAAAGGACTCCTAAAATGCCACAAGGAGGTGAGATGACCCTAGGCAGCACATGGGACCTCTTTATGCCAGGGACACCTAATCCTGGAGTAACAGAATGAATATGCAACCAAACTGTCTGGATCTGCTACCAAGCCCTGTTTGCTATTTCAGTAACTATGTCTTTTTTTGGTTATTGAAAGCTGTATTGTCCCCTCCCTACCGTGCAGAATCAGTGCTGTGACATTTTTATCCTCCTAGGAGCAGAAGGAACATCGTCTCCCTTTGCCTCCATTGCACTGAAAGAGACAACATTTTATGTTTTAGAGGAGAGGTTAGGGTGCAGCAATAACAACCAGCAAAGCTGCAAGCTTTTTTTTTTTTTGTGCAAGCTGCAACAATAGGACTGAAAGCAAAGAGCTAAGAATAAAAGGCAAGTACCTCTCAGGAGACAAGGCAGAGGGAATACATGGAAAACTTCTGCTTGGCTGATCTGATGCTGCTCTGCCCAGCAGTGCCTTTCCTAATCACAGCACATTGTGCATGCTTGCACTGCTTTCCTCACCAACAATTTCCTTCCAGCTGTCAAATCAGCCAGGAGAGGCAGAGTGGGTAAATGAACAGCAACCAGATTGCTTGGTAAGTCGGCTCTGCCACAAACTCGCTACTCATCTCCCATTCACTTTGCCATCTTTGTCATCTTTATTTCTGGGATACTGCCTAGAGTCTAGATGCTTGTTTAGGTATCTGTAATGCACATCCTTAAGATCACCACTGCAAGGTACAGAATAGCCATGTGTCTGGACAGTGTAATTCAGATCAGTAATGTCCCCAGCCACCACGCTTATGCACCAAGTCTTCACAGAGAATTTGGGAGATTGTTTAGTCCATCCTCCCACTCCAGCTAAATTTTTCTTCAGTGTCTTGGTCTACATATGAGCAGAATGTAGCTCAAGGGAAAGCCAGTCTTGTTTAGACACAGTGGATGTTATACGCTGAAAGTGGTTACTAACAGTAATGAGAGTATAGTTCATGTGCCAGGGCCAAATAAACAGAAGACAATATTTGGTTTCTGTTACTGTTGTAGGTCAAGTTGTAGATTTAGGTATATAAACTTGAGCACTCTTTGATTGCCATTCTTGTGAAGGCCAAGAATGAGCAGAGCAGCTACAGCTTTTCAGGTACAGCAACTTCATTCTCTTAAAAAGTAAAAAAATATACCTTGGATGTAACTCAGCATTTGGCAGTTTCCTTTCCCTTTGCAGCTGATTAAATGCCCTCCTCTATTAAAAACCTCTTGATAAGACAATGAGATCTATTAGATTCATAAGAATCTGTGGTTGGAGTTACAACCCGCCCCTGGAGGTGAGGGTAACTCAGGTTCATGTTAATAGATCCCTTGGGGAGAATTAGAGTGAAACAATGCTGAATGATCAGTATTGTTGCAGTTTAGATGTCCACTGGTTGAAGTGATGGTCTCAGTCTAACAAGACTTCATCGGGGGTGTGGGAAGTCTGTGACACAAAATCTGATGGGTTGATAATATATGCTTTGGTTTACGTGGGAACATGTAGGTACCTCCCATGGGCAGGGAGTTTTACCCTGTCTGTTGCAACACCATGGATCATGCACAGTTCTCTGGTGTAAGGCTCCAGAAATGAGTTTGTGGGCACTTTGGAGGTCTTTATTTATGACTCCTTTTAAGACATAACGCTGCCTCTCATGTAGGCAGTTGTGTTGGGATTCCTTAAAACAGGAATTGGCAATTTGGTGGCGTTGGGATGGGGACCCTCTGAGACACAACTGCCCACAAGATATATAGGCCTTGTGTGCGTGGTGCTGTGATCAGAGGATCCAGGAAGGAAAGACAGACTACATACAGCTGTAGAGGGGACAAAATGGAGTGTCTTCTTTATTGCAAATTCCTCTGGTTTTATAGTCTAAAGATTGTTTTAGTTAATACAGCCAATAGACAAAAGGAAAGGTGGTCACGTGTCATTGTCACAGAGCTACAAAAAGTCACAAGATGTTATTTACATTCCTAAGACATTGCATCACAGTCTGGACATGCTGTATTAATAATTTAATAATGCCACACTCACATCAGCGTAGTTGAGCCAGTTGTGCTCTATCAGAAGGGATGAGTACCTTCAGGACTACGAGTCAGTGTCCAAATACTTCCCTTGGGGGAGAGGGGAGAGTTTTACAACTGAGACAGTTGAGTAAGGGAGGATATTGGCATGATAAAAAGCACTATTCTGGCTCCACCGGGAGAGTCAAAACCAAGCTGGTAGCCTCCAGTGTTGAGTGTTCCCCCCCTCTGTCTTATGCAGATCAGAGGTTTCGCCACCACACAGGAAAAAACTCTCCTCCTCCCCTTCAGCTGGTAGGGGGATGGTGCAAACCTGCCCTCAGAAAAGCACCCTGCTGCTTTTGCAAATGGATGATTGTTTGAGTCATTAACCATTAACATTTCAATCTTTTACAGTTGGAAAATAGAACTACAACTCTGAGAAGAAATACTGCAGATAGCATTCAGCAAGTAAGTAGCATCGCACTGTAGGTAAGTTAAAATATTGTGTTATATTAGCAGGTAAACTCCTAGAAGATGGTTGTGGAAGCTGTCACAACCTGGTTGAGGTCATCACTGAGTGGTAACTGCAGAAAGACAGTAATATATCTCCTATACAACTGCAAAATCTGTAAGTAACTATCTCTCACTTAATGTGCTCTGGCCTGATCTCCAGCAATGCCCTACTTAGGTAGGCAGACTGTGTCCCTTGTGTGTGACTGCAGATCTAGCTTGGAAGGGTTCCCCTTGTCTTCCATGGATGACAACCTTCATTCAAAAAGCACTGAGTTATATTAATCTCCCCTTATTCTATGTGTCTGCCTCCTTGCATATTAAAATCCTCTTTTAGCTGGTTTGGTTGGTGATGAGAACATGTCTTCCAGATGACGGTATCTTTAGCATATATACAACCTCCTCTACCTCAAGAATGCTGAAATCAACCCAAGTGCCACAGTTGCTCTTTAAAATATTAAATACACAAATATTTTGCAAATAGTATTTTAGCTGTGAATAATAACCTGGTAGTGCCTGGGAGAGGCAGACAATTTACATCCTTCCTTTCCATATGAGCTGTTTTGCTGTGACTTCCAGATGCCAAATAAATTATTAATCAAGTCTGAAAAATACACTGAAGCCTTCCTTCCTGAGAGGAAGAGTGATACTAATCAACAGAGGAATTTGGCATGTAAGTCACATAACCACTAAATAGCCGATCAACATCTTTCACCACCATTTTGCTGTTGTTCAGGATTCACCTAATTCAGAATATGTTTCAGGTTTGCACTAATTCCTTCTTCTTCAGTGCCACCACTGATGACGTAATTTGCCTTGTCATTGAGACAGTGACATACGTAGACACAATCTACAGTGCAGATGGCAGAACTTCACAGGATTTTGGCAAGGCTTTAGAAATGACAGGAGAAACCTCCCGTGGATCGGTGTTGTTTGGGTTGGGTTTTTTTGTTGGTTTTCATTTGGGATTTTTTTGAGCTATGATTAATGGCTGTATCAGACATCACGAATGGAAGGATGAAGTTTGTTGATATCCTTGCATTGATTTGAGGACAAGGTGGTAGAGAAAAGGAGAAATTTCTGTTGTTTTCGTGATTTCTTCCCAGCTTACTTTTGCAGTGTGATAGGCATTTGATCAACCTTAGAATAGAACAAAGAACACAGAATAGGAGACATCACAGAACACACACACCAGCTGACTGTTAATGCATGCCCCAAGTTAGCAGAGGACTCTTGTAAAGATATGGGCTCCAAGAGCCTTGCCAGATAACCACTAGGAAAAGCTGAAGACCATGGCCAACCCCTGTCCCCTGCCAACAATGTTGCCACTGGCAATCAACCACTGATCAATCAAGTGATCTTGTAGAAGTCTCTCCTTGAGTCCCAACACTTATATTCAGAGCCTAATGGAACCACAGCTACACTGTTAGGTGCTCACATCACCACAGTCCTGGTCTCTATGCAGAAACTCAAGGCCAAGGCCAAAGCATGGCTTAGATAACTGGCGATAAGTACTACCAAACACAAACTGGCCTCTTGTGGCCTCCAGAAACATGACCCTGGACTTCCCCTGCTGCTAGTCTGGTATCTAAGGGAGCAAAGGTATGACAGCTATGCACAGATCACTGTTAGGTTTTACAAAGAAAGAGAGAGGAAGAAATTAAATGCTTTTTTAACAGATTCTCTGCTGCTTTCTTTTTAAACACATTTAGAACCATCTTTTAAGTGTCTGATTTTATCCTGAACATTCTATATCAGTAGAGATTCCTTAGTGCAACCAGAGTGCACAAGGACAATCCACAAATATATTCACACAAAACATATCTTGAAATGAATAATACTCTGTATGTCCCCAGCTCCCAGTATTTTAGAATCATCTCTTGGCATCTTGCTTAGTGATGATAAATCAGGCTCATTTGCTATGATCCAGAGCCAGTAAACATCCTTGGTACACGTTTAGCTACTAACCTTTCCTGTAGTAGTCCAAGGGTTCACCTGTTTGTGTGTGTGTATTCATAGCTTCTCATTTCCTAATGGAGTGTTACTGGAAAGTCAGACAGATGAAATCCAAGCAAAACAATACCAATTAATTTTCTTGCCCTTTTTCCATTCATAGCATGGTAGTATCTCTCTCTTCAGTGAGACCATCACCTCATTGTGTTAGGTACTATATAAAAAAAAAAAAGCACCAAAAGCCTCTGTCTCTAATAAATAACCTAGGTATAAATTAGGAGGCAACACATGGTAGACCAAAATGACAATACAAGCTGTCAGGAAGGATCTTGGTGGACAGCTGCCTGCTTACTGTCAAGATTTCTGTGTCAAAAGATATATTTTATGGTTTGTTCTTTACAGCATAAATATAAATAGTTGGCTATAATGAAAGAACCTGTTTCTCTGTGACCAGGTTTTGGTAACGGGGGGGGGCTGAGGGAGAGGCTTCTTCGAGAAGCTGATGGAAGTTTCCCCCATGCCCAGGCTGGGCCCACTGCTGACCAAGGCCAGGTCAATCAGTAGTTGAAGGAACGCCTCTGTGATAACATATTTAAGAAGGAAGGAAAAAAAAAAAAAAAAAGTAGTAGGAAATGAAGATGGCTGCTGGAGAGGAGCAGGGTGAGAGCCTGTGAGCAACAACGCAGACACCAAGGTCAGTGCAGAAGGAGGGGGAGGAGATGCTCCTGGCGCCGGAGCTGAGATCCAGCTGCACTGTATCCTGTGAGGAATGGGACCCCATGGAATGCGGCTGGAAGGACTCCTCTCCCCAAGCAGCGGCTGAGAACAGCAGCTGACCACAGCAACACACCCCCCCCCCACCTCGCCTTTTTCCCTTGACCGCTGCAGGAGAATAGGTTGGATGTAAGAAGGAGGGGGGTGGGGGGTAAAAGGTGTCTCTTGTTGTCTCTCACTCTTAGCTCTGATCTTGTTAGTAATAAACCTGACTATTATTCCCACATGGAGTCTTGTTTTGCCTGTGATGGTGATTAAGAAAGAATCTGCTGTAGTCCTTATCATGAATAACGAAACCTCTCGTTATATTCTCTCTCTCCTCTATAGCTGGGCAAGGGGGAATGAGAAGGTGGCTGTAGTGGGCCCCTGGCACTCAGCCCGGGTTAAACCACTACAGAACCCCAGACACCCTGTAAATTAAACCACACTGAATAAGATCCTGCACGAAAAACATAAGCTGGCAAAAGCTTACAATATATTTCTGATCCCTTTCTTGAAATCTTTCTTTAAAGAAAAATATCTTGCCAATTAATAACTGATGGTATTAATATAATTAAAGACTTTTATATCTTCAAACAATATCAATTCTGCTCAGAAGGCTTTGATGCATAGGAATGTATATCCAGCCCAATGCAGATGTTTAGAGTGAGTGAAGACACCAAATCTGTCTCTTTTAAAAGAGATGTCTTCTGGTCTGCTGGTTTGATCATTACTCCCAAGAAGTAGCCAAGCAGTTAGAGCCAGTTCCTGTTGATGGATGGCTATTGGAACGGGGGCACGGGTCTCTTGAGCCGTTGCACAAGCAATCCTCCTGTTAGCATGAGTTAGAAAAGGCTGTTGGCATAAGTAGGCCTCTGCAAGAAAATGCAAGCCGGGCTGATAAGGAAGTGTTAAGTTGTTTACCACGAGCAGAAGAAAGAGCTCATCGGTGAAGAACGTGGGAAAGGACCCTGGAACTGCAACTTTGTAGCAAGGAACTGCACCTGTGGCAAGACCAGTAAACTATGCCGGGGCTTTCCAGTGTTTAAGAGTTAAACAATGCCAATGTAACCATTTTAGAGCTTGGCCAATAGCATAGTGCCCGGTAGGCATAATTAACCAGAATGTAATAAAAAGGTTTGGATTTTTGCAATAAAGGAAGACTCGCCTTATCAATCGCATTGATTGACTCCGGGTTTTTCTCTCGCTCGTCAAAGCGCTCGTCGAGTTCCTAGAAATGGAAGAAATATTTAAAACAAGGCAACCTAAATCAGTAGAACACAAATGAAAATGGAAAGTTTAGGTTTAACTTCCTCCTCCTGTGAAGGAGATAGGAGATGACTTCATCAGCCAAACAGAAGACATCTCTGGTGCTTACAAAGGCATTGTGGATCACAGCAGCTGGTGGGACACCCATTTCAGGATATGCAAGGGAAGTTGAACACCGGGAAGGCTTTTCATCCTGTGTTGATGTCTGCTGTACTGTCTACTGTGGGCATATAACCATGTTCTGTATAAGTCCAAACGATCTTTCAAGAGATACTGTCCTTTATATCATAGAAGACTTAAAGTACATCCATTTTTTGTGTGATCAAAAGCACAAAAACATAATTCAAAAGTGACGCCTATTTATGAAATAAATGTTAGCATGTCATTCAAATTTTAGTTTTGTTGAGGTGATTAATTTTTCTGTTACACAGTATACAGGTTTGATAAACAATTGGTTTTCTCTCTTGTGATATAAATTTCTGTTAATGATGTTTTCTAAGAGGTCTGTAGATTGGCACATATGACATATAAATGTGCTTCCAGTGATAGAGGGAGAGATTTTCTGAACAGAAACTACTTGGCCATTTCAATTTCATGGAATATGATATTCCAAAAAGTTGATTCTTGAACCTGATTGAGAATGCTGAAAAAAAAAAAAGGGTAAAGTTCAAATCCTTAGGCATCTTGAAGACCATGGAAATGAGTCTTATGGCTTTATGTGAGCTTGAAGAGGTTCTAATTATGCACTGACCTTGCTGACAAACAAGCAAGATAAGAGTCGCAAGGTACAAGATTGGCATTTTGCTTTGATGACTTTTATTTGCTATAGTATAAAGCAGTTCTGGTAAATATTCTCATAAATAGCAGCATAATAGCATAATACTCCACACGCTAACAAAAAATAGCAGTTTTATAGAAGCTGCATGGAAAATATATGGCAGCATTTTTCAGAACAACTGATTTTGGAAAAATTTAACTACAAATGCAGTACATAGGGATGAATTTAGTTGAATAACTTAGGGGCTCTTTAACCTCACTTACTACTTTCCCCTCTCCACTGGCATTGCTTTCATGCTTGAGCTTGCTCTGGACAGGGCACATGGGCAGCCCTCTTCCCTTTCAGCAGCTCTCAGTGCACATGATAAATGGGCTTTGGCTCACTGAAGCAAATGGAAAAACTCTCATTTCAAGGTGATTTTGCAGTGAAATTCTTGAAGACGCTCACAATGAAATGGTATCTGTGATTACCTCTCTTCTCTGTTGAATCAAATTTCAGTGATGCGTAAACGCACATCCTGGAAGTCTCCATATGCAAGTTCTACAAGGAAATGCAGTCCTGTGTGTTCCACAGACTTCATTACTTACCTACAGGTTTTAAACAGAGTTGATTCAGACCTAAACTGAAGGCTCTTCCTGTGCTTATTAATCACCTTTCCTCACGCAGTGTTTTTGCAGCTGCCACTGCATACGCTCCTTGGGCACTGGTCCACAGTTTCGCACCTCCCAAAGTCACACCATTATCACTAGCACGGATGTTTCATCCTAGGTGGTAGGACAAATCTTCTAGGGTAGCTATAAATGATAACTACCTTACATAATTATCCTGACACTTCGTTGCGCTCTCAGTCAGTTGACCAGTGATTTAATTTCTAATGATACTTTGGTAATAATATGATCAATCACCTTTTTGCCCAAAATATTATTTATGTCTTGTCTTAGAAAATAAAACCAGAAGGAGTCACAGCGGTCATTTGTTCTGATCCCTGCAGAAGGCTCAGGGTCAAGACATGGGCCTGAAAAGTGCTACACCATATCCTATAGAAATCTATCCTGTGTTTTCTGAGATGAGTAACTTAACTGCAAGCCTTAGGAAGCTGCTCCAGTGTTACTCAGGAGAGTGGCTAGGATCAGATTGTTTTGTGTGAATAAAATCCTTTTGAATTTGTAATTACTATGTAATTTGAAACATCTTTAAAAATAACATAAAAGGGAAGCATTCACATGCATGGGGAGTAGGGTATAAAGAATGCAGGTTTCCTTTTATATCCCTATTACTCTGTTTGATCCTCTTCAGTTTCTATAATTGCTCTCCATGCAATTATCTCCAGCACAATACATTTTCAAACCAGTGCAGACTAAAATTGTATTGTAATACAGTGGCTGCTTTGTCTCCAGTAGATCTTTAATAAATTTGTGGTCAGCAGCAGCATTATTTGGTAAATAATAAAAAGCTATGACAGGTTTGCTCAAAGTAGGAAAAGTCTCAGGGTGATTGGTGTGTAAGAAACAGCTCTGAATGAGCAATTCAGATGGAAGAGGCATTTAAATAATTAACTTCCTTTTGATAGGATTTTTCTGCTGCAGTGTAAGAAAGGAAAAACAATTAACAACTGAAACCCTCTTTCTTGCCTGAGCTGTCCCTGGCTGTATGAAATAAGGGGCTTTACTTCAGGAAAGGAATGGCACACAGACTATCCTCATAGCTGAGGAAGATCTTTATAAACGAAGAGGAGAACAAGATAAAGGGGCCATAGGCTCTATGCACAGGAGAGTGTGGTGTGAGCTCTTTTCAACACCTATATTGTTGATGTGGATGAAGAGATCAAGTGCACACTCAGTAAACTTGCAAATTAAGCCAAGTCATGTAGGAGTGTTAATCTGCTTGAGGGCAGGAAGGCTCTACTGAGGGATCTGGACAGGCTGGATTGATAGGGTTAAGCCAGTTATATAAGGTTCAACAAGGTCAAGTACTGGGTTCTGCATCTGGGTCACAGAACCCCATGCAGCACTATAGGTTTGGGGCAGAGTGGCTGGAAAGTTGTCCAGTGAAAAAGGAACTGAGAGTGTTGGTCGACAGTGGCTGAACAAGAGCCAGCAGTGTGCCCAGGTGGCCAAGAAGGCAAATGGCATCCTGGCTTGTATCAGCTTGTACTATGGCAGTGACTATTCTCCTATATTCATCACTGGTGACACCACACCTTGAATCCTATGTTCAGTTTTCAGCCCCCTCTGCAAGAAAGACACTGAGGTGCTGGATTGTGTCCAGAGAAGTGAAACGGAGCTGGAGAGCTGGATAGTTTGGAAAAAGAAGGCTCAGAGGGGACCTTTTTGCTCTCTACAACTACCAGAATGGAGATTGTAGCAAGGTGAACATCAGTCTCTTCTCCCAGGTAACAAGAAACAGGACAAGAGGAAATGGCCTCAAGTTGCACTAGGGAAGGTTCAGACTGTATACTAGGGAAAATTTCTTTGTGAAAAAGGTTGTAAAGCATTGGAACAGGCTGCCCAGTGAAGTGCTTGAGTCACCATCTGTGAAGGTATTTAAAAGATGTGTAGATGTGGCACTTGGAAACATGGTTTAATGGTAGACCTGACAGTGCTGGGTTAACAGTTGTACTCAATAATTTTAAAGATCTTTTCCAGTCTAAACAATCCTATGACTCTCTGGCACCACAGCATCTTCATCACCTCTGAGACACCCATGCCAACTATGCTTCTCAGTATCTGCTGTGCTGCTTCAAGACCATCCATGGACAAGTAATGTCTTCCAGGAGTGGGGCTGGGGTTAAGGCTTGACATCTTTCAGACAGAACAGCGAAATAGGTAGAAATAAAAAGGGAGAGGGAGGGAGGTGGATACCTCAGTTTCAGTGTGAACACAGCAGCAGTCATCTCCAATGCTGCCTGCCTACCTAGTTGGTCACAATGCACATGGGAATAAGTCACACATCTGCTGCAGAAGGCCATGTACATGTACAGTGTTCACTTAAATGAATACGACATATCCATCCCCTTTAAACACAGATTGTGTCAAACTGTATGACATCATCCAAAAATAGGATAAGCTCAAAAACTGTCTTTTGAATTTTCTTCTGCTTGATTTGAAACTGGAGGAGGAGCAGTAGGCTGTGAAGCAAATGCCTTTTGCTGCAGAGGCCTACAGAAAAGCCATTCTATGTCTTGTTTATACAAATCAAGCCACGTGGAATACCCAGCATTTTCTCCTAGCACTGTTAATTGAGAATTGACCAGTTCACTCTTGCTGCCTAGTTCAGTTTCATCATAATCATTTGCATTTGGGAATTTGCTTAAAAAAATCATGGAAAGAATGAAGTATATTAAGTCACATGGTTGGGAATAAGACTAAGAAAACATAATTGAAAATATGGATGAGATATGCAGACCACATGTGTTTTCATTCAAATGCCTAGTAGTATATGACTGGATGGTAATTCTGATGCTTTAATACTACATTTACAGTGGTCATTACAGAAAAGCAAACACATGCACACACACACACACACACATGCACTACAAAAGTACTCTCTGAAAATCAGTCCAGCCTGGAGGTATGGGGGCTAAAGAGAAGGGGAGAGTTCAAGAGAAGAGAAAATGCAGGAATTGACTGAGCTTGGCAAATCTTGATGGTGCTTTCTTGCCATATGTCTCTGGTCTCTTAGTATGACAGCATACTTTTTCAATAACATATCCAATTTCTTCTACAACTTCAAAGAGGATGTTTTGGGCAAAAATGGGGAGAACTCTACCTTGCTTTCTATGAAATCTGGAAGACTGTACATCTGGAAAGGGAAAATATTTTTTGATGTCTTCCAGGAGTGTGATGTACTTAGCTCAGCCCTGCCCAAGAGACTTTTATATGGTTATGACTGAATTCTTCCCTGAAGAGGGAAAGAAGAAACAGGACGAGGATCTAAACACATGCAAAGAATAGCACAACATGGCTGTAGGAAAAAGGGGTTTAGACATGTCTGGGTATGAGAAAGAAGGCAGGGAAGAGAGATGGCAGAAAAGTAGGAGACAGAGAAACCTAGTGGGTGAAGGGAAGGCAGTGGATGTAGTTTTCCTGGATTTTAGTGCAGCTTTTGATTCCATCACACAAAACATCCTTATGGACAAGTTGTCCATCTGTGGGATGAACGGGTTCACAGTTCACTGGATGAAGGACTGGCTGAAGGGCAGAGCTCAAAGGGTTGTAGTGAATGAGGGTACATCTGACTCAGGTTGGGTCACCAGCAGTATTCCTCAGAGATCAGTTTGAGACGGGCCATTTACATAAGAGTGGGACTTGATGATCCTTGTGTGTCTTTGCCAACTCACAATTTTCTGTGATTCTCTGATTTCGTGTGAGCCGATTCTGTTCAACATATGTATCAACGATCGGAGTGCAGGAGCTGAATACATCATTAGCAAGTTTGTTGATGATATGAAACTAGGAGGTGCTATTGACTCTCTTGAGGTACAGGAGGTATTGCAGAGGGATCTAGGTAGATGGTAACATTGGATTATGGTTAATGGGATGAAATTTAACAAGTCCAAATGCTGGATCCTGCACTTAGGACAGACGCAAGGGAGAGGAATGGCTGGAGAGCAGCTCTACAGAGAGGGGCCTAGGGATGCTGGTTGGCAGCAGCTCAGTGTGAGTCAGCAGTGGGTCCTGGAAGCCAGGAGGGCAAACCCCCATCCTGGGATGCATTAGGTACAATATCACCAGCCAGGCAAAAGACAGGATTGTCCCACTATATTCAGCATTGGTGCAGCCTCGCCTCAAGCACCGTGTGCAGTTTCAGACCTCAAAATTTAGGATGAACATGAAGGCCCTTGAATGCACTCAGAGCAGGGCAACAAGGCTAGTGAAAGACCTGAAAGGAATGCTCTGTGAGGAGAGGCTCAGGAGCTGGAGTTTGTCTAGTTTGAAGAAAAGAAATCTTAAGGGCGACCTCATTGTGCTTCTACAGCTTCCTGAGGAAGGGGAGAGGGAGGTGCTGAGCTCTTCTCCTTGGTATTCAGTGAGAAAATGCGTGGGAATGTTTCAAAGCTATGTCAGAAGATCTTCATACTGGACATTTCCAAGAGAGAGGTAGAGTGCTGGTGACCAAATGGCCTATGAGGAGGTGTACATGTAACTGTGCACACTGTGGGATTAGAGCTTTGGGGGATTAGTTATAAAGTCTATTTGGAATTTTGTAGGAGTTTATTAATATTTCATAGGCATCTAGTGCTGTGGTTTCTGTCGTATTACTGAAATTGATCCTGCACCTGCAGTTCACTGATTGCCAGTTAATTATATGTCATTAAAAAAAAATCTAAAAATTGCCTTGATCCTGATTTGTTTTAAACTTCTTGAGCTGAGCAGTTTTTCCCCTGTGACAGAGGACAGAGGAGCTCTTAAGGGTAAAAGAAAGGGTAAAAGCTGCCCTGGTGCTGTGTCAGCTCTCACACAGGACTGGGCAGGGGCAGCAAAGCTGAGCTCCTTCAGCCACAAGCATTCCTTGAATAACATGAAGGCAGGTCCCAGGCTGTGAAGATGTTTCATGACTCAGGATGAGTCTGCAGGAGCAAGAGAACCATCATGGCTTGCTAAGACGGGATGGGACCAACCACATACCTGCATCTCCATCCTGGGAACTACTCTTAGGCACCCCTCGGAGGATCATGATTTGGACCTCTCAGATCTAGCACACATGCAGCAATTTGTGTCTCAGACCCACAGCTTGCAACACAGTCTGAATCTACACCACAGCAGGACAGACAGCCATGCCAGGGAACCATTTATTTAACTGTGTGACTTGTGCTGAGCTCCAGAAGACAAATATTGACCTTTGCATGTCCACTGGTCCAGGTGGGCTCTGCTCCTTGTCCTATGATGGAAGATGTGGTTGAAAAGATCCTTGCTTTGCATTCACACCTATGATCCAGATGTGGTCCTTTCAGATCAGCCAGGGTTTTTTAATCTCCTCTTTGGGCCCATCTATATCCCTTTAGTCCAGTTTGCAAACCTAGTGAGGCTAATTCCCTTTTCTTGAAGGAAGAGGTGCCCTTAAGGTGCTCAAACTGGCTACATGGTAGGTTTCTGTCAGAGCATGAAGGAAGCTTGCAGGCACACACTGAAGCATGCTGAGGTAAAAAGATGGGTGTTGTTCCAGGGATTGTGCTTGTAGCCCCATTTGCAGGTACTCATCGCTGAAGGCATTGCTAGACAAGTTGTGTCCTTTCTTCAGCTGAAATTATTGAACATGATAAGGAATTCTGCACATGCTGTGCCTGAAAGAAGCATTTCAGTACACGTTATCCTGTGCTGACAGGATACGACTGAAGAACCCGCTAAGTGAGCTGATATTGCTCATCCTGTGCACCTTCTGCAAACAGTTGTAGGGACCACTGTGAAGTCAGCAGTCATTTAAGAAAGAGGCAAAAAACGTTTTCCCCTTCTTCCTGCAGGTTTCCTGAGTCCTCAGGCTGGGAACACTGTGAAGCTGGAAAACAAGATGCTGTTGGCTGTCATTGTGCACTGCTTTGACAGTGAGAGCAGCTGAACAGCAGAGCAGCCAGCAACAGCTCCTTGTCAACTTGCAGTGTCAAAGGAGTTTGTGTCTATTGAATGTGTTCTGCCCATTTCATTTTGGTCTGTCACAGCTTGGAAGGCAAGGTCTGTGCTTTGGTTTGCAGCTCATGGGGGTCTCATTTCACTTTTTCCTTGGGACAAATATCCTGTCAGGCCAGAATAGGCAGGTTACGCCATGTCACACGTGACCTGGGATGGTGCACCATCTCCACAGTCTCCTAACTCACACCTCACCTTGCTCTTATCCTACGGATTTATTTCTGCAAAGCACTTACATGCAGATTACAAGCCAAGATTTATAATTCTGCAAGTTAAATACATGTCTGTGTGTCTGTGAATGTGCACAGTGCTTCCCCCTGCCCCACTGACCTGAACCAGTGCTCAGCATTAGAAAAGACGGGAATTTCTGAAGCACCCTGTGCAAACCAAGAATTGAGGAAGGGAGAGACAGAAAAAGAGCCTAAGAGCATGCACAGGCAGAATGGCGTAATGGAGATTTTTGTGACAGTTGGATAATGGATAACTAAGCCTTTGGAAAAAGCATTTTTACAAGTTGGATGCTGAAAATGGCCTCAGCAGTACTTTCTCCTTAGATAAATCACTCAGTGCCTTGGGCTGAGTAGTTATGCTCTCTTCTCACCATGCCAAGGGAAATGACATAAGGAGGATACCCTGCTCATAGATGAGGGGCAGAGAAGTCAACCAAGCTACAGAGAGCTAAGGTGAAGTGAACATCACTTGTTATAGATAGACTTCAAAAAGTGAATTGTAAATGATCAGGGGAAGCAATAAATGCAACGGATAACTCCTGCAGATTGGTGCTCTTTTCCACAACCGTGGCTTAGCTTCTGCAAGCCTGATGCCTGCAATGTTGAATAGACACTTGTATTTAGTGATGATCACATGGAGATTGAGAAGGCTCCTGGACAGCTGTTGTCTATGACATACTTCAAACAGAGTGCAGAAAACATGGACACTATGAGAGGAGCACTAAGGAGATTTTGCTAAGCCTGTTCTGTCTCAGTGGTAATGACCACAGCAAATATGTAAGAAAGCAGCAAAGTCTTCAGGGTAGATCACCAGTAGCCTTGACTAAATGGAGTTAGTCCCTCAAGAGAGATGTTATGGGCTCCCCTCTGGTGTAGACATACTCCATGGACACATATGGCTCAGAGTGACATTGGGGCCACTGAAGCCATATGCCCATGGGATTTATGAGGTCAGCATTTCATATCCACAGAGTAGGTGTGGGTGTCTCTTTCTGGATCTGATCTCCATGTAGCCAACAGAGAGAAACAGTTGCCACAGGGATGCGATAGTTCTGTCTGTACCTTTCAGAAAGGGTAAAAGGAGGCCCCACGCTCTCCAATTTCTCCCATCAGATAATAACCCCACTGAGCTCCAAAGGGAGCCTGTGTTGCAGACACTTGCCCTGTAGACATACAGGCTTAGGGAAAATTAGGCAAAATTCCTTTTGAACTTTGAGAGGGAACAGAATTTGGTGCAACTGTCAGTATGTCACCTCATTCAAGATGCTTGAGCGGGTATGGACAGGTTACTGTGGCAAGTACCTTCCTGGTTGCAAACATGTGAAGCCCATAACTGCAAGATACCTCCACATCGGACTGCAGGATGCAGCCCTGTCCTAAATCTTCCTTCACTGGAGAGGATGAAGAATTCAGCTTTAGTACCAATAACTGCAAATAGTAGAAATTTTAAGCCTTGAGTTTATAAAATTATCTTAATAGACAGCATTTATAAAAGAGCACAGCTTCTAGTGCTGCCACAACAAATCTGGAAAAGCACTGACCCTCTCCTGCATGATGCCTTCACAGCAGCAGAAAGAGCACAGCTTAGCTACAGACACCAAGCAGAAGCTACCGCTGCCACATCCATCCTTGGGGAGTGACAAGCAGAGCAACCTCAGAGATGATCTTCCTCTGAAGAAAGTGTATTTATTTAAATATTGTTCAGGATGTGGTCTGTTGTCATTTTGGGCTTTTGTACAGAAATATATTTTAGGGTCCCATACTTGAAATGAAGGAGCCACACATACTGTGCATTGAATGTTCATGTACATCTACCTGGGTCATACAGGCCAGCTGCAGCATCATGCAGCATGCAACACATGCATCTGCACCTATTCCTCCTTATGTGTAGTCATCTGAAAAACTCTGGAGAAAAGGAGGAGTGAGTGGGAAGAGGAAGATAATAATAATTGAATAATTTATACCATGAGATTCATGGAATTTGAAGACTAATACATTCTATGAATAATATTTTCATTATTTTCCTAACTCCATTGCTAACAGAAGTTATGAATAATGATTGAAGCAAACACTTGAATTATATGACAATGCTATTGAACTTTGGAAGCACATATTACTTGAAGTGAGGGGACTCTAGTTCTGCCTGTCACCAGTGTGATGTAGATTTTCTCAAAAATGGTGAAATGTGTATTTGACACTTTGGCCTTTCCTCACAGAAAGTTTGTGCTCAGATTACCTGACAGTAAGAATCAATCAATAACTTGTGTGCTGTTTGTCTCCCAGAAAATTGTTAGCAATTGCTTTCTTTTGGCAATTCAGAAATTGCATCCCTGGAGATGACAGACCTTTAATTTCTAGAGTCCCCCCTCACTGCAGGGCAGCATGACCTCAGGGGAATTTCAACCTGACAATGCTCTACAGCAGCACGTGCTGAAATCTCCTGATGTTGTGGTAGCTCTCTCTGCAGCAGTTGGAGATGGATCATAGGGGAATGCCAGCAAGTCTCTTCTTTTATCTTGTCTTTCCCAATATCTCCTCACCATTGAAGCAACTGCTGAGCGTGGTCTCTAGACACAAGGGCATAAGGAGGATTAACAGGTCCCTGTGAAGTTTGTCCTCTTACCTTTGTCTTAACAGAAGAGCTGGAGAGTCAGCGGTTGTTTCCTATTCCAGCCTAAGAAGTTGCAGTTGAACAAAAACATGTTTATTATATTAGCAGCCCAAGCAGATTTAATGATTCCAAGCAACATGGGTCCTACTGCATCTCCTGCTATACCATGAATCATGTTCATTAATGAAGATAAAAAAAAATAACATGAATTTCTGATAGAAATTCAATGACACTAGATGCACAACATCCTTTGACATCAGTGATGAAAGATCACAATAAACAGCCAATAATTTCCACCCTCCATCATTCCTAATCTAAATGATAACTGAGCTTGCTGCGAGGGACTGGCTGTCATTCATCAGCTAAATGTTGAAATCTTCAGTTCCTGGAGGGCCTCTAGTCAGTCAGAAATGAACATAGTTCATACACATATTTAATTCTAACTTTGAAAGTAGAGAGGAATTTAACAGAACATGAAAGAGTTATGAATAAATTATAATGGTATTAATGAGGCTGATGCTTATGTATAAAGGGAAAAGTCCCAGAGGGTTCTGGGAGCTCCAGAATTACTAATAACTTCTTAATTTTGGAGTTGATAGCAGATAAGAAATTAAACATGCTAAGTATGATTATGTACTGTGATTTCTGTGGCAGAAGACAGTCTTTTTGCTTATTATACTATAAGGTAGCATTTATATGGCCAGGCAAGTAACGGTTCTTTTTTATATGTCTCTAGGAAGGATTATAATTGGATAGATGTATGCTCTCCTAAGGACTTGACTACCGGATGACATTGATAAACCAGAAGAAATTTGGCATATT
The DNA here is from genome assembly GCA_013399895.1 of Serilophus lunatus. NCBI lineage: Eukaryota > Metazoa > Chordata > Aves > Passeriformes > Eurylaimidae > Serilophus > Serilophus lunatus. The sequence goes on along the minus strand of VXBA01003937.1, from coordinate 160,051 downwards.
CCAACTATGAGCAATGGAAATGATAAAAAGGCTGTGATAAAAAGAGTAGGGGATAAATCCTCTTCAGAAGATGGAAAGAACTAGATATGAACAGAAAAGAAAGCTGGTGACAAATTATATGACGGAAGAAAAAAACCTGCAGCAAATAAGTCAAATGAAAGTCATGAGAAAGAATTCTTTACTGATTAAATGTGCAAAATGGCCATCACTTCCTACATGAAGTACAAAACATGAAATGATGAATCAGAACTAAGCTACCAAAATGACAGGACATTTCCAGAATCTGTATGTCTTAAATTTCCTGAGTTGTGTCTTGAGGCTTCCTGCTTTTTCTTCCTAACTTAAGATGATAATTTATCAAATGTTTACACAATCAAGTATCTTCATGTTCGTGAGGTTTTTGATTCAGTTCAACCAATTCTATGCATATGAATAACCTGATTGAACTGCCTTGTACAACACATTGTCACTACATGTGGGATCAAAAAGAAAAAAAAAAAGTGCTGTCATCTGCATTTATCTTTTTAAGCTCCTGAATGTGCTGTGGATACTCTAACTTTAGTGAGGACTTGAATCTATATAACAAAGCAAAAAGTCCTTGAAAATAGAATATGTGGTATTTACATCAAGAATGAGAATACTAAATAACAGCTGAGCAACAAGTATTGCTCCTTACAATGCAGTATTGAGGGATCTGTCCTCCACTGATGGAGGTGCTGGAGTCTTTTTCAGTTAATAGCTAATGGATGGACAGGGAAGGAGAGGCCCAATGTAAATGAGATGAAATTCTGGGCAGCTCTCTAATATTTGCTTCAAGTGAGGATTTTCTTTCACCTGATGTGACGGTATAACTTGAAAGGAAGTATTAGGAGGCATTGTGAAAGCCTTGTAGTGACTTGTGACATGTGCCAGGAATGTTTCCCATGGAAATCCAGCTCCTGGGTGGGGAAAGAGGAGCCTGGTTTTAGGGAACTCACCCAACACAGAGAGCATATGCATGGGGAACATTTGCCTGGCCACAGTGGACAGGTATTCCTCTTGCTACACCAGCCGGTTCCCAACTACCCACCTGAGTGACTTTGGGGGAGTCAATTTTTCCCAATGTCCCTTCTGTTCCTTTGACCAACAATGTTTCTATTTGTGCTTTGGTTTCACATAGCATGAAAAAGTGGATCCACAGAAAAGAAACAATCAAAGGTTATCAAAGCTCTAGATCACGGTCATGGTAACAGCAGATGGACAGACCGGTTCAGGGGCTACAGTGGCCAATGCTCTGTCTCAAAAGAGACTGATATGAAGTTGTGTTGAAAGTATAGAACTTTGGCAGAAAATAAACACCTTTGCCCTCCAGCTACTCCAATGCAGTCAGAGGCAGAAATCTTATTAAAGAGGCATTCCTGTACTGGGGAGGAGAAAGGAACAAGCCTGTCAACTTGTCTGCATGGTGGTCATATTCTCATCCTCTACCATGGAGGAATTCCAATGCCAATTTATACATTTAGAAGAAGTGGAGGTGAGAACATATTCAAATATTCTGTTACTGTCATCATAACTGGAGGGGAGGTGCAGCCAGTTTATGTGTAAATCAGGGATATAGAGAGTAACAATGAAGGATGTCAAGACTAATCGAGATATTGGTCTACAAAGACTGTAGGTCTTGTGCAAGGACGGGGCAGGACCATGACACCTTAGCAAGACTCCTCCTTCCACCTGGCTGATTGCAGTGACAGGGGTCATCCAGCCTCCCCCCTGAACCTGAAACAGTCTTTTTATCATAGGTGGAAATCAGATTGTCCTGGCATGAATATCCCTTGGTAAATCCATGCTGACTTCTTCCAGCCACTTTCTTCTCCTTCCTGCACCTGGAAACGTGCTCCGAGAGGACTCACTGCATGACCTTTCCAGACACGAAAGAGAACCCTACTGCTTTATGGTTCTCTAGGTTGTCCTCTGGCCTTTTCTGAAGATGTTGTTTTGAACGTGTTTCAGAACAAATGAGAAGGAAGACCTCATTTAGGCCTTGAAATCCAGATATGGTGTTAAAAACCATTTCCCAATTTATCTTTATTCATCATTATACTCAGATATGCCTCATACCCATTCAACAGGGTGTGACAGTTTGCTTAGTTTTGACCACGATTATGTAATATTGCAATTAACTCCAGTTTATATGAAAAAGTGTTTTCTTTTCTATTTTTGTGAATTGTTGTGAGAGCAGCTGAGACTGGTACACCACTGTGTAAATCTACCCATATAAAATTTGATAATCTGGAAAATTATAGCAAATATATTTTTGTCTGTTTGATGTAAACACATTTTTTTAGAGAGAGAATAAGGTTGGTCAGCTTCAGCTTTTTAACATCTTCTTTGTGGGTAGATTTTTTTTATAGCCTTTTAATCACAGACAGAGAACATCAAAAGGTTTACAGAAGTTCATGAGTGTCTGTGCCCAAACCGCAAGGCAACTGGGACTAATTTACAACTTCTCACTGATAAAACAAAATGCAAATGTCAAGTATAAGCTTCTCATACACATACATCTAGGAAGAAAATAAACCCTCAATAAAATCATGCCATTTCTTCTGGAACAAATTATCTTGACATTCCTGGAAAGCATATAGAAATGTGTGTGGGTCCATCCACAAACCCTCAGAAACCCAAAAGAAAGAGCTGCAATTAGTATTACAGAACTGATCAGGATGTTATAAACACTGTAAGTGCAATACCACCCTTTTATGCATCAATTGGCTGTATAAGGGAACATCTATATACATCTTCGGAAGCCAGAGAGAGATGAAGGCAAAATGCATGTTTCTCAGTTGAAACCCACGGGTGGGTGGGATAAAAGATTGGAATGAAGATGGTTAAACTGAGAAAAGGTGTTATAATTGTGTCATTGTAAAAATTACAATAGCAGTTAACTTATCTGAAGCTACTAATAACTTATTAATATCCTGGAAAAAAAAAGTCTAAGCTAGAGGTTAATACTACAGTATATTTCTTGCAATCGATCTTATATTAATTAGTTCCATCCTGCAAATTCATTGAAGAAAAAAGTACTATCAATTTCATCTCTTTGCTCCTGTCTAATTGAACATGAGTTTGGATAGTTGATTTTATAGTCTATTTAAATTATTTTAGGTAAGATATGAGGAATAAAATAAGGCTATACCTACATCTTTGCCAAGCAGCAAGACTTTGCACCCAAAGGTCCGTGTGATTAATTTAAGAAACAGCTCTTCAGAAATCATCGAATATTGCTTCTAGTCATGCTATAAGCTATTCTATGGCTCCACTATGCTGCTACTTATTCGTATTTATCTCTACTTTATCCCATGCTTTTATATATATATATATATTACTTTTCAGTGAAATACTTAAAAATAAATTTGAGATGATTTTACTTTTTTCAGGTGAAAAATAGTTCTGGGTTTAAATTGAAAACACATTATGACCCTGTCTCTGTCAGTTTTCTCCTCTGCTGAGGGATCCAAAGGAAATGAAAAAAACCTACTGAAGAGACACTTTGTCCTATAAAAATGAACCAGGCTCTCTACAGTGTTACTATTTTGTCTTGTGCAGCAAGCTGTTATTTTCTGAAATAATATTCATTTTTCAGACAGGAGGGAATTCCTTTTGCTTGCTTTCATCCTCAAAATACTGGCTGCCTAGACTAAGCCACATAGCCATTTCCTAAAGGAGGTTTTGCTCCGGACCTCAGAATGGTTTGCCAATTAGACAGGCATCTCGCTCTTCTCTGACTACTAGAAGTCCAAGTCAACTCACTTGAACTAGATGTTATGCTTTTAGAGATCTTGAATTGTATTTGTGAAGGTGTAAGGATTGTACTTATACACAGGAAGTTTAGTTCATAAGAGTGAATAGTAATTAATAAAATGTTAAAATTACACAGTAGTGAATATCATCTATGGCTGAGAAGTGACAAATGCTTCTGAAGATGCATAACTTAACCCCTGGGAACAGTTCTGCTCATGTCAGAACTAATCCTGTGAACAGAGATATGAATGGAAGTGTGTGCAGGGTTATTTGGGATATATATAGTCAACAGCTGGAAAATTTTTTTTTGCACTTGTCTTTTCCATCAGAGAGACTTTGGTATGAGGAAATTGTTTAAAACTCTAAAACTTAATTTTATTGTCTCAAGACCAGGCAATTAATGTTGGAAAAGAAAAGATGAATGCAAGGTCCGGCTTTAATACACAAGATGTTCTCTTCCAGTTAACCAAATGGAAGAAAGTATGTCACCATGTGATTAATAGCTGAATATAATATGGTGCTGCATAAAAATCCACTGTAAATATATCTATCTTCACAGCAGGGGACGCCTTAGCACATATAACAGCAGGCTAGCTGACAGCCAGAGAGATTACAGTATTTAATTTTCAGGCACAAGTCTCAGTTGGAGTGGCTGTGGTCAGCAAGAAACTTTTTCTAATATGTTTGGCTGGACCTTGAAGTTAATCTTTTGACTGCTGCCAGACTTACCGGGAAGGCTTTAATGCTCCATTGGATTTAATGGACTTTTAATGACCATGGCAACTTATAAGGCCACCAGGAACATAGAAGCAGGAGAGTACAGGCAGCAATGGTTTGATGTAGACAGCAGTGATGGAAAAGAGGTATCTCAGTAGAGTGTAAAATATTACTATTCTCTTCCCATATCATCCGAGCATATAGCAAGTATGGAAACAAAATATCTTATAGCTGCCTGCAGTGACAATATTTATCCCCCCTGCCTACATCAGAAATAAAACTTCCTCCATGGATTTAGGTTAGAAAATTACATACTAAAAACCAGTGTTACATACCAGTGTCTTAGAATTACAAAGGCAGACTACAGAAGAGAGCAAGTTCAAGCTTGTCTGCTCAGATTGCTGTTTCCCATCGCCACATGAGAAATACAGGTGGCCAGGTCCTCTGAAGTTAAGCATATCATTTACACCAGTCTCCAGGCTTTGTTCTGAGCTAATTCCTTACTTGGAGGAAATTATACTGCCTATTTTCAACACCTCTTCTCCAGGTAAATGTAGTTTTCCCTGAGGAGCTGGTAGGTAAGACCCACCCTCTCCCTTCTCTCCTAGATGCTTGAACTCCTTTGGCTTTTGAATAGAATCACAGAGATTTTAGGCTGGAAAAGACCTTTAAGATTAAGTCCAACAGTTGACCCAGTACTGCCAGTCCACCACTAAACCATGTCCCCACGTGCCACATATACACATCTTTTAAACACCTCTGAAGTGGAATTAGAAAATCTGGACGCGTGAACCTGGCGCACAGTCTCTCCACAGTAGACTCTGACAGCCAGAAAACAAAGGAAAAAAGAGGCATGTGGCTGTTTTAGGCTCCTCAACACAGACACAACTGTTTTGGCATAACAGGTGTTATTCCTGTAGAAGATCAACTTTGTAGTGCTAAAATGTTGACTAGAGGGGCAATATCATGTAATTGCAAATGACAAATAGTTGCAACATCGTAAAAGCCATATGCACTTTGTTTCCTATATATGTATTGGTTTTTGTGTTCCAGAAAGGTAAATTCAGCCTGGCGCAAGCCCACACCTAGGAGAAGTGGGGAATGCAGATGTGATCATATAAGAGGTGGCAGGAAGAATTTGACTTGTTTAACCCAGGAAAGTAAAGACTGAGAAGAGAAACAGTTTGGATTTATGTGTAACATCAGGGGGTAGATATCTGCCAAGAGATAAGATGCAGGGCAGTACTAGGAAAAGAAAAAATTAGTACAGCCACAAATAGATTTCAGCAAAAAATTGAACTGTGTAGACCCTTAAGAATTATGTCCTGATAGCAGTTTTTTAATGGGAACAGTGTGAGTAAACCCTGAAGTTACTTTTACGGTAAAATTCAGAGTTTTAAGAAGAGGATTCTATAATGTGATGGCATGTAATATCAAGGGATGGAGCCTGATAAATATGAAAGTCCCTTCCCATTCCACATTTCCTGTAGCCAGCACATTGTGATGCTGGTTTGACAATGCAGAAAGGTTACAGGCTGTACTTTTCACAATTCTTCTCAGACAGAGCCTGGTTACATGATGCAAAGAACAGGGATGATGAGTCCTCCTGGAAGCAAGATGTCCTTGGAAAGATGTAAAAAAACCTGCTAAGTTATTATTTTTAATTAGAGACAGGTCTCACAAATGTCTTTGAAATACATGCTGAGATTAAATTCAGCAGTTCTGAATTCCTGTTAATGGTGTTCAGCTGGAGATGCAAGCAAAGACGGAGTCATTTTGGGAAGCTGATGAATCAAGCACAATGCAGACTTAGACCAAGGAATCTATTTTTTAAGATGCCAATGGACAAAACCAAATAGTTGAACATGGGAGGTCATAAAACTCCTCAGTATCCTTAATGCAGTTTGCAAAAACCCAAGGTTCACAACATTTGAAAGCTTCCGAGAACAAACTCTCCCCTAAGTCTTACCTCCTGTGGACTGCCACTGTTGGATGGTGGAATGAGTAGACAAAAATGCTACAGTTTTTTTGGCCCTTCATTTTTCAATGGTGGCCAGAACTTGAAAAGCTGGATAAAACTGGAAAAGATTTTGATAACAGCAAAAATGTTCTCATTTGCAAATCTAAGAGTATCACTATTTTTTCTGAAAGGCTTAACACCTTCCTAATACAATACTCTTTTTCTGTAGGAATTTCAAGGAAGTCTGCAAGTGCAGAACCAGTGAATGAAATGAATGTAATCAAGATAAAATGTTGAGAATGCATAGTAGCTCCTCAGACAGACAGCAGGTTTACTCATGTCAGCGTTTCCCACAGCAGGTGTGTGACAGGCTCCCGTGCTGCCTGGCATCACCCTGGGAGTAGGGTTTGACATGACACCTCCGACAGCAGCTCCGATAAACAATCGGCCCTTGGGGCTTTCACGGCTGAACCAAACTCTGAGGCTTTTGAAGCTCTCTGTTTACAAAACAAACTTGTGTAAATGTTTAATTCCTCAAAAACACAGTGGGCTGTGGCAGCTGCTTTACAATCGTAAGAGACCCTGGAGCAGCCCTTCCAGCAGCTCTGCAGCCTGGCATTCGCTAGCCAGCAGCCCATCTTATTTGGCATCTAAGTGAAAGTGACAGTCTGTCATGACCTAGAAGACAGCCAGCCATGCTCCTTGTTGCAGAGGAAATGAAGAGCATCCTTCTTGAATTTGAAGGCTCCAGAAATTCAAAAGCCCTTGAGAATCAGAGTGTTATTGTAATACTCTAGCGAATCAGAGGCCCAGAGGCTTCAGCTGGAGCTGGGAATTGAGGGTGAGATGGGAATTCTGCTCCTCTACAAACAGCAGCTGCCAACCTTAGAGTAATGTAAGGGCTGGGCTCAGCACAGGGCTGCAGTTATTTCAGACTGGGTTTAGGGTGAACAGCTAGTAATGCCAGGGAAAATCCTTATGCTCCCTTCAGGGCAGATGTCCTGTTTGGTTGAATCCTGCACTTAATGCTTTGCCTAATTCCTTCTAGGTATTCCAGTCCATTTGCAGCTGCACCATGGTGCCAGTCTGGGCTGATGAGTCAGCCTTACAAGAGTCTCAGGACTATAAAACTCAATTGAAAATCCACAGGTTTGGCACATACCAAATTTCAGGGCACTCCTTTGCAGAAGACGGAGTATAAACATGGTGTACTTTTGCAAACTTAGCTTCTGTTTACTTTCTCTGTCTTACAGGTATACACCTTCAATTAAACTACAGCTGATTTCTATCATACCTGTTCTCAGAGATTACATTTCTTTAGTACATCTCTGTGATCCCAGGATTGGTGTTGCGTATTTTATTATTGTAGATCTTCATTATCAGTGAAGGAAGAGGTATTTTAGAACATATTTATACATTTACTCTCTTGGATGCTTCACAGATTGCAGGCATACAGTAGTATACTGCCTCCATGGTTTGCAGGACCTATTCCTCCTGCAGGATCTATTCCTTCCGCAATGCTCACAGATGTCTTGTCACAGTCCCAAGGGTAGTACCTATCCAATCACTTGAAATAGAAAGTACAGCTCTAGTGGTAGAAGACATGAAAGCTTCAGGACATCTATCCTTCATTTTAAGTTTTCTAGAAGAAAGACCAGCATGCTTTCCCATAGGTTCTGTGAAATGTCCTTGGTGCATCTGAGCAGAGACGTTATTTCTTCTCCTGTTACTGCATTACATCTACATTTAGATTACTCATACCTGAATTTGTCTCTGGAGTGAACTAGACTAACGGGCTGCTTCTGGACTCTTCACTGGTCTTGGTGTTATCTCAAAAGCAGCCCTGGACAAAACAGCTGGTGAGAGCAGGACTTTGATCTGACATGAAGCCTGGCTCTGGAACACCACTTTGTACAGATCTGGATGCTGAGTGAAGAAACAGAAGGCACAGCTGTACCGTGGTACATCTATCTGCACTCCTCGGAGATTTTTCTTCCTGCAGACTGAACCTAGAGCTGTTACAGGCCTGTAGAAGTAACCCAGCATGAGCTTAGACTGGGGAAAACCTACTAGTATCTCTTATTTCATTCCACTCACCTCTCTCCTCCAGGGAATCAGCCCAGGCATCCATGTATAGATTGCAAAATTTGGCTGAGAACACAGATGTGAGCAGACAATGCCTGGGAAATAAGTCAGTTTATCACTGAGGGAGAGGGAGGAGATCTTGACCATGAGAAGTTCTAGAGAAGTTCTTGTAGGAAAGAAGCTTTGCTCATGGCTAATCTTTCATGAATGCATGGTTGTGGTGCCCCTGGCCTTTTGGCTATTAGAATATGGGTGACTTCTAAGTGTTCTGACTCCTTCCAGCACACAAAGTGTGGCATGGAATGCTATGTTGTCCAGCGGCCCTTGTCAGACATTGGCCGTGGGAAGTGTGGCATCTCTGATTGAAAAGTCTGCACTGCCTCTGATGGTCCCTGGGCCATAGCCTGCAGCTGTTCATGTTGTGTGATCCAGGCAAGAAGGAGGGAGAGGGATAGTATTGAGCAAGCCAGGCACTCCAGCCAATCTCTTTCAGCTGGAGTTTTGCATTTAGTTCCAATGATTTTTTCCCAAAGGCTCCCAGCATCTTCATCTGCTGTCCCATCTTTGAAACCATCCTGCAGAGATATTTTTGGTTTCTCTTCTCTTTCTTGTTTCTGCTTCTCATGCCTCATCACCACCTGTCTGTGCTAACTGTCATGGGAGGAGCAGATCCCGATGTGAAGAGTCCCTGTAGCCCTGTTAATATAAGACACCAAGAAAATCCTTAATCCCAGGTCCAACACCATCAAACAAATCCACTTTAAAACTTTTTATTAAACATGCAGAGAATGCTATGGAAGGCCAAGTTTTCCCAAATAAATGATTTAAAAACACCAAGTTTAGTTATGGATGAGTCAGAACTGTCACCAATGGGGAAAAGGGCTTCAGAAAGAGGTTGTATAACTGGCGGGAAGGTGGGGTACGAGTGGCAAAAAGAAGGCCAAGAATTGGGAAAGAGATGATGAGATGTGCAAATCTCATGATGGGTGCTGTCTGAGGGATGTGCTGGGCAGCCCCATGCTCACTGATGGCAGCTGGAGCAGGACAGCTGCCCAAAGCCGCTGTCCTGATCATGTTTTGAGGGTCAGGCTGTGTCCACAGCCAGGGGGCTAGGATGGGAGCAGTTAAGTGTTTTTCCTGACCAGCAAGGGGACGGACAATGTTCATGCCAGAAGTGCATGTCACATGATCATGTCAGTGCTCATTTCAAATGTGCCAACATTGGCCACTTCTCCGAGCTTCATAAGAAAAACTATGATGAGGATAAAATAAGGATTTTTTGGGGTGTTATTAAATTATAACACCATGTTCAGACTGTTATACAATGTCCAAAGAATGTAAACATCAGATACCAGAACGGCTGTGGCTCTAAGACATTGGTAGAAGCAACTCCTGAATAACATGTGACCATTATTCCTTTTGTCTATTGGCTGTATTAAACCAAAACAATTATGGATTATAAAAGATGATGAATTTGCAATAAAGGAGACTCCATTTTGGGAGTTCATTTGCCCCTTGTATAGTCTTGTATATAGTATTTCTTTCCTGGATCCTCTGAAGCACCATGCAACAAGGCCCTATCCTTTTTGTAGTGGCTGTGATTTCAGGGGGTCTTATCCAATGCAACCAAATTGCTAAGCCCAGTTTTAAAGAGCAAAACAAACGCCCCAACATCTTTTATTAGACAGATCAATATAGTTTTTCCAAACCTAGTAGCTCATTTAATAAAAGGGTACAACTTCTAACTTTAAGCCTTATGGTAATTTTGATGGAATTTATAAACATTTAATGGAGCAGACAAGTGGAATTTCTGGGTTTTTTAACCTTGCATGACTGGGAGTGGGGGCTTATCCACAATAATTTCTCCACTGCGGAATGGTCTTAGACTGGTCTTAGAAAATTGAACAAAGCTTCGAAAGGTTTGTTCTGTCTTCATAAGGTATTAAAGAATATATATGAATGGATATTATAACAATACAGATAATGAAAACTGTGACCAGGTGTAAAGAATGACTGACACAAGTAAAATACAATGTTGTAGAGCGTCAGTCAAATTATGTATTACTTTTGTGTAATGGGTCCATCCCTGAAATGAGAAATAAGAGTGGTTCAAAAATCACCAGTAACATCACATCCTAGAATCTTAACATAATCTCGAGAAAGGTTCGATTTTCACTATAAATTCAATGCAAGGTATTTACTACAGCAATCTTTGCATTTATCCAGGGTCTGTTCCCTACAGTGAAGAAATTCAGATAATTTTTCCTGTAAAGTGCAGCTCTCTTAAGAAACATGAGAGAGACATAGCTGAAGCTCTGATTCTTGTCTGCAACTCAGCATAACATTTACCTGAATGAACAGCTCTGTTGAGATACTGTATTCATTTGGGGTCTCTAGATTTTGAAGAAGGCTAGGAATAAATAGATTTTCCAGTTTGTTTACTTCAAAACTTTGGTGGCATAATTTTTAATGACTGTCAGTGGTCCACGGTAATTTGTGTTTCAGTATTTTTTTTTATTTACAACTTTTTTACACGAAGGAGAAAAAACATTTTGTAAATAGCAATATATAGCTGCAAAGTCATAATTGGCACAAGTGGAAAAGCAATGGTTTTAGGTTTTTTTAAAAGACTTGAATATCAAGTTGACAGCATCTCTTCAAACTAATGAGACAAAGTAGGAGGTGGAAAACATGCAAATGCACTAGGAGAAAGGATGGCTCTGTTGACAATTAACTAACAATTATTAATTCCCCTGATACTCATTTTAATAATGATAATTATGATTTACTCATTTTGTTTCATTGTGGAGGCTGTTAACATTTGATTTCCTGGGCTTTTCCTTGCAATTTCCATTAATTATTGTCCTCCTTCTGTCTGTTTTTTGTTTTTTTTGTTTTTTTTTTTTTTTTTTACTGAAACTAGAAAAATTATCAGTCTTTAAAGTCCAATCCACAAGTCTTTTCTGGTTGATTTTCAACTGAATTGCCATTGGGGTATTTCACCTCATGGGCCTGTCTGCCCCATCATCACACCTTTCAAAATAGGAGTTATTTTGAAAGAAAAGAATTTTTCCTTTCCCTTCCTTGACTTGCAGACAAGCTTTTTCCATTTGCTAACTCTGGTAACTGACTTATTTTCCAGTCCGTATCTTTACCATTGCACATGGCTCTACTCACTCTCATATTAAAACTTCAACTATGGACAAGAGGAGAGCAAACGTCAGGCTGCTTGGGGAATAAGTAAGTAAGGTCCTCATGGATAATATTTTTGCATGTGCTGGGATTCATCACTGCTGGTCACTTTTTAAACATCACCTCTTAAGGGCACAGGCAATTCCCAAATGTTGGAAGTCAAGGAGGCAAGGCGGAAGGCTGGCTTGGTTAAGCAGGGATCTTCTCTTGGAAATAAGGCAAGAAAAAGGAAAGGGTATGCTGAAAGACAGCGCAGTCATTGTTCAGAGCCAACATGGCGTCATGAGATCAGAGTCCTGTTTATCAAAACTGATTTCCTTTTATGACAAGATAACTCAGTTGATCAGGGGAAGTCAGCTGATGCAATCTTTTCGGATTTCAGTAATAATTTCCATGCTGTCTCTCACAGGATCCTTCTGGAAAAAATGTCCAGGACACAGCTGGATAAGCACATCACCCGGTGGGTGAACAATTGGCTCATGGATCAAGCACAGAGGGTAATAGTGAACGGGGTAACATCAGACTGGCAACCGGTCACCAGTGGGTTTCTGCAGGGCTCTGCTTTTGCCCTGTGCTCTTCAACATCTTCATAAATGACTTGGAGACAGGACTGGAAGGGATGTAAAACGAGTTTGCTGATGACACAGATCTGGGAGGAGCTGTTGACTCCCTGGAAGGCAGAAAGGCCCTGCAGAGAGACCTTGACAAGTTACAGGACTGGGCAATCACCAACCATATGAAGCTCAACAAGCAAAAGTGCTGGAGACCCAGGATGTGTGTACAGACTGGGGAATGAGGTGCTAGAAAGCAGTGCCACATAAAGGGACCTGGGGATCCTGGTAAATGGCAAGCTGAAAATGAATCAGCAGTACCCTGGCAGCTAGGAGGGCCAAACGTGTCCTGGGGGGGGAACCAGGCAAAGCACTGTCAGCTGTTCAAGGGAGGGGATTGCCCTGCTCTGTTCCGCACTGGTGTGAACTCACCTTGAATATTGTGGCGGTTTGGGGCACCACAACAAAAGAAATGTATTAAGCTCATAGAGAGTGTCCAAAAGAGGGCAACTGTTGGAGAAGATGGCAAGTCTGTCAGCAGCCTGGCATTAGCTGATGAAATTGACCTTGATAATATTCAGATATACCCATAAAATAATGGGTCGCTGTGAATCTAGCGCACCTTTGGATAAGCAAAAGCACATAACGCTGTGTGGCACTGAACCGTGTTGGGAAGAGCAACTGCTGCTATCAGACTACCGGCTGTTGATAATGTCTAGAGTAAACTTTGTATCAAAAACATTGTAACTAGTGACAGTAAGCCTTCTGGTTACTTTTTACAAACCTGCGATCATAGTAATAGAAAACAACTTGTCCGATTGTTGCCTTTTGCAACAATACAATGCCAAATGCTAACAGCGACGAAGGAGCCATTTCGTCTACGACAGGCAACGAAGATGGTGAAGGGCCTTGATGGGAAGCCACATGAGGAGTGCCTGAGGCCATTTGGTGTGGTCAGCCCGGGGAAGAGGAGGCTGAGGGGAGAGCTCATTGCAGTCACAACTTCCTCAGGAGGGGAAGAGGAGGGGCAGGCACTGATCTCTGCTCTGTGGTGACCAGTGACAAGACCCAAGGGAACGCCCTGAAGTTGTGTTAGGGGAGGTTTAGGTCGGATGTCGGAAAGAACTTCTTCACCAACGAGGTGATTGGGCACTGTAACAGGCTTCCAAGCACAATGGTCATAGCACTAAGCCTGGCAGAGTTCAAGAAGTAATTGGACAGTGCTGTCAGGCACGTGATGTGATTCTTGGGGATGGTGCTGTGCAGGGTTAGGAGCTGGACTCAGTGATCCCCGTGGGTCCCTTACAACTTGGCATATTCTCTGATATNCTTCTTCACCAACGAGGTGATTGGGCACTGTAACAGGCTTCCAAGCACAATGGTCATAGCACTAAGCCTGGCAGAGTTCAAGAAGTAATTGGACAGTGCTGTCAGGCACGTGATGTGATTCTTGGGGATGGTGCTGTGCAGGGTTAGGAGCTGGACTCAGTGATCCCCGTGGGTCCCTTACAACTTGGCATATTCTCTGATATTTCATGTATAGAGGGATTTCTCACAGAGAGAGGCCACAGCAAGGCCTACATGCTCAAGCAGTGCCTGGGCCTCAAGGCTCGGCCTTGAGCTAAGTTGAAGATAGAACTTAGGAAAATAATTAGACAAAAATAGAAAGAGTAAGGTAAGAAGAATGTAAACATAGGGGGTGCGCATATGCAAATGTATAACCAATTAATTATTAGTTGGGGCTCATGCTTAGTGTGTGGGAAAATGAACTATTATACAAACGGCATGTTTTCTGCAATAAACGGAGCATTTCACTGTTACTTCTGTGAAGACTTGTGATTTGACTCGGAACTGACCCCGACTACATTCATGGAGTCCAGCTGCTAAGCTACTCATTTGTTTCCTGATCCTTCTCACCAACTATTCCCCTATCAGCTAGATCCGTCGGCTCTGTGCACAAGTAAACTTCCTCATTAAGTCCTCCTAATAAAGTCAATGAAGATTGCACAATCAGAGGTCTAGACCACTGCAAAAATTATGGGTAATTTTCATAATGCAGATACAGGAGGACGTCTAAACTTGACATTATTAATTTGATATAATAGATAAAAGAGTTTTTTTCCTAACATCTAGCAATCTCTACCTCTTATGAAGCTCATACCCATCGCAACCTGTGTTTGTTCTGGACAGTTAATACCATGCATGAATTTCCAGATTTATCTGGAAATGTTACTCGAGAAATCTCTTCATATTGCTCATACTGACAGAGACCGGGAAAGCTTCCGTGAGCCCTATTACACTGACTTCAGATTTATGAAATGTGTTAAATCTTTTTCAGGGAGTTTTTAAACTGTAGTTAAAAAAAAAATCCACTTCTTCCAGAAGCTGAAGAAAATCCATGATTCATTTTGGTATCTCACTAGATCTGTAATTTTTACCTCTTCCTCCGCCAGCAAGTGCTGGATTAAGCTGTCTCAGCCTTTGGGCTGTTGCCTGGCTGGTGCAAAGACTCCACTGCAGATCAGCTCCCCAGGAATCCTGTGATTGCAATTATGTGCACTGTGCCAGCCTGACCCCTGGGAGACAAAGGCAATTTATTCTGTGAAATTCCTCTTTAGAAAGCTGACTTGACCTGATTGCCTTCCATCAGTGCAACCATGGCTTGAGAACCCGTTCAGAGTTGCAAGGCAGCAGAACAGACAGCGGCTAAGATGCAACCTGCTTTGGGTCTGCCAGCTTTGGAAGCTGTAGGGCCTTGAGTTTGCAGAGCAGAGGAGATCAGAGCTCTGGGCCAAGTACCACATACCCTTTTGGCTCCACTGCTGGACAGTCAAACAAATTCATCTCCAGAGGGATGCCAGAGGGCTCTGAAGAGCCAATGTGCCAACAGACCTCCTTTGTAGATAAAATGTATTTATTTTACTTGCTTAATTGGAGTTTCCTTGTTCTCTACCGGCAGACCGGCTGCCCACGTCTTCAGTGTTTTTCTACAAGGAAGCCCAAGGATTAAATCTGTGATAATACAAACAAATAAATATATTTGCATATCGCATGGTGATTTTAGCAGAAAACAAGTTTTCTAGGCCTCATAGAGATTAAAAGAGTAATTATCCATGCAATAGTGCTGCAGCAGTGTTTGCAGAAGCTTTAGCATCCCACTGCTACTTCACCATTTGAAATAAATCTGTAAACCGCAGTTTGCACCTACTTGCAATGGTAGAGTTCCTTTCATCTGTTTGTAACTTGAGGAAAAAAGAAGGATTAAAGAAAACTTTTTGCTAGTATTATATCTCTAAGGCTTCAGATTTCCCCCCTCACAGTGACCCTGAAGTACTGGGAAATTCTGAGGAACACTGACTTCCCCTGCCTAGCACAGATATAGAGGAAGAGATAGGGACATGGTAGAGAGAGGCAGGAATAGGAAGCATATTGCTGGATTTGACGTAGGTTAGTGTTAGGGTTAGGGTTAACCACTTAACCATACTCCTAAAATGTAACTGTAGAGCTGTGCTATTGGGGAGGGACTCAGAATCTGGAACAGCTGAGAATAAGACAGAAACCAACAAAATCATAGTGAGTATGTCCCTGTTTTGGTACAGTATGGAACATCATGGAAATGCAGGTCTGGTACAAGAAAGGACGTCTCTTCAGTGCCTTCTAGTTTTTCCATAACATAGTTTCAGGACCAGGAAATCAGTCAAATCAGGAAGCACAACTTCTAGAGGAAACTCATCAGGATTGATGGTAAATTCTCATCCCTAAAAAGGGTGATTTCATCAGAATGGACATCACCTTTTATGAAGACTTTCAGCCCACTGCCACGTGCTGACTGTCTTCAGAGCTCTAGAAAACGGCAAGCATGTCAGACGTCCATTCTCCAGAGCCCCAACCTCCCTACACAGAGAAGTACACTGATGTTGAGATGTTGCTGGAGGAGTTGGTGGTGGGACACAGCCTGACCTTTTTCAAAACAGTTAAGAGAGACTGACAGAGGCTCCTTTTAGATAGAAGGATAACTGCCCAGAAGAGACTGAAAGTATAGGTCAGGTGGACTGCTGTTAGAGAGGACTCATGGCAAGGAGCAGGATTCTCAGGTTAGTTTGAAGAAGAGAAGTGACAATTATTCATCAAACATTAAGAACTTGGGGAATAGGAGAGGAACAATTGTATTGTGTTATCTGGAGAAATTCAGAAAAGAAGGGGAAAAGGGGAGGTGAAATGTAAATATAAGATGCATGTGCAGAAAGGGCTTTCTCTTGGTGCATTGGGGGTGAAGAATTTGCTAATAACTTCCAGTGCAGTTCATCTGTTTTTCTTGTTATTTTCCCTGACAATAAAAATTTAACAGATGGATGTGTTTAACCAAATCTGTTGAGGAGAAAGGTTTTAATTTCCTTCCTTTGCTTCTCGTCACCTTCAGCAGCACTGATGAAGGGATGAGACCAAACCAAATTCAGAGAACCATTCATCATCAGCCCAGGGGAAGTCAAATCCCTATGCAAAGATTTAATTAGCAGAAGGACAAACATGTGGGTTAGATTTTCTTTTTGGGAAATATTTCCATTACCACCATGATGCTGGCATACCGAGGAAGGAAAAAAAGGTAACACAACTAAGCCAAGGTCAGAATTCCTCAATAGGAGTGGGGGCAAAAAGCTCAGTTGTCTTTTGGTTGGAGAACTAATAGCTCTTGATAGCAGGCACTTTCCTGCCCTGATTGCTGTGCAGGAAAGGGAGCGGGGGTATGCCTGCCTTTCCCCTCCCCCCCTTCCTTTATTCCCTTGTTTTCTCGGGACAGTTGAAAGACGCTGCGAGGGGCTCACTGGTTTTTTGGCTGCAATCCTGGGAGAGGGCCTGGTGCTGCCTCACTGATGGTGCTTCTCCCATCTGCTGCGCTGGGACCAAGACCACCACTTGCTTCTGCTTCTGCCTCACCAGCCCAGTTCCTGTGTCCAGGTGGATCCTACAGCAGCCACGAGAGGGAGAGGAGTGCTCTGCCCACACTAGCCCAAGTTCGGAGCCAACCTGTCTCTTCGTCTCCAGCTGTTCCTGTATTGGATGAATGACTCGTCCATATCAGCAGCAAAAATACAGGGGAACCCCCATTCCGTGTGTGGTGAACCTGCTGGACTTGTCTGTTCCCTCCACAGCTGTGACCACACTGAGGAAAAAAATACGCGGAGGGGGCAAAAGATGCTGAGGTTTGTTGGGGTGATTTTTCTTGTTACTGTCGTGCTACTATTTGTTCCTTGTAAATATATATATACAAGTAAATAATTGCTGCTTCCTTTTCCTACATTTTTGACTGAAAGCTTCTTGATTCAAAGTGTACAGTAAAGTGGAGAAGGAGTTTTTCTCTCCCATCCAGGAAGGTTTCCATCTTTCCTGGAAGGTATTGTTCTAACCTGGGACAGATTTCACCCAGTCACTGCATACAAGATGATCTGAAATAGGCTAGTTCTCCTCCCACAAATATGAACAAGGGTTTGCCTTTTTAAGTTCTCAGGAATGCTTATCAGAATTTATTTCTTGAATTACGGAATGGAGCAGTATAACCCCCTGCATGCAAGATTAGAGTTGCCTTTGCTGATACAATTTATTTTACCCCCAAAGGAGCAATGGCTCAAAAGTTCTCAGTGAGAAAAGGTTGTCAGCTCCATTTCAGATTAACGTAGATCTTAATTTCCTGCTCCTGGAGTTGTGGTACCCAGGGGTGGTGACGTGCCCCGTCCCCAGCTTTTTGTTTCTTATGGTCTCTGGGTGAAAGGACTGATCCTGTGCTTAGATGATTTTGCTGGCATATCATGCCTCTTGTAGGGTGGCTGGAGTTGCACAAAGAGTAAGTTTTGGGGAAACTCGAATGTGTTCTCTGGTGGTCACATGTTCAGGGCTTGTTTTGATGTGGGCAAGGACAGGAAGCCACTCTAACCTGGGCATCTGGAAGCAGAGGTATGTTCCTTGGTTAGACATTTAGTGTTGAGCAGGTGCTATGGCACTGTTCTACCTGTCCCTGTCAAGGTTTAAAAGTTCCAAGCATAAGATGAGACCGGGAGGTGGGAGATCAGTGTGAAGTGGGAAGATTTCTCAGATTTTTTGCCGTTATTCTTCTTAACATAAATGTAATTGTTTAGATGCCTATAGAACTTGGACACTGATATTTGCTGCAGTACTCATTCATTCATACTGCATTCAATTTAGAACTTATTTATTTATTTTTTATAAGTAGGTGGTTTATTTACAAGAAATCATGACAGGCACTAAATTGATCTGACTTTTACCAGTGGAAGTATGTTCCTGCAGCTGTTCACACTGGGAGGAGCTCCAGAAATGTCATTGATTTTACTCTCTCTGAAACAACACTCCACTTGCTCTTTTAGACCAACATCTGCCCTGCTAATGTGGAATCACTTGTGTCTTAGCTGCTTCATTCATCACACAGATATTTGGATATTTCCCATTTCTAATCAAACCACTACCTGCCATATCAATACCCAATTGATGGATTGTGCTTACAGACCCAGTGAATGCTTTGCAAGAATACTGTTAAACTTTACACTTAAAAAGTAGAACTACAGCATCTATGCTTAATGAAAAGATAAAATTCAGAGCCTCTAGAAATAATCAGAACACCAATCACTTAATTTCACACAGTTCTCTCTGTGCTGAGTCTCATAATTTGTGTTTGAGTTGAGCAAACTTCAGAAAGGCGTTTGGAAACATCAGAAGATGCAGAACAAACCATTTTCTTCTGTAGTTTTCTTCAATTGTTTATAAACTCTCTAAAATATATTTGCACTTTATTTCTCTTGTAAATTTGCCTAGCCTTTCTTTGAATCATTATTTATTGTTATGCCATTTTCAATAGTTATAAAGTGAGTTAAAGAACACTTCTATTCCCAGGTAATATTCCTCTTGAGGTCACTTTAAATTTTTCTTTTCTGAACTAAAGTGATGGTGCTCTTTACATCTCTCATGGAATTACATTTCCTTCAATCTCCACAATTTCTTTTAGGGTATTTGGCACTCTCAGAAGCATTTCATGATTCTTGTAACATAAGAATGCCAAAGCTTCACATTATCCTAGACCTATTCTCACCAATTTTGGATATAAAGGCAAAAGCCACCTTGCCACTCCTAATCGTTTCATCCCTCTTTACACTACCAAGAGTGTTATTAACTCTTTCTATCAAAATGTGCTGAGCAATTTATGCATTCTGAATTCCCTGAACGCTTTTCAGAATTATATTCCAGAATCTACATTCCCCATCTGGGTGTTAAAACCAATAACCTTTCAGCCAAAGCAAATACTGGAGGCTATGATCAGACACACATGACACGATGCCATCTGCATGCATGTCAGGTCTTTGAATCGCTCCAGGTAAGCAAATTTAGGCGTGTCAGTCCACAGCCAGCATAGAAATGGACAGGTATGAGCAATCCAATGACTATCTTCTTCATGTGTAGATTACAGGTCTTCTTAGTTTCATAAAAGCCTAAGGACCTTGTATGGACTCTAACATCTGGAAGCCTGAGTCCCTCATAAGAGTTCCTGTATTTATGCAGAAAACATGTCTGGATACATTCAGGTTTTCACATTGATATCTGATAAAGAAAGAGCAATCATTGATGCATAAAGCATCTTATGTGAAAGACTGCAACCTTCCTCATCCTTGGCATGGAGAGCACCCGAGTCTCTGCAGTACCAGCTAGCAGGGAGAAGAGGATCCTCCAGTCCTTCGGCTAAGATTATTCTGTGCTTCATAGAAGAAAAAGGTATTTGCTAATCAAATATCTAATCTTTTAACTGAGGATCTGGCATTTGTTCATACAGGAAAAGACCTGAGGTCTAGTTCCTCCTCTGAGGGCAATACATGCATTTGGTTGGAAGGGATTTGTTACAGTGGTAAACGGCTTCTTATTTCAGGAACAGGAAATCCTAACAAGCAAAGACCTGACCCCAAACTGATCCCTGGACTGTACTTACATTAATTTATGACAACAAAGTTTCTGCTCTGTGCAATAATCCCTTAATTTAAACGAGTAACAATAAAAAAAATTGAAATGTAGTTTTATCTAGGGTAAAATTATTTACAATAAACTTTGATTAAATTTTCATGAGGCTAATTGATTTTGGCACATAAATTTAATTGTCTGTCTGCAGGACTCTGTCTAGTAAGCTATCATATGAGCTATGGAACAATTTTTCTAGTAATTTTTCAGTTACATATCATAACACTTTTCATCACTGTATTTCTACTTTTCCCAAATATCTTGTCTCCAGCATCAGCCTCACAGACTTTTCTGTATGTGCACTGGGTGGTAGTTAATCATGACCTCTAACAAGTGCCTGCTGAATTGCACCAATCAAGAAATATGTTTGCTGGGGCTTTCCACTGATGCAGCTATATTGGTACACTGAAAAAAAAAGTGCACAGTCTTCCTAACTGCTCTGTGCTAGTGATTAGACAAGATTAACATTTCATGGGAACTGTGTCAGCATGAATGTGAATGTGGAAAAATTGAACACAGTGATGATACTTTGTGGTGAACAAGTTTTCAATCAATGATTCAAAATTATGGCACGTTATCTTCTCTCAGCTAAAATTGCAGAGGCTGCAGATAAAATGTTGACTTTATTTTCCATATTTGAGCAGAGATTATATATTTTCCTGTACTGACAGCTCAGAATTATCACTAAAGATTAGGCTTATTCACATCACTTTCATAGCACATACTGAAAAGTATATTCAAAGTCGATTTTTTTTAATCTCCAGCCATGGGTAATGGCCATGGCTTTCCACTTTATCCGTCACTACTGTTCCAGGGTGGTGATAGGGATGAGCAGTGTAGAGTAGTGGTTGTGGCTACCAGCAGACAGCACCTCTGCCGGTGCCTGGTTGTGGAAAGGATGACATAGTCATGTCCATGCCTCTTCCTTCAAGTCCTGTTGTCAATGCCATCATGTCCCTGAACTTTCCTGCAAACAACAAAGCTCTTAGGTGCTGTGAAACAGAAAACACTACATGGATGAAACTGCCTCATTCACAGGGAAGATGACACGAGACAGGGATGGGGCCCCTGCAACCCTGCCTTGTGTCAACAGGATCCCTGCCAAGCAGCAGGGCCATGGAAAATAGCTATTCCTCATCTTAAGGTGCTCTTGTCCCCAGCTGAAGCTCATGAGGGAGTACCAACAACATGTTTGACAAGTTACAGAGTCCTAGACAGCTGGAGGCCCAGTACACACTGAACTGAAATAAAGCAGTTGTTGCAGAAAGGTGCATGGGAAGAGGCTGGAAACTCCATTGAGGTCAAAATACATGCATTCAGTAGCAGTAGTGACACACCACAACACATAATTCCCAATACCACCCAGAGAAACACAACAGAACCTTTGTCTGATTCTGAGCTCAGGAACACTACACAAGTCTGTTCTGGGACTAGGACTGTCTAATAGCTTTTACCAATGCTCTGGAGGAGGTAACAGGAGGCTTGCTCATCACTTTTCCAGATTGCAAAACTGGTAAAATCATCCAAACTGGGAGGCAGTTGTTATGCTCATGGACAGGGCTGCCGTTCAGGTAGATCTAGTCTGGCTAGAAGAACAGGCCAACAGGGACCTCATGAAGTTTGACAAGGACAACATGTAGCAACATAGACAGTCTAGGGCAGCGAGTGGAACATGGCTCAGCAGTAAGTCCTGACACCAACAATGGCCAGTGACTGACAGAACAGGAACGGAGAGAGATCAGGGGGAGGTTTTGGTTCCCTCCTTGGCATTCAGACCACATCTAGATATTGCAAACAATTTTCTCCCCTTCCAGTAGAAAAAGAACCTTGATAAACTGGCCTTGTTCATATGAGATGTTAGAGCAAATGATCTCCTGCCACCCTGGACAACATAAAACACAAGAACAGAAACACCTTAAGAGAGCTGAGATCTAGGAAATCTAAGGGAGGTGGTGTCAGGAGAGCACTGAGGAGATCCAGCTGAAGGCTGATAAGCATGGAAAGTTTTTACAAGACTCTTGACTGTTTCTTGCCCCTTCTCTATTGGTTCTTCTTCCCTAGAGAGAGCAGTGCTCACCTTCCCAAGAGAAGAGATGGAGCTGTGGGCTAAGAACATTAACAACCTTTTCATTCACAAATCTGGCATGTGAAAATGAGGGCTTAGTATGAGAAAATGAGGTCTTTGAACATATTACATGGTATGAAAACATGCAGTTTCTTCCTCAAGACCCACCCTTTCTGGAGATATTTGATAGAAATTGTTTTATCTCTGATGACAAGGCATCAGCTGAAGACATGATTTCTGTGACATATATCAGACAGGAGAATCTCATCCAAATGAGATGTGTCTCAACTTTCCAGCTGATGTGACTGAATGTAACCTGCAGAGGTTCAGCAGTACATCCATCTTTCATCTGCCTGCAAAAAGGCCTGGTAACCATGGGATCTCCCTGCTTGCTTCTGCTGGAAACATCTTGCTTGAATGATTTTAGAGCACCACCAGAAAGTGCAGCTGAAAAATTATTTTTGCTCCTTTTGCGTAAATAGAGATGACTGAAATATTATCAAGAGTAACAAAGATGCTGTTTCTGAAATCAGAACTGGGGATAGCTCAGGTTACCTAAGGGAAGTGATGGAACTGGACAATATGAAGATGGAGGTGTCACAAGTTTCCGGCTCCCCTTTGCAGGCAGTGATTGCTGCCACTTGCAACTGTAACTGCTCTGCCTGCATCAGTTGCTGGAAAGGCTGGAAGCAGCCACAAAATCTTAAAGCCTTTTCATGATGGGACTTTATCGAAAACACCCCCTGGCACTTGTCTCAGCAGGCTCCAGCTGACACCAAGCAAAGTGAGGCACTGCTCTCCAGCTCTGTGTGTAGGGAAGGGAAACAGCCTTCCTCAGGCTCTCTGCCACCATCAGGTACAATTTTAACCAGGCAGCTTTGGGAAGCAGGTCATGAACATAATCTGGAGCCTTGCAGTTCCTTCACTGATGTCACAAAGTTATTTGATACACCAATGAGGTATAAATAAAACCTTTTCTGTCTGTGACAGAAAAGAAGCATTTTAACTGTTGTGTGGGGATCTAATCTTTGTTTCTTAATATTATTTGCCTTTGAACATTCACCACAGTTCCACTTTTCATGCCACTTGGGCAGGGATATTTATAAAATTTGAAAAATACCTCACTTTCATTTTTGGAAGCCAGCCATCATAAGTTCAGTTAGAATATCCCTGCAACAGGACACAGTGCCCTGTGTCGTGGCAGTGGATTGATATAAAACTGTAAAGTGAAAAGTAACTTCTGATAATGTAGTGCATTTGATCTAGGAGTTGACAGGATTGCCATTAGAGATAAATTAAGCTTTTGCCACACGAGAAGGGCTGAATTCTTGTCTTTAAGGCTCAGGATGTTTACTCCGTATTGAGACAAACCTCATTTCTCTGTGATGCTTTTACTGCAATATGCTGATTACAATGACCTTCTTCAGGATTTATTACAGCTCTAGATGGCACAAGGAAAGCTAAATAATAATAATGTCAGATTCATGCCCCCAGGGCCCATCCAGTGTAAAAGCACACTAAAAGAGATGATAAGACATAAAAGATATAGGAAGAAGAATGAAATATGCAGAGAAAAAGATGCTTCTGTGCAGCTTTAAACTTGCTATCTCTGCCCCTTGTTGCTGTCAGAATCAGGGACAGCATCTCTGATGATGAGTGGATAGAAGCCAAAGTGACATAGCCCTAAGCCAGAGGTCTGAGCTCCTGCTACCAGGGCACATGGCAACATGCAGGCATGTCAGTGTTCTTGATGGAGAAGCAGGCAGAACGGTGTCACAGATGGACGAGTGTCTGTTGCTCCAGCACTTTGGTGTGACAGATGAGCTATGGGTCTAATTATATAACTGGAAGAAGAGAGCCATCTTGCACTATCCTGTGATCTACACTAGTCATTGCAAAGCTGCTGTGTAGTGCAAGGAGCGGCAGAACAATAGCTGCTCTGCAGCACTGTGATACGTCTGCATCTACCCTTCTCATGGCCAGCCTAATATATGGGACTGCCTTTGCTTGCCAGTCCATCACTTGAAAATGGGACAGGAGGTGTAAAAAGCCTCAGTCACACAACTGCAATGAGAGTGTAAGTTTCACACAGCTCATGCAGAGAGCAATGAACTGTGTCAAGGGCTTATATTCACTTTCTCTTGACTGCTCAGCAGCTATTCATAAAAGAGCACGAAAAAACAATTCCAACTGACTGCATGTCCTAATGCATTTATGGTCCTGTAATCACTCTGTTCTATCTTGATTATAACCAGAACACATGAAAGCAACAAGAGAGAGAGAAAGGCAGCAGGAAAGAAGAGGTATAGCTATACAATAGTTACCTATATGATGTGTACTGAGGGACATGGATAATGAGGTGATTGGTGACACATGACTTCATTAAGGGCAGATTGTGCCTGACAAATTTAATGGCCTTCGACAATGGGGTTACAGCATTGGAGAAGGAGGGAAGAATAACTGTTATAGTCTAGTGCAAGGTATTTGACACTTTCCCATATGACGTCCTTGTCTCTAATCTGGAGAGGCATGGATTTGACAGGTGGATCACCCGATGGACAAGGAATAGACTGGATGGTCACACCGAAGTCATTGCAATCTACTGCTCAATAACCACATGGACAGTAGTGTGACTGGCATTCTTCAGGGGCTCATATTGGGACTAGTGTTGTTTAACAACTTTGTCAAGAGACATGAACAGTGGGACCGAGGGCACTCTCAGCAAGTTTGCCAATGATGCGAAGCTGTATGGAACAGTTGCCATGCTGGTGGGAAGAGATGCCAGCCAGAGGGTTCTGGATAGCCTTGGAAGGTGGGCTTGTGCAAACATCATGAAGTTCAACAAGGCCAATGAAAGGTCCTGTACATAGATTGAGTCAATCTCAGGCACAAATTCAGACTGTATGAGAAATTAATTGAGCGAAGCACTGAGGAGAAGGACTTTGGGGTGTTGGTAGATGAAAAGTTCAGCATGACCTGGGAATGAGCACTCGTAGCCCAGAATGCCAAATGCATCCTGGGCTGCATTAAAAGAATTGAGGTCAGCAGGTCAAGGGAGGTGATTCTGTCCCTCTTCTCTGCTCTCATGAGACCCCACCTGAACTGCTGCATCCAGCTCTGGTGTCTCCAGCACAGGAAAGACATGGACACACTAAAGCATGTGCAGAGGAGGGTCATGAAGATGATGAGAGGACTGGAGCATCTCTCTTATGATGACAGGCTGAGAGAATTGGGGTTGTTCAACCTAGAGAAAACTCTGGCGAGATCTCCTAGTAGCTTTGCAGTACCTAGAGGCAGCCTGCAAGAGAATTGGAGAAGGACTTTTGACAAGAGCATCTAGTGATAGGACAAAGGGGAATGGTTTCAAACTGAAGGAGGTTAGATTTAGTAGGTAGAGGTTAGTAGATTTAGTAGACTAGAAGTTAGGTATTAGGAAGAAATTCTTCACTGTGAGGGGTATGAGACACTGGAATAAGTTTCCCAGAAAAGTTTTAGATGCCTTGTCCATGAAAGGTGGATGCCAGGTTAGATGGGGCTTTGAGCAACCTGGTCTAGTGGAAGGTGTCTTTGCCCATGGCGGAGGGACTGGAACTAGATAATCTGTAAGGGCTCTCCCAAGCCAAATCCTTCTATGGTTCTATGATCCTGATATTATAACTTGTAAGTTCTTGATTCGAAAGTGTTCCTTTAGACCGTTGTCCTGGCCCCTTGGATGTGAGTGAATGATGTGGTGTGTCAGGGCTCACACACTGCTGTGTATCTCCAAGAGATACTTCCAAATTTCCTCTCTGCCGTACATGTGACTCCTTTCCTGCAAGTATGAACAAAGTGAACAAGTGTCCACTTTTAGGCTTTCTCATAAAAAGTGAGAAAAGTGATAAAAGGGAGGCTTTTTGAATAATTAAGTACTTGCAAGAACTAGAGATAGCAACTATGATATATCAGCCAACAAATCTCCCACAGAAATACTCTACTGCCAGTATTGCATTATCAGTCAGATCAGTCCTCTTTCATAGGCTAAAGTAATATCATGGTCTAGAATGTGAATACGTAAGAGGCTGCAATACAGCCACAGAATCACAGAATTGTTGGAGTTGCAAGGGACTTCTGCAGATCATCTAGTCTAACCCCCTTGCCAAAACAGGTTCACCCAGAGCAGATTGCACAAGATCACATTCAAGAGGCTTTTGAACAGCTCCAGAGAAGGACACTCCACAAACCGTTTTGGCAGCCTGTTACAGTGCCTTGTGATCCTTGAAGTAAATAAGCTTTTCCTCATCTTAAGGTGGAACTTTCTGTGTTTCATTTTGTGCCCATTGTCCCTTGTCCTGTTGCTGGGCACCACTGCAAAGAGTCTGGTCCCATCTTCTTGAAGACTTAAGAATCTAGAACTTTTATTCTGTTTGTATAAATTTGACACGGGCAATTCACAAAACACAAGAGGAGTGATGAGCATGATGCACTCTCCTAAATTTCACTATGGATGAAAAATCTGCTAATGAAATTGAATTATCCAATAGTCAGCTAACTATGTTACTCCTTGGGCTTTAGAGATGTTTTAGTTTTTGCAGATCTACCCTCTTTTCTTTTTAAAGAAAGACTATACAGAACAGGAAGAAAAACAAATTACATTGGTAATTCTCATAAAAATTGTTTTTAAGCAATATCTTTTAAAGAAACTATCTACAAAAATTGAAAATAAGGAACTTTTACTGATGCCTTCTGTAGCTTAGCTAAGAGACTCCCTGCAACATCAGTAGTGGATTTACATACTCTAGAACCTATGGCAATGCCTATGGCACTGCATTGCTATTCAGTGTATAATGATTTTCCAACCTGAATTCCCCAAGATTAACCCCGCTATTTGGTGCTGAACATAAACAGATCATACCACAGGAGTGTGAAGGAGCAGCTGTGTAAATGTAGCTGTAAAGATCAAAACCAGCCTCTAGTATGGAGGAGTGCCTAGGGTGTTAGGTATGTATCTGCCATTCCTAGCTGTAGTAGGCATTGCAGGGTTATACAATGCTCAAAGCAAATCAACATAGTCACCCACTATCATGTTTCTGGGTCCAAGAAAGCAAGAAACTCATCACTGCAGACTTCTTGAGGCTGCTTGCTGTTCTGTTGTTTGGACTGTCTGAACAGGTGCATTTTCATATGCCAGATGTCTCATCAGGGCAAAACAGAGATGCAAACACAGCCTACTTGTGGAGTGGATAAGGTATCTGTCATGCGTCACATTTTCTTTTTTCTCTGATTTCACACTACTTGCTTCCTCTTCAGCTGCTGATAGCAGTTTTTAGAAAGCTGAAGCCCTTAGGCTTTTGATGTAATAAGGAAGCAATTATGTATCATTAGTGATTTTTATTGGTGTGGTTGATAGTTACTACCTGCAGCATCTCTTGAGGTATGCTGACTTTTTGTGCCTTGCAGACTTTCTGAAAAAATGCATTGGTAAAGGTTTTGGAGATGGGACACTGGGTAAAGTTGAATAAACAAATAGCTTCTAGAGTCTTCATCTATATTTTATGTATTGCAACAATTCTCAGTTTCTTAAACTTAGGCTAGTACAGCTCCTATGTGCTAAGTACCTCACAAATGCAGAACAAACTCAGATGCTCTTTCTTTATATAATTACTACCCAGGCACAGAGATTTTGCTTCTTCATTTTTCTATCACTCTAATTAAGAATTTTAAAGAATAAGTAAAGGATACACTTTTAAAATTGGTGTACAGAATGGAATCATGCTCAAGTATGCAGTGCAGATCCAGTGGTACTTTTATACCTCAGTGGACAACTGCCTTAGTTTAAAGCTGTTAATTTGTAATTGATTTTCTCTGACTTATAACTGCTATAGATCTTGTCCTTGAAAATAATCTAGTTTAATTAAACTAGTTTTATTAATCTAGTGCTGATGGCTGAGATTTAAAAGGAACCTACACATATTATTTTCCAAAATCTCATTACATTTTTATAAGATTTCTACTTCTAATGTACTGTGATCTCTCAAAAAGCTCTGCTTGAATTCCCAGTCTGCACACTGCTGCCACTAAATCAACTCTATAGGAATTACTTCCAGAAAGCAAAGTGTTAATTTTTATTTTTTAGCAGTTCCTCTCCCACATTTCAGTGGTTTAGGACTTTCTTCTTGCTTGACTTGTTTTTGTGCTTCATGGTTTTTTTATTACCTCTGCTAGGGATATCTCAGAATATAGAGTGACACCATGAACAGGAAAATTGATGAGTCTCAGCAACTCAAATTTCTCACCTACATCAACGATGGAGAAATATCCTGCTAGGAATAACCATGTACTTTACAGTCAGTTTTCCCCACTTCTATCAGCTTGAGTTACAGATGTTTTCTAAACTGCACATTTACAAGTAAACATACCTCCCAAAATCTTCAAGATTTAAATTATAAAGATGCAATCAAAACACACTGTTCATCAGCCATCACAAGAGCTGCCCATCTACTTGACCTTTCTCAATCAACCAGAATCCTATTTCCCTTTGATCACCAGAAGGGGAGTGAGGATGGATTTCACAGCACGTAGGACAGCAGATCTCTCCATCTCTTTGGAAGATAATTGTACTTGTGAAAATTTAAGTGGTGTAAAACCACTCTCTAACTGTGTAGTCAATAACAGCCTTTTCTAGGGAATCTGTTTTCTCTCTAAAAGTTAGTTGTCTTTAGCAGTTATTCCTGCCTAAATGTGAAATATCCTTTGCATGCATTCCTGGTTTTAAACAATATGATAAAATGTACGGACAGCTCAGGTTCTGTTGTTCTTGCAGCATCTTTGCTGAATACACGCACAGATATATGCTTTCTGTATTCATTCTGAAATATTTCAGAGACCTTATCACAGCAGGAGACACCAGCTTCCTCAGAAACACTCTGCTGAGTACCTCTCACTGGGATGTTGTCAATGCTGCAAGTCTTGATCCTTGGCTCAGGGCTCTGCTCAGCATCATGTAGCATATTTTTGACAACAGCTCTGTTCATATTGAACCAACATTTCTTTTGCACTAAGTGCCTTGCAAGGTGAGGGGAACAATTCAGAGCCCTTGTCCTCTAAAGGGCAGTAAGGGACAGCTTTGGAAGAATATGCAACCTAGTCCCAGTGGGTGCCCGTCCTAGCCATTAGCTTTCACAGCCTCTGCTGGGGCTAGACATTATTACACCTACACATACAAGGTCGCTTCAGTGAAGGTAAGCCTCTGCCAGAGGGACGCAGTCTGTGTCATTTCAAAAGTAAATATATTGCCAGCTTTGAATTCGTAGTGTTATGGAATGCTCCATGTGTCCAGAATACATTCTAGGTTCAAAGACTGCCTCTGATCCCTGCTAAATCCTAAAGGCTGGCACGGCAGTGGCATCCTTCTGATCCTGCTAATTGAACCCACTCAGATAGGGCATGAATACACCGGTCCAGGCTGGTGCTATCCCATGGGACTGATTGATAAGCTGTCCTTCTGCACATCCAGGCAAGCAAGTTGGTGGAACCAAATGTGCTCCTACAGGCAGTTGTCCAGAAACCCTCCTCCTTCACCCACCCATCAATTCACCAATCTGCAAATACTGGCTCCACACCACACTTCATCCCACCGCTGAACCAATTATTACAACAGCTCTATGCTACCAGATTAAGTTATTATTTTTCCCATCTAGGAAATTGCACTCCTTGGAGGAGGGGAGGTAGGTAAATGATTAGCTCACAAGGATTCATCCATGCTGTCCTACCTTTCCACCTCCCATTTTCTCCCTCTGGGGCTGAGAGAAAGTCCATAGTGCCAAGTTGTGAGGCTGAGGACACTCACCTCCAGTGGAGCCAACAACCATCTCATAATAACACGAGGATGCATCAAGCTCTCTCTTCCAATTAAAGACATAAGCAGGGCTCTACATGTCCAGCCCAGTACTTCTGAACTCTTCTCAGCCTGACTGATTCTTACGGCTGAGAGGAGACTTAGGATGACAAATTCTGCTTGAAACTCTCTTTGAGGTGTACTAAAGAGAATCAAAATGGTGAAGAGTGACCAGACTCACATTTGCAGCAGTGTCATTTCAGTGCAGAGTTCTTAGAAACCATAAGAGTTTCTGCCTTGTGCAATGAGCTGTGTGGTGCGTTCTCAGTATATAGTGAGCTGTACTATCTTGTCAGTAGTGTTCCTGCTCTTCTACCCTTACTGTAATGTCTTTGTCCAACAAGGAAATAAGGGAAGACTCTACAGGTATATGTTTTAGAGTGTTCTTTGCATTTCTTTGCATGCTTTCAGTCCTACAGTGGGGATAATAAAAAGTGCATAGCTAATTAACATGACTGTATATGTTTCATTAAAAACAAACAGCAAGGTGTAAAGGCTAGCTCCCACATGCAGATTTAACTCAGATCCTATGGAGTTGAAATAATCACCCAGAAATAGAAAGTAAAATATACTACATTTTATTTGATTTTTCTTCCTAACTGGATAAGCTTCTGAAAATTACTTCTCTAAAAATCAAAAATCTAACATGCTGCTTCTTTCTGGATAATGATCTCTGTGTTCACTGGGCTAATCATACTAGAATTGTTTCTAAATTACCAAACACACCTAAGACTGCATATAAAACCTACTGGAAAATACGAAATAAATTTTTAATATGAAATTTAAGGAAGAAGAAGAGAAACAAGAATTTACATACAGAAAAATATATATGTTGGCTTCTAAGGAAAAATGTTGAAGTATATTACTAAGGAAAAATTGTGGGTGTTTTTCCCCCTGCAGATAATATCTCAGAGGCAGAAGCTGTTGTTCAGCTTCTGCAAGCTTTCATGGCTGTGGTGATGAGAGAACAGTGTAACAGCCAGGCTCTTTTGAGTGCGATCTCTAACACTGTCATCATTTCTAGATCTGCTTTCCTCTTTGTGGTTTTCCTGCCACCTTGCTTTGAAGCACCAGCTCTAGACCGGAGTTGTGTGGTTACTGTCAGACATTGTGCCAAAAGAAAAATACGTTATCTTTTAGCTTTTATTTCAAGCAGCTGTATTCTTTTAAGTTCATCCTTTTTTACATCAGCTGTGGTTACAGACAGCCAGCTGATTGTCAACAGTTTCCTACAGCACTGATTCATCTCTCAGTGTCTTTTCATTTTTCCATCAAAAAGTATTAGTAAGTAAAAAATGTTGACCTGTTCTATTGTTATCTCTGAAACATCGAAAGAACAATTGAGCATGAAGTCTTATAATGAGCTGCCACATCTTCATTTTTTCAGCTTTTGACCGTAGCTGAGCTCACTGATTAGAATGCAAGTTTTTTAGATTCATGTAGGAAAAAAATTGAATGCCTGCTGCCACAAGCCATTACAGTGAGAAAAAGAGTGAGAAAAAATATTACATGTATTGAAAGTTGTCTGTAGAAGAAACCCCTCAAAATCATAACAATAATTCCAACTACAAGAGGATTGTGATACTATTGCAATTGCAGTGGCATTTCAGATAAAATCAGGAATGCTATTTAAACCTGAGTCAATAGTTACCCTTCACTGTGTTCGGATCACCTTTTGGAGAGGCTTTCAAGTGCACAAACACGATTCCTTCTGGATGAAACAAGACCAGGAGATATTTCCCATGAATTCACCAGTTCCTCTGGTGGGTGTTCATCCTTGGGGCCAGACTGGATCTAGTCTGAAGGAAACCGCCTTGAATAGTGAGCAGCATGGGTGGTGCCTCAGTGCTCAGCACCAAAGCTTATTCTGCACAGGCCCACTCCAAGGCATTGCAGATACAGCCTGTGATTAAGGAAAAGTGACAGGGAATCCTGGAATCAGACAGCACTGTAATATTCATGACTCAGTTTTCTACAGTGAGCTATTCTATTCTATTCTATTCTATTCTATTCTATTCTATTCTATTCTATTCTATTCTATTCTATTCTATTCTATTCTATTCTATTCTATTCTATTCTATTCTATTCTATTCTATTCCCATCCCTATCCCTGTAAGATCTCAATGTCTTCTAGTAGTGCATTAGGTAATATGAGTAACGTTTGTCAACATTTACATAGAGGATAATCAAGATCTTATTGTTTCCAGGCTCTCCAAAACTGAACAAGCAGCTGTTATAATGAAATTCTCTTATTGATTCAACTGATCAAAGTGTATTTGCACAGGATAATTGGGATACATTATAATAAAAATACTGATTGGTAGTGTAATGCTGTTCAGAATATGAATACATTATCCTTTCATGCATTTAATATTTCCATTAATCTCTAAGTTGGTGCCATATTCAGTTTTGTTAAACAGCCTTCATGCTGGGAAACTTGAAGCTCTTTAAATCTACTCTTACATTTACAGAACCTCCTAAACTGCCTGGCAGTACGAACTTTTAATTTTGAATCAAACTGAAAATCAGAGTGAGGTTATGCTTACACTGATATTCTTCTTCCCTGATTTCTCTTAGGACATTGCTAAAAAACATTTGTTTTGTTAACAGAGAAACCGGACTTGGAAAATGGAAAATTGCAGCATTTTCACTCTACAATGTACTAAGATGTCCTCATTTCCAGACTGAGCTCGATTGCATTATTCTGATGCAGGGAGCCCCACATTTCTCCAGGCAGCAAACACAGAAGACAAAGTGGAAACAGCTTCTTCTCTGTCCCCAATTTCCCAGACCTCAGCTGCTACTGACTACTGAAAGGAAATTATTTTTTCACAGTACCTCATCTCCAAAAAGACATACTTTTAAGAAAAAAGACAAAAATAATATGAGACACTGAGATACTTCTAGTTCAATATTTTGTAATTAGACACACTTGTATTGTTGGAAGAAGAGATGCTGACATCGGGTCAGACTGACATACGCAACACATAAAATGTGGTGTGCGTTCAAAAGGTATCAGAATGGTTAATAGCACAGAAAATGCAAATATTAAGTCCTTCAAGGACCAGCATAGTTCTCCTGAGTGTTACAAATGCATAAGTCTTGCTGAAGGTAATTATTGTTGAAGGCCCTCTGCATTTTTCAGAAGATTTAAACATTTATCTTTGGATATGATTCCTTTTGCTAAGGGATGCTGTCCCTCTTTTCTGTTCCTGGTTACTTCTTTGGTTTTGTACCAGATTTCTTCCCTCTTCACCTTAATCTCTTGAAGACATATTTGCTTATTTTGTTAAATCAAGCAAGATCAGGACAAAGAATGACAGATATGTGAAAAATCTGTCCAATACTCACTATTATAAAAAAATAGCTATCGTTTTTTGGCTTATGATTCATAACCATTTTTTCAAGGTTGCAATTTAGTTTTTGATGGTAGCAATCACATACCTTGAAATCCCACTCCTATGTTCAAAGATAGAGTGATATTCTAAATTATATCAGTCTGTTGAGTTAATAGCTGACATAAGTGGCTGCTGATCTTGTTGGAATGCATTGTAAATAAATTACTTTAATATCAGACAGATCACGAATTAACTCTAGGAAATTACTGAAAATTCTGTGAAAGCAAATTGATTTTTTTTCTCTGCTCTGGAACGTGTTCTCATTGCACCCATTAGAGCAGAAGCAAGCCTTGCCAAATAAGCACTAAATGCCTAAAAGAGCCATCCATGATGTCCACTTCAGCTTCTTCCAGTACTTGTTGGCACTGCAGCTATGGTCATCCTGCAAGTTTAACTCAGATTATACACAGTATGGAATATTTATAAAGATTTACTTTTTTGTAGAAGTGTTCCTGAGTTGAACAGGGAAATTTCCATATGGAATTTGGAGAGCACTGTGTTAAGAAATTCTGTTTCTCTGATACAAGAAGTATTATTTTTACTACCTGCACAGATTACTGAGCTCCTGACAATCTTCTTGCATCCTTGCTAAAATTATTACCTGTTCTTGCTACCTTCATGCAGAGTTTGCCACAAATTGTCAAATCATAAAGTGCATGTGGATATCAAGAGAACCTTGGACATTATCTCCTTTTTGTGGGAGCCACCATAGCTTTTACCATGAGAAAGTCAGTATACAGCTGTGTTCTTAGTATGTGACAATAATACAAATTAAGACATAGCTCATAGACAGAGAAGCCAACCTTTCTGCCATTATAAAGAGTTCATTTATATCACCTACATATGGGCAAAAATGTGTCATCTGTGCTCCCTTATGTCATTCAAATGAGGCATAGAGTCCCTTTTTTATTCCAATTGCTTGTTTTTATCTTAGTAATATGAAAAATGTCAAGCTTAGTAATATGAGTAATGAGGCTGCCCTTGATTGTTTGAAAACTTTTAAGTTCTCAGAGGTGAACGAGTACTACTTGCCTGTCTTCCAATTCCCCAAATCTGTCTTTTTCATGTTTAGTCAGATTGTGATTCCAGTCCCACAGTGAGCTGCCCACAAGCAGATGACTGCTCCTGTGTGTAATTCAGGTGGAGAAAGAGCCTGAGCATTGCCTGTTTCCTACCATATCCCAGAAGATTTGGTGTGCTCCCATTTCCTTGTCTATAAGAAAGCAATATCACTGTGACTGGCAATACATTTGGAGTATCTTATCTTACCTACAAATATTCACCAGTTCTAGAACAAAAAGCATTCAAACAAGGAGCTTTTCAGAGAATCAAGCCCACAGCAATGTAAGTGCTTCCAGGACAGGCTCTGGCAAGAGCAAGTAAAAGCTTCATGGCTATATCCATGGTAAAGAAAAGGCCTCCAATAGTGTAATATTAGCATACAATGATGCTTATTTTGATAATATACATGTCATTTTATATTTCCTATTAGAAGAGGTATTGAAGGTACAACAACTCTGAATGCAGCAAAAAACAAAACAATCTATTGTATGATACCAAGCACCATCACATGGTATTTCAAACTTGAGTGAAATAGAAATGCCAAGTTGTTAACAATGACATCTTCCTCAATAGAGTTAATAATGCCAGTGAAATGGAAATTACAAAGGTAAAACAAAAGATTGCCTCAAATAGAAATAATAAACATTTAATTCTGTGTGAATCAGGTTTAATTTCATGGATAATTGTTTGTAATAAATTCTGTTTTGTTTCCAGCCACCTATAGTCAATCATGAAGTGTAGGGCAAACAAATTTCAACTTGTAACCTGAGTGGGGGGGAAAAAAAAGTAAACAAAGAAAAAAATCTGTGTAGCTTTTCACACATTACAGATAAACAGAACAGGGTGCAGTATCTACCTAACCTTCTAATGCACCTTCAGCTGTGTCAACACTGATGGGAACAAGCTTCAGGTTAGTCAAGTGCAGACTCACAGCTGGGTGGGTGGACAGCTGGAACAACAGGGTCCCAATGTCAGCCAACTCTGTTCTGCTGGTAGTTCTAGATAAGCAATTAGAAAGCTGTGTTACACAACTGGTAGTAATGACTTTTTACTCTTCATCAGATGCTTACCATCTGGCCTCTTGCCTTTGTGAGGTCTGTAACTCAGAAGAGAAAAGTGAAAACAACAGCTTTGTGGGGGATGAGACTGTGGCCAAAATTTAATGAAACATTTCTGATCATGCCTAAATTGAAGTGCACTACTTATACCAGTATGCTTCTGAAAAGCATGAACTTACTTCTTTTGCTGAATTGCATTTTTGTGGTCAGCAGACAAAATTTAACCATGTTGGCCTCCAGCAGCTTATGGTGAAGAAGGATGATGATGTACCTTAAAGAAAGATAAATCTGCTTACAATGAAGAGAAATTGCAAGCCAGTCTTCTTGCTTCAGCATGTATACTTCAATCTGCTAAAAATGTAGGAAAAAACCCCACCTGTTTCCAGGGTGAAATTCTAGTGAAATTCTCCTCCATTATTTTGACACATTGTTATTTGTGTTTCTCTTGTCCTTTAAAAAAACTCCACAACTATGTGTTCTGATGCAAACTAGCAGCGAACTTCTTATGGTTTTTGGCAGCTTGTATTCCAGATGGCCTGGACAAACCGTAAGATATTATATAAAAATCCAATTCTAGAAGTCAATGCAAGGAGAATATTTTGAGTGATGACATTAAGTTTTACCAGGGCATGTGTAGTGTCTCCCTGGGCTGATATCATCAAATGCTAAACTCTTGTTGAGTTTAATCTGCATTCATCAACTTTACTGTTATACTTAGAGCAGCTGTCTTGCTCTCTTAATACATGCTGCTAACCAGATGGTCTCAGAAAACACAACCATATGAAGTCTGATCCCACTTAATTCTTAAACTCTTCATGCCTTACACTTTCTTGGTTTTGCATCAAAAAGAGGCATAACTGAGTAGCAGGAGAGTAGCAGTCTATTCAGTCTACAATTCTGCCCTTGATGAATGTGATTGAGACAAGACAATGGTGTCTCTAATACATAGCTTTGAAAGTCTGTTTGAAAGGGATTTTGAAAGGAAAATTCAGCTATGCCAAATAATATTTTAAAGTATTACAAGATTTTGCATGTTGTTGTTGCATGGGAATCCATGATGAATGCTCCTGAGGATCAGAGGACATAAAAATACGTTTAAGCTTTTCATATAAATGACTGCAATACGATCCCTTTAAAAAAGGGACTTCTACATGGTTAAAGTCACCTGGTCATTGATATGACCTTTGTAGAAGAAAATTATTGCTTATCTTCCTTTTCTGAGGGATCTTCCACATCTGGGTAAGGAAGAGGTATGAAAATAAGTGTATGGTTTTTCTCCCTTCAGTGGCCATGTGCTTCTTTATACTAAGAACCTAATCAAAAAGACACAGTTCTGTTCAATACACAAATCCAGTTTCAGGCTAGGATACTGAGAGCATATTTGCTGTTCTGCAGTTAATAGGAAAAGCCACGGGTTTGTCTGTAATTTTTCAAAAAGCCTTGACATATAAATGGATAGTTAGAGGTGAAGGCAAGCAGTAATTCGAAATTCTGCCCTACCCTCTTCCTTCACTGCATAGCATTTAAGTCCAGGAGGCAGCTTCTGGTGGTTTGCAGGTGGATGCCACCTATAGACATGAAACTAATCAAGCTTAGGAAGTACTTCTAGAGTTTTGCTATTTCTTTTCCCCAACCTTAGAGATCCTGAGAAGTATTTAAAAGTGAAAATGTGACTTGACAAATTGCAGGGGGACCTCTTTGGGTTTTTTCTCCTGCTGATCTGTGATGTGTGCAGCAATTCATGCACTGGCTTAGGAGTATCAAGAGCTCTTCCACAGATGTCCTTGCTCTTGCAGCAAATAAGCCTGCAATACAATTGGCACCCATGATACCGTCTCTTTATCTTACTTAAAAAGGAAATGGAACCAGAGTCAACATCCTAATGGATTTGCTGTGGAGTAACCTCATTTTCTCCTATGAAGGTACTCCAGATTTATGCCAGCAAACGTTATTAAAGAATGAGGTCCTTTTGCATTGATGTAGCACCCTTCCTGCTGGGGCACCAGTTCTGCCAGCAATGCTTTACCCATCCAGGATTAGATGTGCAGTCATTGACTGTTCCATTGGTACTGTAGCAAGGGTGGAAGTTCAATCTCTCCCACACAAGTTGTGCTGAAGACTGCTGAAATGAGCCTGAGCTCTTGGAGTTCGATTCACCAGCTGTTTGTTGAGGGGATGCCATGGTGCAGAATT
Organism: Serilophus lunatus; assembly: GCA_013399895.1. Lineage (NCBI taxonomy): Eukaryota > Metazoa > Chordata > Aves > Passeriformes > Eurylaimidae > Serilophus > Serilophus lunatus. The sequence goes on along the minus strand of VXBA01003937.1, from coordinate 122,110 downwards.
GTATAATACAGACACTGGAAATGGCTGTCCACAAGGTACCTGGAGTTTATCTTTAGAGCATGGCATTTAGGAGGATCATCTCACATATATTTCCTTCAGTCTCATGTGTGTATTCAGTCTTTCTTTGGGACTTCTTTGTGTCTGTCCTGTGAAACTAGATTCACTCTTGGACATTCTCTAATTGTGGAGCATCGCACCTCACAGCCATTTGTTGGACATCTTTCTGCATTTATAGCAAAAACATCAGAAAGCCTCAGCTGCCCTCTTCTCCAGTGGGGAAAGCGAGGACACATTTGACATTTCAGTCTAATCCAATCTATGTAAAGATGCTCCATCCCCTGTCACAGGGCAGTGAAATTCACTAGAGATGCTTCTGCGGGAGGACAGGGCCGTGCCTTGTGCAATGGAACAGTGTATGGGCAGCCTCAGGGGAGAAACATCCACCACAGGTCTCAAGAGAGAGCTGAGGGTTGGTCTTCTCTCAGACTCGTGTGGGTTGTGTCAGGGTAGCCATGTAAGAAATTATGAGAGATAACTGCAAGATGAGTCTATCCTTTTTCATTACCACCCACTAAAATAACTGAGCCTTATATAAAAAGGCCAGTGAAAGGACAGACACAGCCCTTAACAACATTTTACACTGTCCTTTCCCCATCTTGCCAGCTCTGACCTTCCCCATGACATTATCCAATACATCTGCTTGGACAACTCTCCCTCTAACAACCTACATGACTTGGGAACCTAGCTGTGGCCCAGAGGGCTGCTGGTGCAGCATGGCTCATGTCTAAGCAGCTGACTTCTACCGCCACCACCCATGGTGGCCACATCCAAACTCTGTACCCAGAGGCCTTCCCTGTTCCATGCTAACCTTGGGCTATGTCTATGGTCAAACCACCCCAGGGAGTATGGGTCAGCTTTGCAGTTTGGGTGGCCATGAGCTGGGGCAGGAGCCTGCAAGGAGCGTACGAGAAGGAAAGAAATGGAGCCACAGAAAAGAGGCTGTCCCACTAACTCCTGTTCCAGCTGCTTGGGACAAGTCTAGGGGGAGTACTGAGGACATGGAAAAATGGTAACAGTAGGGACCCCCTTGCTGCTTCCCCAACCAGCCAGTAGGATGGTGGCAGAGGGCTGAGTGAGGGTTATCTGAGCCTGTACATGAAGGGACACATGTTCTGCCTCTACTTTGAACCAGGTTGGCTGGTGCCAGGGGTGCAGGATCAGGGTGCACAATACCTTGGGGAAAGAAAGAGAGCAGGAAGAGGTGAGGGAGGCCAGAGACCTTCACACTCTGGCAACACTGCAGCAGGGAGAGGACTCTTCCTTACACCTGTGCTGCTAACCCTCTCGGTCCTAACTTCTTTCTGGGGTGTCCTTATTAAAGGCTAAGTGGAAGTAGAAAGAGAACAATCGCTGCATCTTCATAGCACAGGACCACCAGCCAGGTCCACAAAACCACAAAACATCCTCCCTCCTGCAGCCCAGTCTCAACTCTTACCTAACACCCAGCAAATACCTGAATGCTCACAGTCAAAATACACAGTGATTCCCATCCATGTCATAATTTCTAACCTGCTTTTTGCGATGGAAGTGTTTGATCCACTAGCAGTCTGCTGTTTATTAAATGCCCATGGATATGGAAGACTAAGCAATTGCACTTTGGAAATAGTGATTTCACTGTCTTGTTGGTTTTTTTAATAGAGCAAGAAAAATTGTAGGTCACGAAGACACTGGTTACCTAAGATGTGTCAGTCAGCAGCCAGCAGTGAACTGTGGAGTTACTTCCACTACTTAGATGGATCACACGCAAAACCACAACGTACAGAGAAATACTTTAGATTCCAGGTGTTTTTCACTCTCTTTGGTCTTGTAAAGATAAATGATGTTCAATATTGAATCAAAATAGATTTTCAACAGGCTTAGACAAAATGGAAATTCTCAGTTAACACTGCCAACCTGCATTTATTCAGCTAACAAACACTGTTCTTTAAAAAAATTGTCAGATATGACTATCATTGGAATCAAAGTAAATAAAGAGGCTTCCAAATTTACCTTGAAAATCCCAATAATTGCCTGTGTATCCTTTATTTGCGTCAGATGATGGGCAAGGCTGGGAAAATGAGAAATAGAGTATTAAAAGAGCAACAGAGAGACACTAAGACAGATGAGAAAAACTATAATTAATGTCACTCCTGAATAATAGGAGATTTGAAGGAAAATACATATTTTAATTTACAGGATGATTTGATCTCAGTACCATTACAAAGGAGCTCTCATCTGCTACTTCTACATTTCAAAGACTATTAATTACATGAAAGTGTAAAGGAAAATGTATGAAACAGATGACTTAATGTTGTGATTTAACCCCAGTTGTCAACTAAGCATCACGCAGCAGGATGGCAGGAAGAGAATTGGAAGGGTAAAAGTGAGAAAACTCTTGGGTTGAGAGAAGAAAAGTTTGATAATTGGAATAAAATAGTCACAGTAACAACAACAACAACAACAACAATAATAATAATAATAATGATGATGATGATGATGATGATGTACTGGAAAGGAAAACAACAAAGAGAAATAAACCTCAAGGAAGACAGTTGATGCCAATGAAAACGGTTGCTCACCAACAACTGATCAATGCCCTGTCAGTCCCAGAGAAGTGGCCCCACAGACTACCTTCTCCTCAGTTTTATTGCTGACCATGATACCATAAAGTCTGGGATGTCCCTTTATTCAGTTGGGGTCAGCTGTCCTGGCTGTGTCTCCTCCCAACTCTTTGTGCACCCCCAGCCCACTCACTTGTGGGATGGTGGTGAGAGACAGAAAAGGCCGTGACTCTGTATGAGTACTGCTCAGCAGTAACAAAAACATCCCAGTATTATCAAATCTGTTTCCAGCATAAATCCAAAACACACCCCCTTACCAGATACTGTGAAGAGATTTAATTCTACCCCAGTCAAAACAAGTACACTTAAATACAACTTGCACAGCAAATAGGAGGGTACTTACGGATTTTAATGAACAAATGCGCTTTGATCAGTGTGTTGTGATTTCTGAAACACAGCAGCATGTCTGCTAACACCATCTGCCAAAAGCAGGGGTGCCAAAAAGCAAATGCCAGACATTCTTGGTTTTCAGATCTACTTTCAGAGAGCTTATTTTTCCCAGAATTTGTACTTCTTTCACATCCTAACCCAAGTACACGTAGTCAAAGTCAAGCCCAGACTATTTCTCACAGGACAGTGCAAACAACAGGGATGGATCACAGGGTAAAAACAACACATGCATGGCACTTGTGAGCTCCCTGCACCTTCTAGTGGTAACTGCAATGCTCTTGGGATGTGAGAGAATGTGACTTGTTGCTTCTGCAGTGACTCTCTCTTCAGAGTGTCGGCTGCATGGAGGTGGAGGCCCCAAAGAGCTACACAGAGTCACAGAATACTGAATTGGAAGGGACACAGAAGGATCACCATGTCCAACTCTTAAGTGAATGACTCATTCAGAAATCAAACACACAACATTAGTGCAATTAGCAGCATGCTGTAATCAACTGACCTAAGCTCAGAGTGAGTTGGTGGGGATACGAGTGTGAGGCTGCTAACCTGCTCAGCTAATACTGTCAACTCCAGGAAGAGAATATATATTGAAAATGAATAGATGACAAATCAGCAAATCATTTCTGCTGGTGGCCTCTAGAAAATTAGCATTTTTTTGGCAGGTGCCACATAATTATTCATAGCACTAATGGTGTCAGTTTTGATGTTTCAAATAGCCCATACATGGTAGCCCCAAGTGTTGGCTTTCTGACACAACTTATTTACTGCTTACTCCACTTACTCCAAACTGAGTACAGCAGGGCACAGGCTATTTCCACCTACCTGTGTCTGTTGATTCTTTTGTTGTTAATCAAATATATGTCTGATAATCTTGCCATGGTGTCTTGGCCTAGAAAGTGAAACATCTGGTCTTCAGTAGATGTGGAAAGTGGGGACCACTGGCAAACACATTTGAGCAGGATCTGGGAGTGTTCCTCCAGCTCTCTGCTCCCATAGCACTCACTGTTTGTGAGGGCCTTCAGGGTCATGCAGTGACTCAGGCCTGGGCTTTCTAAGGCTTCTCTAACAATGAGAAATTCTATATTTGCCACTTATAATTAAAAAAAAAAGGAAGAAAGAATTAAAAAGCCCATGGGTCTAAAAGGAGGGAAATTCTTCTTCAGTCACCATCAACCACGATCACTGCATGCTTTACTTTGCTATTCTTATGATGACTTACTGTCAGGTGCTCAAAACATATATCTAGATGAATTTCTTAGCATTTTCCTTTCTTTCCAGATTATTAAAAATTTCCCTTTGTGGAAAGAAATAATAGAACTGAAGTTGAAGAGTTTCCTGTGAAGCACTGAGATGCCTGAATTGACAGAATATTGGAGAAAAGTACCTGAAGGACTGCAGGAAGGAGTTACTGTAGCATACAGCTGGCTACCCAGAGGCTGAGAATTCAACAGCTCTGAAGAACCAAGCAGTGTCTGGATCTGGCAAAACACTGCACAGAGTTCAGGAAGATTTTCTTCACTTAACTCCAAGTCCTTGTCCAGGGATGTTTGTGTTATGTGCTTCTTGCCTGCTCTAATGTTTTGGAGATGCTGTTCTTTATAGAAATTACCTCACTGACAGAGGAACCATGTATTTGTTGCTCTCTTCATAATAAGGGTTGCTCCTGTTACTATTTAGAGAAGTGTCTTCAATGCAAGATCAGAATCCTGCCTGAGTAAGAGTGCCTGGTCACTACCCGCCCATCAGAGCTGTCAGTGGGGACTATCTCATCTTGCAGACACTAACTGAGAGGAAAAGTGATATTCCAAACTGCTCTGCTGATAGCATGAACACAAACCAAAACAGACTAGTTCTATTACACAGCGTTTTGAATTTAATCTTTTCTAGAAAATTCCTTAATATGCAGGACTTACCCTCCATGAATGCCTCCTTTTCTCCATTGACTACAGAAGTGTTCAGCAAGACTAGCTTTGGCCAACATGTAGATAAGTGAAGTTCAGCAAAATTAATTTTTACCCTCAATGACCGTTGGGTAATTCCAGTCAAAAATTTCCCATCATTCTTTCCCAAAGCGTTTTCTTCAGAAGACATTTATCAGACAAAAAGCTGGTATGACTTGTTCACATTATGCTGGTGGATCATGAAGTCTATTGCTTTTCTGCAATACCTCGGTCACTGTCTTCCCACTTGAACTTTACCTGCATTATCATATAAATGTCAAAGGTGGATCTCAACAGTGCTCTCCAGATGATGATCATGCAAGAAATCTGTGTTAGAGTATCAATATGCTATTCCAAACACTATCATTCGTCATGCTGTAAATAGTATATATCATCCATTTCTGTAGCCTCTGTCTAACTCAGTCTTACTCTAATAGACTGCCATATATATTTCTTTTTGTATTCTTGTAATGCAGATTTCCACTGTGCCAGAGAAGTGAGTTAATATTATCCTAAATTCTGAAGTGATAGAAAAAGTCTTTAAAGGTTACCAATTCATTTCATTCACATATCCCGAAAAACTCCTGGTTATTCCTTCACTTTTCCCTACACAGACACATCCCTGTGTCCTCTTGAATGCTTTGTGAAACTGAAGTAATTTCAATAATCTTTGAGGTTTAACAAATATAAGCCATCACTGTCCATAGCTTTGCCAGGAAACTGGCCGACACTTGGTGATTTGGAACTGTGCTAGCAGAAATATCTAGTCTTACTTTAGCCTGCAAGGAAATATGAGAAAGTCAGCGATCAGCAAATGGACATTAGATACAACAGAAGCTTATTTGGGCCACAAATTCTTCTCTGGGCACTTAATGTTTGCTGATACTGCTTTGTTCACTAAATTGACCTGGAGCAGGTATTTGTAGCTCAAAACTTGTTGCTCAAAACTGTTTCATAGTGTTCTAGAAGAAAAAGCATCACAAAATCACAGAATCATAGAATATGCCAAGTTGGAAGAGATCCACAAAGATCAAGTCCAACTCCTGACTCTGCACAGCACCATCCCCAGAAGTCACATCGTGTGCCTGAGAGTATCATCCAAACACTTCTTGAACTCTGGCAGGCCTGATGCTGTGACCACTTTGCTTGGGAGTCTGTTCCAGTGCACAATCACCTTCTGGGTGAAGAATCTCTTTAATATCCAATCTAAATCTCCTCTGACACAGCTTTAGGCTATTCTCTAGGATTAAAGGGCTTTATTAAAGTCCAGATACACAACATGTCCGTTCCTCATCCAACTGTTAGCGACCCTAAGACTTTGCCCAGCTGCTTATAGAATACTTCATCTGCTTCTTCATCCTGGTTGAGTGGTCTGTAACAGACTCCCATCAAGATATCAGTCCTGTTGGCTTTCCCCCTGATTCTTACCCATAAACAATTGCTCAGTTTTTGAAAAATGCTAGTGTCAATCTCTTCCAGGGTATATTTTAAAATGAATTTAAAAATAAAGTTTGCAAAGTATGCATTCAATCAAACAGGTTGAATTGGTAGCCTGGCAGATCAGAAGATAATTGCTAACTACTCATCACAGTCAACCCATGCTACTGTAAGAACTGGAACCCCAAACTTCCAGAACCTGTCCTTACAGGCTGGAAGATCATGGGACCATGGGACCAGAAGACCATGGGACCATGTATTCAGGCAGTACAGGAAGCAGTGATTTAAGAAGTTAGTAACCTCCAGATAGTGATTTTTCTCTCCCTCATTGCCTTATTTCTCCCCCACAGCTGGACACAAATGCCTTCACACATCAGGCATGTGCTCTTCTAGTCTGTTTTAGTAAAAGTTACTTCTTGGTACTTACATTGCTGAAGGATCATCTCAAGACCTGCAAACTGGATCACAGATGGGAGGAGGGAATAGATGAGAGAAATTTTTGTATAATTACACCTACAAAAGCATGTCAGGCTGCATCTTAGTATATTAGTATCGCAGAACACAGTACTATTGTATTTTTTGACAGCAAGATAAATTTGTACCTTCAGTCACTATCAAGCAAGCTCATTTAAATGCTTCTCACTATCCTTACCTGAAAGAATTTCCTTGCAGTGGAAATAATTGACCAAAGACACTTCATTCTGTCTGTTCACATTATCCTTGTGCACAAGTTTCTATTGATTGAGAGGTGACACTTTAACTAATATATGACCTTTTCCCACCTCCCAGAAATTATATACGTGCTTTGAAACTACAGTAATTTTCTTGCTCTCCTGGAAAGTGCCCCTCTTGGAAATGTGATATTATAGAAATTATATGATGCACATCAGAGCAATTTCTTCTGCTTTTTGATGATTTCACTGTCTGGAAATTTAGTATAATCAAGGTTGACATAGTTAACACCGTACCTTCTACTGAAAAAATGTTACTTTGTCCAGAGCCTGAGCTGAAAACTTATACAGGTTTGCACAAACACCAGATTCGTCCAAATCTAAGCAGGTTCTTAATGATATCTGGCCCTCCATGTGTGTTTTCATAGCACTATACTTAGATCTCTGCTGCTAAACACAGAACCAAGGCCCAACCCTGGACTTGGAGGCCAAGTGACATGGGGCATCTTGCACCCAGCTGGTGGCTGTTTATAGCAGATTTCTCTTAAGGAGAGCTGATGAGAACAGGGAGGACATAACAAGAGAATATATTACAACCCAAGCAGTGCAGTTGGTACCTAGGGCTCACGATGAGCTCCTGGCGCCCCTTTGGTTGTCAATTCAGCCTTGGAAGGGCCAATCTAATGTCAAGATGGGCTCTGAAGGGTTGAGTCCCCCAGTAAATCTGCACAAAACTGACGGCCTCATGTGGAAACCAGTCCTCACACTCTCCCTCTCAAGCTCACAATGCTCTCGTCCTCTGCTGACAGTGGCAGTAAGATGTTTGTGAGCCCAGCATGGGAAGCAGAATCACAACAACCCACACAGGTATCAGTCCCAGGTGGGCTGGCATAGAGCCATAAGAGTTAGGGCACATCTCTCCAGAGAGAAAGACAGAAAACTGCTGCTGTTATGATAATGCTCTGGGAATTAGTTACTGTTGACATTTATCCATTTAATTAATTTCTTTTCTTTAATAAAACTGTTGTTTATTAGCCATTTAATCCACGTGTGTGAGTGGAAAGAGTAACTTCTCCAGTGCAATAAGGCTTATCATCACTTTCCTGGCTTGGGTTTTGAGAGCCGTTTTTGCAATAATCCACTTTTGTTTGAGCTTGATCTTTATCTCTGGCTCTTGAAATCAGAGATGAGTCAGGACTTCTCAGTGAGTAGTTACCGTTGTCCATCCAACCTTACCCTATGAGCAAAATCTGCTTACAGACAAGAGCTACAGGGCTAATGTCACACACCATAGGGTGAGACACTGGTCCTGTTTTACCTACCAATATCCTTCTCAGGAATCAAAGGAGCAGCACGGAGCTGGCAGGTGGCAGCAGTTTTTGATGGCATCCCACTGCTCTGTGTCACAGAAATGATGTGAGGAAGGATGACGTGAAGATCATTCATAAGAAGTGAACTGGCATTTTCTTTCCCTCCTCAAAGAACTGCTCAGAGAAATCTCTCAGGACTTGGTCACCTAGGGCTCTTCTTACCTTCTCAGTTGCTTCCTTTCTTCAGGCAATGCCCTAGCCCTGCATTTTCACTCAATCTCTCCAATTCTTCCCATGTGCCCTGCCATACTGGCCCCTGCCATGGTTGGGAACTTACTGGTTTAACTTTGGCTTATCGGGGATATCAACTGGTCCTTCACTTTGAATGAGAGCAAGGAGGAAGTTTAGCCCACCAGTTCTTCAAAAAGACCTTCAAATTGCTGTTGCCAGTGTCTGGCAATGCAGTTTCATGAGAAATTTGGAAGTGTGCCAGTACTTCAAGTCCAATTTAAATCTCTCAGGTACGTGACCAGAATGTTCTGCTCATGTAGCTAAAGACATACTGATAGCTGAGTGTGGGATTGAAGAGGGATATGCCTCCAAGGACCTGAAAGTTTAGTGGTGAATTCAGCCTCTTAATCTCTGCTGTAACACACCAGCGTGGGTCCTGTGTCCAGAGGGCAGAGGATGTCTTACCCATGCACTGCAGTTCTGTGCCCTGACCCAGCTCATCACCAAGTTCCTGATGGTGCTTCCTGCCCTTCTCAGGTCTCCCAGCACTCCTGCATGTGCAGTCACACCATGGTTTTATTTTTTCCCCAAAATAATTCATCTTAAGGAAAAGCTAGAATGACATTTTCTATGGTTAGTCACCTATGAGAGGTGATTTTTGTCAAAATCCCCCAGGTTCCCACTATGTTTTTTTCAGTGCAGTTAAGTTTGGATGTGTAAGGTTAAAAAACCTGGCATGCCCTCCTGCAAATGTTACCAGCCCCTCTCTGTTCTGTGCTGCCTAACTAAGGACTGTTCAGGGGTTCATCAACTAGTTGAGGACCTGCCCTAACTGCAGTATGTATCTGCCCACGGTTCTGCCATTTATAACCTACCTGTATGCTGCTTCACTCCAATGCTAAACAACAGTCCAAATCTTGATTTTTTTTCTCACTCTACAGGTGCATTGAAGCACCGCATGCTGTCTTGCTAAGGATAAATCGTGGGTTTAGGTCATTGTTGTTTCAAACCTAAAAAGGTTTTTGTGTACATAATACATAAATTAAACATTATTGATGTTATTACTATGATTACATGTTCCAGTTCCTAGCTTCTTTTAATGATGAATATAATGAAAAACCATGTTGGCATAACAATTAAAAATATGCTGTTTTCCATGTCATTTCATTTTATGGATCAACAAGAGAAGAGGATGATGATGACTAATTTCATGATAAGATTGTATCACTTGTTGCCTGTCATAAATGAAATGTCATACACAGTCACCTATTCTACATTCTTGAATTCATTCTAACTGCTCCCCTTAAACAAATGACTGTTGAAGAGATACTGCTTCTTCATCTGTAGCCATTACTGTAGCCATTATCTTTTAATACATGTCAAATCTGCACAATACAGGCTAAGACTTGACCTTAAATGATTATAAATTTTGGTTTGGCAGTCAATTACAACCATTCTTTTAATATATGAAACTATATGTGTTGGGAATCTTTGTGTGTATACCCTATTCTCTCCTATCTGATTCATTTCATAATGCTTCATAGTAACAGAGCTCTCAATTTAGCCCAGACCTTTTTTTCCAGTTGATTTACTATGCTTTCAATTCTACACACAGATGATTGAATAAAGTGACATAAATCTCCCTATGGTTAGAAAATGTGATCATTTATTACGTGGACAATCAGTTTATTTAAAAACATAATTAGTTTGTACCTCAGGAAACCTTTCCCCAGTTGTGATAAACTATAAATAATTACGAGTTCTCCTTCAGTGAAATTAAAAGCCACACAATGCTGCTACTAGGAATGTGTGATTTGTTGGAGAAAAAGGGTTCTGTTTTCCCTCTGCATTTTCAGTGGATTGATTTTTCTTTCTTCTCATTCCTTAAGAGGGAGAAAAATACAACAGATAGATAAGACAGCACAAAATAAGCAGAATTACCAATGATTATGTGAATCTACTTTACAGTCCTTCTGCTAATCAAAGAGAAGACAAAATCTTCAGTGAAGATAGTAGGTGTTAATTCTCTGCCAGAAGTAGAGTGGCCACCCTTCCTGATCCTACAAGCTCCATCCCTAAACCTTCCCTGCCTGAGAGCCACAAGGCATAATGAACAGTTTGAAGAGCTGGGACAGAAGGAACAGTTCACAGGTGAGAGCTGGCAATGTGTTCTTTAGAAGGATGAGAGGTTTTTTTGTGCTGATAGATGTGTGCTGATGGGTTGCAGGGGCCAGTATCAGTGGACTCTCTGATGGCCTACATCTGCCAGGATATCCCAAAAGCCAAGGATCTGCATAGACTTATAGAATCATATAACAGCCTGAGTTGAAAGGGACTTTTAAATATCATCTAGACCAACTCCCCTCCAATAAGCAGGGACATCTTCAGTTAGATCAGGCTGCTCAGAGCCCTGTCTAGCCTGACTTTGAATGTGTCAAGGAATGGGGCATCTACAATCTCTCTGGGCAACCTGTTAGACATGCATGGCAACACCTTACAGAAAAATACTTCTTATCAGCTGTGTGATGCGGGTCTGGCATACAAGCCACATTTGAAAAACATGATGCCTGAACACAGCTCAAGAACACTGACTGGTAACTGAGTTGCAGTGGTTACTGTTTGAACTGATTATCATTGCCCATTTTCTCACACGTCTGCATGGCTAATAGGGATGTTCAAATTAATTTGGTTCTGATCTCAGGTGGGATAAATTCAATACTAGTTAGCTGGAACAACAGTTCCAGATGCTTGCTTTCTCACCTGCCTTGTCTGCATCCTTCCCTAAGCGAGAACTTACTTCTCTGGAAGGCCATTCTCAGCCCTGTCACAAAGATGTCATCTCCTTGGCTTTCTTATTGTGGTTCACTCGTTTGCAAAATGGGTAAAGCAATTACTTACTTTGAAAGGACATCAGAAGAATTCATGCATTCGTGCATCTGAAGCCTTACAGGATCCTTACCAAACAGTAATGTCAGGCATCATTATTCACACAAATTGTTGTGAGCCAGATATTTAATTCAGGGAGATTTAATTGCCTGTCTTGCTACAGTGACAATGACGATGAAATTCACTTTCCAGTCACATAATAAATATGGAGGTTCTGAATTTGCCAACCAATTTACCTATGTGAAGATAATAAGCTTCTCTTGATGATCACTTATGAGAGCTAGACTGCATGTTGCAGGTCAAACAGCACAGGTAATATATTTACATTGATGAAGATATGATTAGTTTGTATTTGTTTCTGGCATCTCCATTCAGCTCTTAAATACTATGGATTCTGTTACCAGCAGAGCCATTTCCTTATCAAAAATAATCAGTTATTCTCTGCCATCTGCTCTCATCCCTAGCATTTATTCCATTCTTAATTACCATGCTGTCAACTTTGTAGGATAAATTGCATTGTCCCTCAAAATACTTACAAAACACTGAAATATTGAACTCCTGATAAACAAAGTCATGGGTACAAGAAGAAAGAAGTGAAGAGTTGGAGACGGGAGGTGAGAGCCCAGACTAGCAAGATCTTGAGCTTTTCAGCCATCTCTAGGAGCCAACGTTCAGTGCTTGCTCTACAGGGGGTGAGGAGGAAGGCAGAAGAACAAGATGAGGCATAGCAAAGAAGGCTTCTTCAGTCAATGCGAAGTGTTTAAGACCTGACACCAGATCCACCTGAATCAACTAAAAGGCCTCTCTGGAAAGCTGTAAGTTTGAATTAAGGTCTTGGTTTAATAGAAAAATCATCATTTTAGCAGCACTTACAGCTGGTCTGATTCAGTAACAAGAAGGTTAAGCAACTTTCCAGAGATGATGTGGTGATGGAGTGTCTCATTTCAGGTTAAACCTAGAACTATTTGGGTTGTCATATCTATCTACCTACCTAAGCATTTATAAAACATCCATCATTGTGGTATCTCAGAACTTACACAGTCATTTAAGCAAACAACTGTCTAAAAAACTATTCACCACAGCCTCATACTTGCTGACTGGAGAGGGAGCTATTCTTTTTCATTCTTCTCCTGTCTCCAAGGTACTGAAAGCAAACTTTTTTTTGGTATTGCTATGGAGAAGAGAATCACACTATCCAGGCTCATTAACTACTAGCTCCCTAGCTATGCAAGACAAACATTTCTAGTAAAATATGTCTTATTTAAAAAGAAAATGCCATTCTAAATAGAAATCCTAAACAGCAGCAGAGCAACTCCTTCTTTTAGCTAATAGATTTGATCTATATTTTAGTTGCTTCTGTCCCTGGCTGAAGTCAGTAAAATAAAGGAACATATTTTTAGCTTGTCCAAATACGTTCTTTATTTGCAGCCACTGCAAATAACATTTTATATGTCTCCTACTCCAAGATATTATGTCTCAAACCTGCATCATCAGCTTTGGCAAAGAAAGGATATCCTATCTAGTCTTTGTCAATATCTAGCTTTATAACCTGACATAACCTTGCACATGCACTGTGAAAGGACAATGCATATCTCAAAAAACTTGCTAAAAATCAACGTGCAAAAAGGGCTATGGAAAATAGAAAATAAATAAAATAAAGAAGACTTCATGTGAAACTCAAATAGCTCAGTGCAGAACCAGCCTGAGAAGAAAATTGCATGGTGGAGGTGGAATTCAGGAGGAATTTTTCTTCTGAAATATGACAATCCACCTACAATTATTCACAACCTTATTATTAAGAAAGATAATAGAGATAATGCACAGAATACATGCTCCATAGTAATTTGATTGCTGTCAGATCAAGAACCAAAAATAGATTAATGCCCTTTAGGTCGCTTGTATGTTTTAGGAAGCTACATGCTGTGAATGTGACAAAGTGGGTTGGTTGTCTTTTAATTAATTCCAACTTTTTCTGTATTTTTTCACGTGTCTTTTTCTGCTTGAATATCCTGACTTCGTCCTGGAAGTACTTAAGGCATCTAATTTATGTAAACTACCCAATTATCCTTCAACTGCTGTCTATCCCAGTTGCAATTTATAAATGAACATGAATCCAGGGTGTCTAATTATTTGAATAATAACAAAATGAAGTGGAAAAACCCCCACAATATTTCTTCAATTATTGCTATCATAGAATCATATCTTAGAATGGTTTGTGTTGGAAGAGACCTTAAACACCGCGTTGTTCTAAGCCCCTTGCCATGGGCAGGAACCGGTTAGTCAGAGCCCCGTCCAGCCTGGCCTTAAATACTGCTTGGGATTGGCCATCCACAACTCTGGTAATCCCGTTCTAGTGCCTCATCACTATTACAAGTAAACTTTATTTGAAAGCAAAACCTTACAAAACTAGGATCTATCCTTGCTTGACCCACCTTGGTCACACATTAATTTCAAAGGTGCACTCCACGGTTTTAAGGGCACCAGTAGCCTTTTCAAACCTATACCTGTTAATGTTCATAAACAGAATCTTTCAACAAGTGGGGCATCACACCATACAGCTTTAGAATGGAGAGAAGAGAAAAACAGGCATCATAATTGGAATGACAGGATATCTATATTGCTAATGTCAGAAAAAGGGATATTGGAAGCCAAGGAAATTTGTAGATCATCAAAGGCTTAAAACTCAAGATAGTGCTGTGTTGGGACATATTTAGGTGACTCAGTCACAACTGATGAGAAACAAAATAAAATCCTCTTGTACACCCAGGAAAAGATACAGTTCTTGTGACTCATGCTCCAGTGCTGCTAGACAGTCCTAATCCTCTCATGTCCTCAACATCCAATGCAAATAACACTTGAATAATCAGTGTCTCAGAAGGCTGGGGCCAGGCAACTGCTGTGCAAAACACAGGCTGCCTTGTAAAGCTGAATCTGAGGTCTGTAGGTTGTAGTCCATCTCTGACAGTCAAGAGGTTTTATTAGTAAGATGTTAAGATATTATAGCAGTCATGTGTCAAGTAATCTGATTCTCCTCCCTATCATCCTCATATCTGAGGTGTACAAGAGTTGATAATCAGCTCTGAAGCATGTGGTTTAATGTTCCCTCCAGAATGTGCATAATTAATTGTGGTAATTCTGACACCCACAAAAACGTCCTAATTAGTTCTTGGTGCCAACAACTTCCTTTTATGAGAAGTTCCACAGCTGAGCTCTTGGTTCTGTGAAGTATTTCCTTTAAGCGATCTTGAGACTTCTACCTTTTAATTTTGTCGAAAATTCCATTTTTTCCCAATCAATTCTTTCTATAGCTTTAGTTATCCCATTATCCATTTTTTTTTTAATTCTTCATCATCTCCTTATAAGGACTTTAATAATGTTCTTATAAATTGTTCGGATTGCTTCTTTTCAGGATATTTGTTGTGGTTTTAACCTGTTTTTCTTTTGATTCCTTTCCCATTCCTTGTCTCTCAGAACAAGGCAGAGACGGAGGCATGCCCTGGCTGGAAATCAACTGTTTCTTTTGTCGCTCTGATCTGCTGCTTGGACATACTGTGGCCAGGAGCCGCCCTCCGTGTCACAGGGATGTGTGTGTGTGTTTTCCCCTGCGCGGCACAGGTCTGAAGCCCTCCGCCACCACCACCAAGTCCGGGCCACATGGCCTCCCTGGGCGCCGCCATTTGCAGTGATGCAAGAGAGAGGGGCAGGATGGATGGCTCAGAGCTGTTTGCTTACTTGACATGCTGGAACCATGCAGGGTGGGCACAAAAGGGGTTTTAAAAGCTAAGCATGCTGAAGGCTCACTCTCTTCTTTCCCCATTGGCAAGTATTCAGAGGGTCTTCTCACTGGTGGAGGTCCCAGCTACCTCATTTCTCCACATCTTTGCTGTGGATTGCCTTCCAGTAGCGCTTTGCCATTCTTGGGGGGCTGTCCTGCATTTATCCGGCGCCAGCGGAGGTTTCCTGTGGAGCTCAGATCATGGCAGCAGCGAATCCAGTGTTTCCAGCCAACGGCTTGAAGTCCTTCTGTTGCAAATTTTTCCTGTCAACTGTTTCTTTTCTCTGGGGTTATTTGAGTCGGGGGCAGGGTGAAAAGCGTGCCTTTCCTGTGGGATTCCAGGCAGGTGTGGAGCGTCGGTGTATGCTTCTCCCTGGTGTAGGTGTGTGGTTATTTTAATTTAGCATGGGGTGTAGGTGTGTGTTCTCCCTGGTGGGTTGTGGGGTTGTGTTTTGGGGGGGGGGTGTGTGTCTGGGGAAGCCACATGTCTGTGGTGGCTGATACTGTATATACATATATATTTATTATTACTATTATTATTATTATTTTATATATTTTCTGTAATAAATCTTGTTATATTTACTTAACGAGCTTCTGTTCTGGGTGTTAAATAATTCTCCCTTGTCTCCAACCGAGACACTATTGACTATCCACTACATTTCCATCTGTAGTCCTTTCCAAGTTTTCAAGGTTTGTTGGAAGATATTTAGTTTCCACTTGTTCTCAGGTGCTAATAATATCACATCTATCTCAAGACTTAGCATCCTGACTATTCTAGTGGCCTTCTATGATGGAGAATCTGCATCAGTGAACAAGAGAAGAGCTACAGGTGCCATCTACCTGATCTTTTGTAAGGCCTTTGATACAGGCCACCACAACATTCTTACCTTTAAATCTTCATCTGTGACATAGACGGATGGATTGAGTCTGAAGAAGTGTGCAGATGACATTAAGTGGAGTGGTGCAGTTGATGTGATAGAGGAAAAGGATGCTATCCAGAGGAACCTTGATAGGCTTGAGGAGTGGGCCCACACAGATGTCATGAAATTCCAAAAAGCCAAGTGCAAAGTCTTGCATAGGGTTCAGGATTGTCCCCAGTATCAATACATATGGGGGATGAATGATTTGAGAGCAGCCCTGATGAGAAGGATTTGGTGCTGGTGGATGAAAAGCTGGACAAAGGCTGACAATGTGCGATTGAAGCCAACAAAGCCAATTGTATCCTGGGCTGCCTGCACCAAAAGCAGTGTGAGCAGAAGGTCGAGGGAGGTGATTCTGCCCCTCTACTCTGTTCTGGTGAGACTCAACCTGCCACAATTCATGCTACTTAAGCCAAATACGCACTTACTGTACCTTGACAGTGGGACCATATGGAGTCCATTCTTGTAATTATTTTCCAACACAAACAGTCCCCTGGCAAATAGATATTTTAAGGCATCACGGGGTATATTTATTAGTTTATTGTGAACCAAATGTCAAGTTTCATATTCTGAAAGAGGTATTTTCATCATCATAAATAACCAATCCTGATACAGAAAATTGTGAGAGTGTATGTGTGTGTGTCTGTGTATCTGTGTGTGTGTGGTATGGACATGCAATTATATAGTGGCCCACCTGCAAGCTGGGAATTAGAGATGTCATTCAGGGAAGATTGACTTTTCATTGTAATTGCTTGGAGAGTGTCTTTTTAATTGCAACTGCTATGTCAATCCTTTGCAGGAATTGCATCTGATATGGTGAATTAAAGACAATCAGACTCTGAAAGGAATTATAGTGCAAATGCATTAGCATCAAGACTTATTTGCATCTAGATACATATTCTGACTGCACTTTTTACAGATGAGTAAAGAACACAGTGTTTCTGGGCTTTATATGGGTTTTATCACTATGAGATGATATTGCCCAGGCAAAATTTGGAAATAGATGCACCAAATATAATCATATGATTTTCCATCTGACATTCTAGAAATGTACGCTTGCTGGGTCTGATTTCCAAAAGTAACTAAGAAACTTAGAAGTCCATGATTAAGCAGCATTAAAAAACAGATTTGCAAGGGAACTGAAATAGCTAGTGAAATTTACAAAGCCTGGAGGTGAGTTAGGAACCCAGGTCCCTACTGCTTTTCAATACTTTGCCAAATTGCCCATTTAGCTGATCCGCAGTAGGTGACTATCAACATATTTAGATGCTTGAATATCTTTGAAAATCTGTCCCTACGCATAGAAAACATTGTCAAGACTTCAGCATATTGAAATGATAAAAAATTTATTTTCTCCCTAGGAGCTTTTGATAATTGCCTGTCCTCTGTCATCCTTATTTACTAGTTAATGAAGGACTGTTTCTAGGGACTGAACAAGTGAGATTTATTTTACTCAGTGTTAGTAAGTTCCAATGTAGGGTTACTCCTCATTCTGATGGAAAGTGAAAAGCACTACCAGCACATGATTTATTTGACCTGAGTTAGATATCTACATAAGTAAGAGGTGAACCAGGCTTAAAGATGCTTCTTTATTTCCAGTTCTCTAAAATGACAGTACTAATCTCCTCTTTCTAGTGGCTGATAACAAAGGAGGTTCAGCCTAGATTTTAGCAAACTAATTCTTAGTGGAGGGATTATTCAGCAGAAGAACAAGGTGTCCAGAGGTATAATAAACATATCCATTCTTGGAGGTGTTCAAGATAGATAAAGTCCTGGCTGACCTGGCCTGTTGACAAATTAGTTCCACGTTGGTGGGAGGTTGGCTTAGAGACCTCCAGGTCATTCCGAAAACATGTCTTTAGTAGATATCTTTCTTAAGAGACTAAGATAACTAAATCCCACCTGCTGTCAATCTGTGAAACAGTCTGAATTTGGTAATTTTTGCAATTTTTCTCATGTTCATAATGCTTTTGTCTCCATGTCTTTTCTCACGTTATCGTTTGCATTTTCAAATCCCCTTCCACCCAGAGGAATATTCTTCTTTCAACCCAATGATGATTTGAGAATGATGTGAGAAAACTGAGCAGATACTCCGACAGGAAACAGATATTCCTTTTGTTACTTGCAATGACCAAAAGCTCAGGGTTGTTTCTTGGGGACAGTTTGATCCATTCTCACCAGAATTTTATATCCTCACTGGCATTTTTCTTTATTCTTCTATTCTAACCATGTAATGCAGGGGCAGCATAATTCAGTGGGAATCCTTTTAGTGCTTGTTTGGAATAATGGAATTATAGAATATGCCAGGCAGAAAGTGACCCACAAAGGCCACCAAGTCCAACTCCTGGTGCTGCATAGCACCATCCCCAGAAGTCACACCATGTGCCTGAGAGTATCATCCAGACACTTCTTGAACTCTGGCAGGCCCAGTGCTGTGATCACTTCCCTGGGGAGCCTGTTCCAGTGCCCAACCACCCTCTGGGTGAAGAATCTCTTTAATATACAATCTAAACTTCCTCTGACACAGCTTTAGGCCATTCCCTGGGGTTCTGTCTCTGGTCACCACAGAGACAGGTCACTGTCTGCCCCTCCTCTTCTCCTCACAAGGAAGTTGTAACTGCAATGAGGTCTCCCCTCAGTCTTCCTCTATCCCAGGCTGAACAGACCAAGGGACCTCAGCCACCCATCATACAGCTTCCCCTCAAGGCCCATCGCCATCTTCACTGTCGTTCTTTGGACACTCTCTAAAAATGTATTACATTTCTTCCATTGTGGTGCCCAAAACTACCACAATATTCCGGGGAAGGCCACACCAGAGCAGAGCAAAGTGGGTCAATCCCCTCTCTCGACGGGCTGGAGATGCTTTGCCTGATGCCCCCAGGGCACGGTTGGCCCTCCTGGCTGCCAGGGCACTGCTGACTCATATTCAACAGGATCCCCAGGTCTCTTTATGCGGCACTGCTTTCTAGCATCTCATTCCCCAGTCTGTATGTAGACCGAGGGTTGTCCCGCTCCAGGTGCAGATTCCAGAACTTTCCGTCAAAGAACTTCATATCCTTGGTGATTGCTCAGTCCTGTAATTTGTCAAGGTCCCTCTGCAGGGCCTCCCTGCCTTTGTGGGGGGTCAACAGCTCCTCACAGTCTTGTGTCATCTGCAAACTGGCGTATTATCCTGCATCCCACTATGGCATCCAAGTTATTATGAAGAAATTTATGAAACTGCCATACGGAAGCTTGTGAAAACATGTAACAATTTGCCATAGATGTTTTGGTTTTGGATTTTTTTAGCTAACACTGAGAGGTGGAAAAGCAGTTCTTACCTCTTTGCTCACTTGTATTATAGATCTCTAGGGATTTTACTGTCTGTCCCCAAGCATGCAGAGATGGAAAAGTGTTAACTTGGACTGAGAGTGATAAGTAATGTGTAGGAGAAAGCTTAAAAGCTCATTTGCAAGGTAATGGAAATTTCTCTGCTTTCTGAAGTATGATAACTAAATATTTTAGTCTTGTCAATATTGACTTGGTAATGAATTACCTGTACCGTTCTTTTTATGTATTACAGTGTTTTCTTAAAACTCCCTTGTGTTATACACATGCATGCACATATAAAAGCCTACTGTGAAATTTTATGTTGAAATTCCCACTAGTCAAAATGCATTAGAAATACCATCAGAGAATTGTGAAAAATAGATTCCTTTTTCAATTGACTGAGATTCAGAAATAAAATGTCTTCAAACACCGGGGATATATTTGCAAGGATTGAGCTTGTAGGCTTTGTTACAGATGCTTAGATGAATATAAAACTCTGAAACCTTCCACCTCACTACTATGAGCAGTTATGCAAAGTCTGACTTCTTTTATGTCTGTAGTTGAAATGAGGTGTGTGTGGAGGCTGTGTAGAAATGTCACACTGAAAAGAAGATGAACAGCTAAAATGGAAGCTTCTTCAGATCTAAATATTTAATTTCTACTCATGAGGATAGCATCATTTAAAGATATCCCATCTCTGAGGTCATGGTAATTTTGGAAGTACAGGAGCTCAAGAGCTTTCTTCTCATGTTTTGAAATAAAGTGTCTTTATGAAAGAGAAGGGTCAAGCCAAAACAATCCCTACCACAAAGGCAGAGTAGAGAATAGAGGATGGGGTGAACTCACACTAGAGGGGATAAACTAAGCACGAGTGGTTTTACCGCTGTTTTATGGTTTTTTACTCTCCCTGACTGTATTTTCCGCAATTAACTAATTCACTTGAACCCAAAAAACAACAAACCCCAAACAAACGTGTTCAGGAATCGGTTCACTGGGAATCTCTAGGGTCTATAACCTCATTTTAGGGGATTCTGCTTTGTGTAACAGTCTGGCAGCACAAACTGGAGTAGAAGGTGAGCAGCCTTCCCTTCCACAAGTCTCAAAACCCTACTTGAGCCATGCTTTTGGGATATATGAGTGAATACTCACGAATTTGTCAACTTTGTGGACATATGAAAGGTTACAGTGTCTCACTGAGTGGTAAAAAATAAGGACCCTTGAATATGGTGCACAAACCATGGTAGAATAATATAGCTTGAGGGATGAATTCATAACCTAAATATCTTGAGACTCTAAATACAAGTGGAAAGAGAAACTAGTTTCAAAAAGGCCATTTGCAGCTTGTTTCAGCTAAAATGCAGAGAGTGGAGTAAATCTTTTTAATGCTGCCATTCTGTCCCCCTGGTGAAAAGATGTACTGAGTCTCAGTGCAGCTAATTTGTCATCCAACATCCCTGTCTATTTAAATTTTTATGGGCTGAATTGTGACCAGTAAAGCCACAGTTTTGGAACATCATACTCATAAGGAAAAGTGTTGTTTTCCATGCTCAAGACTGCAGTGCCAGTTTATGCAGGAAATAGGAGCCACACGACTTAATGGCTTGAAATATTTTTTGGGTTTGTTTCATTGCTGTATTACGACAGCACAGTACCATGAACGAGACAGAGATTCCCGTGTGGCTGGGAAAACACCTTCTAAGAGTCAGGACTCCCACCTGGTATTTGGGTAAATATCCAGGTATTTGTGGCATGATAAAATACTGGGTGCAGGTTTTAGCTGTGGGAGCAGAAGCAGGCTTGCTTCTCTAGTGTTGGAGCAAGCTGGCCCTGATGGGAGCACGGGTCTGTTCTCTGGAGGAGAAGGACACATTCAGAGCTGCGCTGCTTCCCGACCCCAGCATGGTCCTCCAGAGACAGTGTGAATGACTCACTCTCATCGTGCAGCTGGGGAGCAATGCAGGCATAAATCTTGGCTACACTGAAATCACTGGCAGGTTGAAAGGGTCAGTTTATAATGGACTTAAGTATGTCCAGAATTTCACACCGTCTAATTTTCAGTCATTTGTTTTTTCAAAGGTAGACATCAGCCCTGCTATAAGGAGAAACAAGGCACACAAGCAAAATAGAAATCAGAAAAGTTGTGCTCATCTGCACAAGCTCTGAATGTTGCCTTTGGATTTTTCTAGTTCCAAAAATACAATGACTAGTGAATTTGTGCATTCTAACTTCCATGAGGCAGTTAGTATATACTTACATGATGCAGAATGTAGCATTAATTAATCCATTAGAAATTTATACCTTTACTTCTGCAAAACACCATACGCCAGTGTGTGTATGTGAGAGAGTGTATAAGCGTGTACCTCCACCAGCTAGATAGTTATATTTAGTAGCCTGGCAGCCAGAAAAAATCAATCTGAGTGCAATGATAACCTTCTATCTCCTAATTCTATGAAAGTTCTGAGACTGAGGATTCATATTGATTTTTTTATAGTATTTTAGATTTTATTCCTAGGAATTGATTTCAGCAGTCATTTAGTACTATATATCAGTAAAATTGAGTATAATCTACCCAAGCAGCAATTTTTTAACACAAATTAGCCCTAATGTTTCTCATTGATTAAGTATGATAGTTATGCAGTTTTACTGTTTGCCATTGTGCAAGAGAGAAGTGTATTAGGGCCTTTATGAATTACAAGAAATGAGCAAATGCCATCAATTCTTGGACTCCTGGGTGATTAATATATTACATTTTGCACAGGATCAAATGAAATGATGAAAAGTTGGATTTCCTGTAACTCTAGTCATGGTATTTTGATTGAAAAATGCACACTGCAACATGCTGCGTTACGGTGCAGTACCTGTGGCCAGCACGATGATCAGCAACGAGCATATCTGCCTTGTACTGAAGATATCTCCTGAATTTGTACTCCTAAACTGCAGGCACTCACAAAGTCATTAAAACTAAAGAAATGGCAGGTATTCTGAATAAGTCAGAAGAGGAACTTACACAAATGAGAACAATATCCTTTTCGATAAAAAGTACTGCAACCCAGTGGCAGTATTTGCCCTAGTTCACCAAGACGATTCCTCTGAATTTCCAAATGTATTTAGAAATCAGTGTTAGAGTCTGAAGCCTAATGATTGCAGCTCTTATCTGAAACAAAAAATGAGATTTTTTTTAAATGCCCCTAAGGAGACCAAAGGAGACCTGCTAGCAAATACTTGTGAGTTTCTTAAAATGAGATGATTTTAGGGTGTTTCAAGCTACATTAACCAACAGTAAGTGGCACTGTTTTAAGTCTGTAGGGAGATATGAACACCTAAGGAGAATCTAACTTCATCTCTCTATGCAAAATAAACAAACAAAAAATTGAAGTCTATTTAGTTGGTGTGTCATTCTGGAGACAAAAAAGGATTAATCTGGTCATACATAGTTGTAGAATGGTGTAGAAATCTCTGCTTCAGGTAGTCACACTGAACTTCTTTCTTTATGGAGAAATCTAAGCATGAGTGACTCCTCACAGTTCTATCTGATAGTCCTCCTTTGGCTATAAAGTGGGCATCAGGTAGCTAGTTCACATGGAGACACCTGAAGTCCAGTGAGATAAACCATTCTTGTTAGAATTGCAAGTGCCCTTTTTAGTATCACTGAATTTCTTTGACACCCTGAAAAGTGTGTTACTGCCATACCTCAGCATTCTTCCATTCTGTTAGTGCTAGATATAAAATGCTCCTAATCCTGAACTGAATTAATGCAAGGAGTGCAGTTCAATAAGGAAACAGTGAAAAATTTAGATGACTGCATATGCACAGCAGACATCTCAGTCAATAGCAGCATCCAGGGAATGAATCAGTCATTCCTTAGAAAGAAGAGGTAGAAAAAAGGTTGCCTTCACATAGGTATTGAGCATCTTCTTAAGTACTGCTGCCCTCTCAGTTGGGAGTGGTTCCTGTGCTCAGCAGAGATGCCACTAAACTTTTGAACAGCTTCCTAAGAGATGCAGAGATCCACTGTTGTTTTTCATACCTTTATATACAGCCTGAAGCTTTTTTCTTAAATATATGTCTAGTACAACAAGACATGAAGGGCTTGATGCAGGAATTATAAAGCAGCATTCAGTGTGTCATGCAGGAAGCCAGACTAGATAATCATAATGGCTCCCTCTGACTTTAACAGTCTCCAAAGTCTATGAGCAGCTCATGGGTATGAAGTAGGTTAAAACACACAGATGGCTGTGAGCAGAAGTTACTCTATGACTCTCAGCCCTGTGCAAGCCATGCATCAGTTATGGCAAAATTCATCATAGTACAATACAAGGCTACAAGATTTGTGTGGGACAAGACACCGTGTCTTGATTAAACTAGCAAAAATAAATAAATAAATAAATAAACTAGCCATAAATTGCCTGCTTCCCTCTAGAACAGAAACTGATTACTTACGTCTTCTTCTTCTTCCATTTTTTTTTTTTGGTGCAATGTCAGTTAATAAATACATTGCAGAAAAAGCAAAAACCACTTCTCTGTCTCCTAGTCCCTGTTTCATTACTGGGAGCACTGGAATCCAATACCATCCAGAGGCAACACTTTACTCAGCTACTGAACGAAATGTCACCTCACATCAGCTCACAAATCAACCTCAGCTGAAAGAAAACACCTTTACTTAGAAGTTGTTCATACTTTTCTCCACATGTTCGTGTTTTATCTTCCCTAAGGACATTATTAGTAGCGCAAAATACATCGTATTCATAAGTCAGTCTATGAAATTGTGCCAATACGCCAAACTGGTTTCCACATAACTCAACCCTCCTCCCCATGCTTATTCCTGTTAATCTTGTTATATTCCCAAAGAGCCCAGGAATGAATCAAGAGCTCATACTGCCAGGTAGTATAAAAACATAGAAGATAAAGATATTTCCACCCAGAAATGGCAATAAGAGTCAAAGGAGGATGCAGAAAAGTATTGGTAAATAGGAAGAAGAATTGATTGTGTCTGTGGATGGGTGGTTCACCAGTAGTCAGTGTGAAGTTATTGTGAGTATAATGGGAAAGTTATGAAGGCAAAAAAAAAAGATGCTGGAAGCTACTTTAATGCACCATGACTGACTCCATAGCAAAGAATAACAGGGATAAAGTATGAAAACACATTTCAGGTGAGGAAAGGATGCCTGCACCAGGTGAGTGTCTGATGCTAACTCAGACAGGATGCAGAACTGACCTTTCAACACAAGGATGAAAGTAGTCCATTAAAGAAGTCAGAAAGAAGGTGTGTAGGCTGGGTTGCTCTAGTAGCAGAAAGGTGGCTGTTAAGGATATTAAAAAGAGAATGACGTAATTAATGATAGGAATATTATCTCTTTTTTAACTCCATGGTGACTAGGTGCTGGCAGGGCAAGGCTGTATTTAGCAGGGCACAGAAAAAGGAAGGTCAGTGATGGAGAAAAGATGGAAATTGCCCAAACGAGTTTCAGTTACCTGGAAACTTTCAAGCAACTAAGAAAAATTGATTGTTTTCCATTGATCTGTTCCTAAATTCTGGTGTTTCTGTTGTTTCTATTTATAGTTATGCTGAGAAAACAAAACAGGTAAACAAAATATCTTGAACAGCTTTGAATCACAGACACGGTCTGAACCCTCACCGGTTACCCTACCCCATAAGTCTTACGAGAGAAAGGATTTCTGCCTGAAACACCCATGTTCTGGGTCCCTCTCCTGCAGAGAAGTTTACTGTCCCTTCCTCGAGAAGTGCATCACAGCAAACAGTACATTTGTGAGCAAAAATGTGCTAAGTGCTGGCCTAAGACTTTGCCATGCATAAGAGATTTTGACTCTGTTTCCCAAAGCTGGCCCAGAGCAGCTGAAAATCTGACTCTTTCTCCTTGCGTGACTTCATATAATTCTCTTTGGATTAAATCTTTTGCATTCAGCACTGCATCTTAGTGTCTCCTCTGTTGCTCTCTGGTTTGCTCTCCACTTAATTTTAGATTCATTTTACCAATGGATTTTGAGTTTCCGAAGTTTATTTTGTCATAGCATAACGTCTTCTTTCTCCCAGGCTTCTTTCCAAACACTGTTTGTTGAAATTGGCTCCTAAATTTTAATTAAAAGAACCTTTTCTTTGGCCTATAAATTAAAATGTTCTGATTTCTTTTTTTTTTTTTTTTTTCCCCTGTCCATTTCAAGGCATCGAGCCAAAAAAGAAACACTGAAAAATACCTAGACATATCCTTTTCTCTTTCCTCTTTTCTCTCTGCTTCAGTTCCTCCTCCAGAGACAGACCTACTGCTAGCAGTGTCCCTGCTACAGTCCTATGACATCCTATTGGAAATACTCTCTGCAGAATGAGTGATCTTATGCCAGGCCAGTGACATCAGTGGGAGTACATCAGCACATTAACCGAGTGACAACCTCAGCTTTTTTGTCCTACTCCTGAGCTCCTGGACAGAAAGACAGGAGTGGGCATGCACTGTCACAAACCATTTGTCGAGTGAGTTGAAATTGTGTCAGATATTTGATTCCTGCTTACAGGAGATCAGATATTAGGATAAATTGATTTCCGAATTTTTAAAATATTTGTTAGCACATTTATTTGGAAAAAAAAAAAGACAAATGGCCACAAAATCACCTCTCATCCTCTATCCATCCCACTTTTTTAGGCACCTTTAGCTGTGTGAAAGAAATTCTACAAGGAGCATATAAACAGCTAAAAGATCAAAGTGCATCCACCCAAGGGATAAATGGGGCTAAACGAGCTACCCAGTACAGGTCTCAACCCCCATACAGCACCCAGCACCTTTGCTGATGCAGAGGCAGCACCTCAAGGGAGAAGAATTTGTCTCTGCAGCCCAAAGTTACATCCTCAAAGGTGTTGGTTCTACCCCTTTGCCCACCTTTTTACTTCTTGAATATTTTATACGTTTCTACAATTTTTTTTTCCTAATGAAGCCTTGAGCTGTTAGCAGTTCCATCCCAATTGTTCTCCGTCTGTTTGTCGTGTCACCTTCGTGTCCTTTCTTTGTTCTGGAGAAATCTCCTGCCTCCTCCCGATGATTGAGCAACACCCGCAGCAGCCTGAGCTGTGGCTTCATCACCATGAGCTGGGCTCTGGGGCCTTGGACACAGGTGGTTGGCCCAGGGATGGGGTGAGCAGAGTTTTAGACAGATGTTTAGATCCCCACTTTGTGGGCTGTAAACCTTTGTCTGCCGTGGCTGAGTCATAGCCTGAATCTTCCACAGGAAAGCAATACTATGTATTTATTTTAGCAAATAACAGTTTACATCCTGGCATAAGGAGGACAATGGAATCTGCTAACAAAATAGGTTTCGAACATCCTCAGTCCAAGTTTAATCACACCCAAGCCATTATTCCTCCTCCTCCTTGATCTTTTTCTTCTCTGTTTCCAAAGTTTTGTTACTTAACACAGAATGTCAGGTTCCCTACTGGCACTGTAAATTTCAGTGGAGCAGCAAAGGAAAGCAGTTTGCCCCAGTTTGTAGGGTATGAACATAGCTCAGCAGTCAATGCCAACTGAGCAAATATTAATGCTTCTATGTATGAGCCATAACACAGAACAGGGAAGGACCTGAAGAGGAGGAGAAGGATGGTTACATTGCTGGTATCACAGTGATTGACTGTGTGCAGTCCCACCAGATTTATCTGTGTGCTTCAGTGACAAAGCTCTCTTGGCTCTCAAAGGTATGGCTGAGATAAGATTATCCCTGGAGCTTCATTTCCAAGCCATGAAGGCTGGCGTGCCAGTGTCTCAAGAAACTGCCAGAATTGCATCTTCTCACAACCCCCCAAAAGCAGGTCCAGACTGGATAGTATTTAAAATCTTTAGAAACCTTCAATGCATTTGGTCTTACTAAACTTTTTTGAGTACCAATAATGAAGATGGGGTCAAGACAGTGTGGTACAATGTGATTTTAATTTTTGAGGAACTTCGGAAAACACAACATAATAAATTACATACACAGTTTGTATCTACTGAATGAGGCCAGATCTCTGAAACAAAAAAAGTATATGATCAGATGCAGTACAACAATGCCTGGAGAGAACAGAAGTGAAACAAAGTTGCATACTTTAAATTCATGTATTTCCAACAGCCTCTTGCTTTTTCCATACATTCCTAATACCCCTGCTGGGTTTGTGCAGCGCTGAGGAGCCTGCAGTCTGCTCTACCATTCATGCTGACTCCTGGACAGCACAGATGCTTGTGTGACAGGGGCAGAGTCTTCTGATCTGTGAGGAATAGTGACCTCTAAGTGCTCAGGCAGCAGAGTCATCTTTCTGACTGCTCCAGTGCAAGAGTGGAAAGACCCGAGGGTGCCTCGCTTTTATTGTACAACTTGTCTCCACACCCAGCTGCAGCTGCTGAAGACTTGAGCAAGCCCTTTGTCCACTCTTAGAGAAACAAGCGTGCCAGGATATGCCAATGGGAGTGCTATAGCTATTCTAAAGCTGTCCACCAAGATTCATTGAGGTCCATAAGCAGGGATGACTCACACATAACCACCTAACCTCAACATCAGACCTTGCAATTAATTCACTCCTTAACAATCTTAGTGTGACATTATAACTCAGCATGCTGGAAATGCTACCTTGTGAGAGCCTATCAGTCACAATTCTGCCTGAAGGTCAGCAGATGTTAACTGAATTGTGCCCGGCATTCCCCTTCTCCGGGCAATATTTATCCTGGGCCACAAGCCTCAATGGCAAATATTTGCTATAATGTTTACAAGAATTGTATAGCTATTTCCACATCCCTTTGTGAGGAACATTTTTTAACTCTAGGAGGCTCTTCCCTACCAGATTCTGTCTAGGTCTTGATGGAATCAAAGAAAGAAGTGGTAACAAAAGTACAGTAATTATATGAACACAATAACGTGCATTGAAAAGAGTAATGTGAGTAGCTGTAAAATAAAATGGGTCTAACAAAATGCTGTCAATGTCTACACACATGCACACATAATCACACATGTATGGACACATATATAAAATCACAAAATCATTGAGGTTAGAAGAGACCTTTGGAATTCATCTGGTCCAATCCCAGTAAGGTTACCTACAAGTTGCTCAAGACATTGTCCATCCAAGGATGAAGACTCCAGCTTCTCTCTGAACAACCTGTTCGTGTGTGCAACCACCTTCACAATAACAATAATAATAATTTAAAAATATTTAAATTCATTTTCTTGTATTTCAGATTGTGCCCACTGTCTTTCGACCTCTCACCAGGCATCCCTGAGAAATCTGGCTTCATCATCTTTACTGCCTCCCATCAGATACCTGCACATAATGATAAGATATC
This sequence comes from Serilophus lunatus, assembly GCA_013399895.1. NCBI lineage: Eukaryota > Metazoa > Chordata > Aves > Passeriformes > Eurylaimidae > Serilophus > Serilophus lunatus. The sequence goes on along the minus strand of VXBA01003937.1, from coordinate 93,273 downwards.
CCTGAGCTTTCTTTTTTCCAGGCTGACTTGCACCAATCCTTTACTCATTTTCATGGTGCTTTACCCTAACTCACTCCAGTATGTCCAGGCCTCTCTCACAGTGGAAAGCCCAGCATTGAAACCAGCACTACATATGTACTTCACCAGAGCTGAGTAGAGACTAAGGATCACACTCCTAGACTTGGCGGTGATGTTCTTCCTTGTGCAGTCCAACCATCTGATTTACCAACCGGTCTTCCCAATTTTGTGCCATTTGCCAGTTTGCTGAAGTTATATCCTCTCCCACTGTACAGATCACTAATGGGTCCCTGTGGTACAGAGCAAGTTACTGGTCTCCAGCTGGATTTCATGCTGCAGATTGCGAGTCTCTGAACCCAGCAGTTCAGCCAGTTTTCAGTGCTTCACTGCCCATTTATCTAGTTCATGCTTCATCAGTTTGTCAATGAAGATGTTATGGGAAACAGTGTCAAAAGTCCTGCTAAAGTAAAAATAAACAATATCTACTGCTCTCTCCTCATAGACTGAGCAAGTCATGTCCCTGTAGAAGGCTATCAGGTTGGTCAAGCCCGATTTCCCCTTTGTAAGTCCATGCTGTCTACTCTTAATCACTTTATTATCCTTGATATATACAAATACACATACACACACGTATATATAAGAATATTCATATATATACACACATACATACATATTAAATATAGTAATTCAAATTATTCCACACCTATATGTGGTCCAAACAATTCAAAAGTGCCTAGGCCTTAGGCATCATTGCAGAAAATTCTTTAAGAAAATTTGCTTACCCTAAAATGCAAACAAAAGCAACAAAACAAACAAACCTGCAGCATCCAAACGAACCAGATAACGAGTGCTTAGCATGAGGGAAAAAACAGTCAAGCCAATGAATTTAGATAAATTTAAAGTATGACAGCATCCAGAATAGCTTATTCTAGCTGTCTTATCTAAAGGAGGCACCACATATGAACCGTGAGTTGCATTCAAAGGTTAGTGCCAGTGGAAGGATCCATTGCCAGGAGATGCTGGTTCTGCAGGACTGGTTCTGACATCACTGGCAACATCTTTGCACAAGCAGCGGGCTTCCAGTGAGAGCTGCTATTTGCAATGTTATTAGTCTTTCTTGAAGTGTATTTGCCTAGGTTACAAGGTAATGAATTCTCTAGATTGGTACCAGAAGATGATAGCAGTGTGCCTCTGCTCTGGTGCAAATGTGTACACTCATTAATATTTTTGCATCTCTTTCAAAACTGGAAGAGTTATACAACTGCAAAATAGGCACAGACTTTATTGTTTCAAGGTCTTAGGACCTGAGGGAATGGCCTGAAGTTGTGTCAGGAGAGGTGAAGTTTTGATATTAGAAAGAAGCTCTTCACCCAGAGAGTGATTGGGCACTGAAACAGGCTCTCCAGAGAAGTGGTCACAGCACAAAGCCTGGCAGAGTTCAAGAAGTGTTTGAATGATACTCTCAGTATGAATCTTGGGGATGGTGCTATGCAGGCCTAAGAGTTGGACTCGATAGGCTTTGTGGGTGCCTTTCAAGTCAGCATGTTCTTTGATCCTGTGAGAATACCCGAGCTGGTCACTGAGCTGAGCTACATGCCTGCTGACACCCTGGCACTCAGTTTGCTTCTTCTGCTGAAAACTCAGTTTCCTCACTTCCAAATTGCATGCAAAATGCCATCCATTTTTGTTATGCCTTTCTTTATAGACCATCCAAGCATATGTGCACTCAAAAGTTTCATGCCTTTCATTTATTATAATCAGTATCAGAGCAGTTGCTGGATTGTAGGAGTCTTCTGCTCACTGTTCTGATCTTACCTTAGACCAAAAACTGCTCTAAATCAGGTTGCCAGTCTGTGGTGATGAAAGATGTCCAAGATAAAGCTGAGAAATCAATCACCATGAGATCCATGGATCACCAGGCATCTCCTTGGGGATAAGAATGGGCTAAGGCCAGACCAGAACATGGGCATGTAGATGGACAAGACTTGGTGGAGCGCGTGGCCAGGCAGGGCGGGACTATGGGAGCTGGAGACTGGCCCTGCTGTAGCTTTACTGGGACAGGCACTGATAGTCCTGAGAAGCTGACATGGGGTCATGGACCCTGGCAGCTAGGAATGAACCCTGGAGAGGGGATCAGGGACACCAAACCTACTAGAGCACTCAGGTGCCTAACATACATGTCTCTAGACAATCCTACTTTGCTCTTTTTTTGCTTTCCAAAATATTGTGGTAATCATTTTATGGTAATAATCTTAATTAAGCCAATTAGTCAAAAATTAAAGGAGAACCTTAAATGATATGAGAAAATTATTTACCTTATTCTACTGCCTGAGGACTCCTAAATTAACTAGTAAGTAAATATGTTTAAATGTAGCTGACAGTATTTGCAACAAGTGTAGACATGAAAAATGCTGATGAATGCATAAATCATTTCATTTCCATTCAGTATTTCCAAGTGAAGGAAATGCAGCAAGTGAACTATCTTTGTTTTACAGACATAGGCCTTACTCTTATCAAAGACCAACAAAAAAATACATCGCCTTTTACCAGCCCTGCAGTCTGCTTTTAAGGTGCAGGAGCAGAACAGAGCCCTACTTAGCACTGGCGCTGTGGGGCTCTACAAATCTTTTTCACATGCAAAAAGCACTCATGGGGCAGGTTTTGCATCAGTTAGCCTCCTTGATTTGCTTGTTTTTTGCTCTGAGTTAAATCTGTGTCAAGGTGAAGTTTTGGCAGTAGCAACTCAACTGCCTATGTCCTTTGGAAAGCTTTATTAAAGGCAAAAACATGGGAATGGGAATTAGAACTCCCATCTGGCTTCAGAGAACTCAGCATGAAAAGGTACATTGCCAAACTAGCTCCTGTCTTAAAATATTACAAAAGTGAAAATTGTTCTTTTTGTCAGTAAACAATTTAGGAATGAACCTGTGATGTCTATAGCATTATACTTAAGAAATTTGAAAATAATTCAGGTGGTCAAGAGGAAAATGTGCCTTCTGCTTTCATCCTATCACTCTGGACATGAATTATCAAGGATGGTGATAGATCCTCTTTTCTGGGGCATCTCATGTCAGGACTGCATATCAAATGGCAGGAGAGGTTTCTTTCTTTTGTTTTCCCACCAGCATCTACATCTTATCTGTTAAACTAAATGTCAGTGGGGAATAGAATAATTTAAGTTGGAAAGGATCTCTGAGGTCATCAAATCCAACAGTTAACCCAATATCTCCATACTCACCACTAAACCATATCCCTAAGTGTAATGTGTACACATCTTTTAAATACCCTACCCTTACTCCATCAGTCCCCTGAGCAGCCTGTTTCAATGCTTGACAGGAAGAAATTGTCCTTAATACCAAATAAAACCTCCCTTGGCACAATCTAAGGACATTTCCTTGTATCCTATTGCTCGTTACATGGGAGAAGAGATCAACTCCTATCTCACTATAACCTTTCAGTAATTGTGGAGAGCGATAAGGTTCTCCCTGAGCCTCCTTTTTTTCTAACATGAACACCCCCAGCTCCAACAGCCTCTCATCATTAGACTTGTTTCTTAGTGCCATCACCAGCTTTGTTGCCCTTTTTTGGACATGCTCCAGTAATACTCAGAAATACTCTGAAAGGCACTTTTCTGTGAGAACAGTGGAAGTAAGTTGTTCTGGTAACAACTGAGTTTGCAAGGAGTACCACTTCCAGAAGTATTTATTTGGCACTGGTGAGGCTATACCTGTGTCCTGTTCCAGGCTCCCCACTTAAAGATGGCTGTGGAAAAGCAGGACATTCCTAGATTCCAGTGCCTGCTCTGATACTGATAATGAAAAATAACAGGCATGAAACTTTTGAGCCTAGATATTCTTGTATGGTGTGTAGAGGAAGGCATAAATATAGCCAAAATGGATGACATTTTGCATTCCTCATCATCACAGAGACAGCTGACAATGGACGAAAAATGTGTCTAAACATAAAAATATAGTCAGTTTTGTGCCATATAATGGCATCAAAGTAAGCAAATAAAATTTGTTATTGCAGTATACAAAAAATGAAGGTTTGAATCACATTCCTTTAAGCAATTTTTGTTTTAAGAAGATATCAATCATGACTGTGTGCTCTAGATACTGAATGCAAAAGAGCAAATTAAAGAAGTTCTCTGCTGTCTTTGAAAACAGTAACAAATACACAAAAGATGTATTTAACTAGAGCAGTGGAGATAGAACAGTTTCATCTGTTCTGTAACACGGTATTAAGGACCTGGATATCCCAATCTAGCTTTACAGCACTCAAGGAACCCCAAAACACCTTGGTGATGATCCAAGCATAGTTTGGGATGTACATATGTAAGACAAGAGCTGTAGGAACACTGTTTTGAATGGGGTACAGACAGGAGTTCATAGCTCAAGAATCCTTTTATGCGCTGAAAGTCTCCTTTGCGTATCACTGGAGTTTTCAAAATCACCACTCCTCTAAATCCTAGGCAGCAAAGGTTTGGGGGAGGCTCACAAAAACAGGCCTGGACCCTGACAATGTTCCAGAGCTCTCTGTCCTTCAAAATTTTTGCGTTGGGTTTCTGTGGCCAGGTTTGGGTATCAGGAATGAGGGGGTGCTATAGAAGTGGCTTCTTTGACATGTTGTCAGAAGCTTCCCCCACGCCTAGCAGAGCCAATGCCAGCTGGCTTCACAATGGATCTCCTCTGCTGGCCAAGGCCAGGCCAATCAGGAGTGATAGTAACATCTCTGTGATAACATCCTTGAGAAGGAGAAAAAAAATTATAGCGCAGATGAAAACGGTAGCCAAAGTAGAAGAAAGTGAGAACGTGAACAACAATGCAGACGCCAGGTGCAGAAGAAGGGACAGAAAGTGCTCCAGGTGTCAGAGCTGAGGTTCTCCTGCAGGCCATGGTGAGTACTATGGTGGAGCAACTGTGCCCCTGCAGTCCATGGGGGAACACAGGTATGCAGAGATTCACCTGCAGCCCATGGAGGAAACCCACAGGTGGATGCCTGAAACAGATTTTGACCCCATGGGAGGCTGATGTTGGAGCAGGGTCCTGGCAGGCACCCTGTGGAAAAGAGACCTATGTGGCAGCAGTTTGCAAAGAACTGCTGTCCATGGGATGGATTCATGAAGGAGAAGTTTGTGAAGGACTGTCTACCATGGGAGGCACCCCACAGGGAAGAGGGGGAGGACTCTTCTCCCTGGGCAGCAGCAGAAACATCAACTGACCATAACCCCCATTCCCATCTCCCTGCGCCACTGTGAGGGGAGAAGGTAGAGGTTGGCAGGAGTGGGGGGAGGTGTCCTTAAGATCTATTTTACTTCTCATTCTCAAGCTCTGATTCTGTCAGTAATAAATTTAATTAATATCCCTACACTGAGTCTGTTTTGTCTGTGAAGGTGATCAGTAAGGGGTCTCTCCCAGGCCTTACCTCAACTCACGAATCTTCCATTATATTTTCTCTCCTCTGTCCAGTTGCAGAGAGTAAAAGAGCAGCTTTGGTGAGTACCTGGCATCCAGACAGAGTCAACCTATTACACTCTTCAAGACCCAGCTGGATGAAGTCCTGAGGAGCTTACTCTGACCTCAAACTGACCCTGCTGTGAGCAAGAGTTTGTACTTGGGCTACCTTGCAACCTCAATTACTTTGTGATTATGTGGCTACATGGCTTCTGACTGGATAGCTGACTCTACTGTTGGATGTTCCATAGTACAGACTAAATACCACAACCTCTCCTTGAGGTTGTTACATTCTAGGTTCCTTACTATCTTGGTAGCCCCTTTATGGACCCTCTCATACTTCTCCCCAACTATCTTGAAATGGGGTCACCTAAATCTGGACACTGAAGATGAGGTTTCTTTTTTCACAGTACATGAAAAACAACAAAAAATCCAAAATAAAGCACAAGAGCAAACATTAGGGATCCAGCTGAGGTGCTTGGAGTGCCCCAAAAACAGTGAGTGTTCTGTTTATTTTATTTTAACATCTTTGACTACCTGGCCATGTAGGAAGGAAATACCTTAATCACAGTTATGAAGGAGTCTGAACTGGGAGGTTATACAGCCATAATAATAAATACATAAGAGCAATGTAATTAGGTATTTTAACAGGATTTCAGGAGATTAGGAATAAAAATATGAATTAAGGTGAGATTCAATCTGGAAAAATAAAGCTAAGCACAGAAAATCTGAGCTAAATAAAAGGATAGCAGCTACGTTGGGGTGCTCAGTATTTAATGAAAGCATCTAATGTCCTAGGAGTATTAGAGTGACATCAGGGTGGTAAGATAGATTAGCTGATCATCTGAAGTCTTTCCAGGCTGTGTATTGCTGTGATTCTTTTCTTCTCTTCATTTTATTTCTTCTTCCTGCATCCTCTCTGTAGTTGTTCTCTGTTGGAAGAAAAAGGAAGAATGGTGCCTAAACCAGCTAACATCGCACTTTTTGAAAAACTGTTGTGAGCCTTGGACCAGAGGAAGCTAAAAGCAGTGGCTAAGTAGTTCAAGACTTGACCTTTGCATGAGGTACCAGTAAGAGGGTGCAAAACCTGTATTTCTCCAGCGACAAGATTTTAAAGAAACACCATGAGGCAAGAAAGCTGCCTTGTGACTATCTTCTCTGTCCTTTTGTGTATGTTTGCCTCCTTTGTATTGAAGGAAGCAGAATATTACAGCAAAATCAGTAAATTTCAGTTAGGCTTTGCACTTTTGTCCTAAAAGTCTACCAATTTCTAGCCCGTAATAAACATTTTTTCTTTTAAAACTTCCTTGAGCCGAAGGTAAAAAAGGAACACAGTTTGTAAAACAGCTCCATGAAACACTGAAGAAATTAATCTTCTAATTATTTTTTGTATCTGTATTAAAAGATGTACAGACTTCAGAGGTGTTCAAAGACTGAGCTTCCTTTACTCAAACCCCAAGCTTTGTTTCACTGTTTAAGGCATTACAATGACAGGGCTGCATTGGTACTTTTCCTCCTTATTCTATTAAATACAAAACTAGCAAGATCCCTGCGCATATTTTCTTACTCATTCAAGAACATCTACTAGCAGGCAAAGAGGGCAAAGAAAAGGGAGAAGGAATTTTCAATCTTTTGATAAAGGTGAAAAAGCATATAGGAAGTTTGAGTGTGATACATTAGGGTGTGAAAAATGATCTGCTTTCATGTGTATGAGGACAAATTGTGAAGGGAACGTGCTATGAAATGACAGGAATTTGTGGATGCCATCAGGCCTGAAATGAGCACCAATATAGTGATACCAGGATGGTTGATTTGTTTGTCCATGTTTGTCTGTCCACTCACTAGCCAGGGAAAGTACCTACCTACTGCCTGGGTATTACTGGCCTCACGTGGCATTGCTGATATGGTCAACTGTTGTTACTGCTGTCGGTCTCACTCAGCTCTACTCCACAAAAGCTCCTAATACCAATGACCTGCAGAGTCTGACTGTTTCTCACATACCCAGTCTTTGCCACCTGTGTAGCCTGGACATCCATCTCAGCACTGATGTTGCTGTCACCTTATCGCTCTGGTTTTGGGTCTAGCAGTTTTTTCTCTCACATCCAGGAGTCATAATTAATCCCTAAGCATGACTTCTGCATACCACTGTGTGTGCCTAATGAATTCTCTTTCCCTGTGTGAATGTCAGGGTCTAGCACCTGGGAAAAAAATCTTTGGCAGAGTTGTACTTAAGGGGCAACTGTGAAAGTCTGGATGAAGAAAATGAAGGGACTAGGGACAAATTCTGAGAAGAAAGAGGTTAAATACAAGGACTTGTCACTGAAAATGTACTGAATGAAGGGCTTTCCTCTGTGTGCATACTCCCTGAAAGGCTGAGTATTTTCAACCTGACCTTCACAAATAAGCAAAGAGTCTCATGAGGGTTCAGTGAAAAATTATTTTACTTTATTTTCCCACTCTTTAAGGCTTGGATGAAATATCTTGCAGACGTTTATTACAAGCATTGAAAACTAATAATAGGATAGAGGAGAGAGGATAACTTATGACTAAAGATTTTGAGAGGATTTAGTGATATTAATAAGCTGAAACTTTTGGAAGTGGCTTTATATCCAGAACATGTGAGATTTATTAAGTTAAATATGATTGTGTCTGCATTTTACACTGGAAAGAACCCAAGTAGAGAGTCTGCAAATAGCATATGAGAGATGTCTGGAAAGAGCTGTGTTCTTGCGGGCAGGGACAGCTCCTGGACCCTAGCTCCAGTCCTCATCTCTTGTATGTCCTCCCCCTTCTCTCATAGGGCCGACTTTCTTCCCAGTTATGCAGTAACTTGCAATGCAATTTCTCCCTACTGATCTGAAGGAACACTTCTGCTCAGCCATCTAAACGTGGCCTTGGGATGTTCAGCTGCAGTCCCCCTCTTCCTCCTATAGACCGTATGGAGTTTGGCACCTGCAGATCTCTGCAAAGAGCTGGAAGAAAATTCTCTTGGCTCATACTTGTGCATGTGATGAGAAAAGGACAAAGGCTGTTGGGAAGAAGGGGAGTGGGGAGCAGGTATGTAGCTTTCTTAGGAGTTCACAAGGCGTATCCAGGGACTATGCATGGGACTATGCTTTGCAGCATAACTTGTTTCCTAAAAATGGGAGGTCCCACAGTTTTGTGCACATCCTGTGTCTGATGCACAGATCTAGATGTGTGACTGCCAGAACAGGGTGGTGTGTGGCTGTTGAAAAATGTATGGACCACCCACTTGGACACCCTAGATGCCACTGAAATCAGCAAGCCTCAACTAGGGAATTCCCCTTCAGCTTATTTCTGCAACCACTCTCATTTTATGTGCCTTTGTTTTTTGATATGACAGATAGCAATGGCCTCATTGGAAATCTCGACTCCTGAGTTGTTGCCAAAAAAAGGCTAGAAAAGAACCTCCTAACACTCCTTTTTGAGCATAAGAAAGAAAGCATTCCTTTATTCATGGTACCAGGTGCCCAGGAAATCCATTCCAAATCAGACACTCCGAATAACATAGGTTTCACAGGTTTATACCATCCTCTAATTGTAGTATTTAGCCATTACATCATACTTTTCCAGATGGTTCCAGAATTATGACCTGGGTCTCTAGACAACCCCTGCAGTCTTCCTTTAGCTTGCCCCCCCGTTGGTCCCCCTCTTCTCTCACAAGATCAGCCTTCAAGAATGGTTTCAAGGTTTCTTAACCACCTCATTAGCTATGTTTTCCTTTTCCATCCTCTTATCAGCGTCTGTCTTAAGGTAGGAGAGGCCTTCTCCTCTATTGCCTGTCAAGTACTTGTAACAAATAATGATAAACATGACTGCATGGAAACTGTCTGAAAGAAATAAAAAGGGAATTTTCAAAATTTTCCTTAAGGAATCATTAAAAGCTAGAATAGAGAATGCACTTGAGACTAGATCTGGACAAATGCAACCTGAATGACTGTGACTAAGAAAATCAAAACAAGTGAATTTGTGAAATGTGTTTTCCTCAGGTATTCCAAATGTAATAGCTTCATGATTAAGTCTGAAAGGTCCCCAGGCAGATTAGTTAAAAAAAAAAGAAGGTAACAAAGGAAATCTAAAATAAAATTAAACAATTTACTGAGGGGAAGACAAGTAATTTGGTTAAATTCAAGATATTTTTCACTTACATTAATGTTTAATTTTAGTAAGGAAAGAAGGGGGAAAAATCCACTTGGATTTCACCCAAAACGTTGGTAAATAGATGGCTTGAATAACATACTGCGTGGGAAAAAACATTAGGGAAGACCAGTTCTGCTCTACTAGTCTGGCCAGAAAGTGATGCTCAGGTCATTAACTGGGCCTAGAGACCAGATATTCAGCTTTGTTTTACAGGTCAGTCAATCTTTTAAGCCAATTATACCTAGGAACACCAAATTTTGATACAGACCATGGTAAGAACTAATTTTAGTGATTAAATAACACCCATAGTAGGTGCCCATAATGTATCCCTCAGTGTCCCACAAGAATAGTGTCTGCATTTGATTCCAGAAACACTGTTAGTGGGATTTTTCTATTTCTAAAAAAAGTATTGGAAAGAATGGAGAATAAGAAAGGGGAATAATGGAGCACATTGCAGTGCATCAGAAAGAGGTTTTTCTAAAGCTAGAAGTATATTCATTTCCTTAAATACTTCTGCAATTATCAGATTTCTATAATGCACAATACTCAGCTGAAATCCCAGTTTAATTATAACTTTCGTGTTTAAATTTAATTCATTATGCATAAAATATTATGAGCCTACTGGTTGCATTTAATATCCTCACACCAATGCTGTGCATATACCCTGTGCAAGGCTCACATGAAGCAGCACTGGGTTACACTTTCCTAGTGCCACCACATCTCATGCAAAGGAAATGAGATTCCTTTTTTTTTTTAATTTAATCTCAGTTCTATTTAATTAAAGTCTTAAGAATTATTTTGTTTTTGAAAAAATTGTTAAATAGAGGTTTTCGGGTAAATCATTCAGTATGAGTTTGAATTTTAGGCAAGATATTCTAGGCTATGAATAAATTTCTAAGTGCTAGCAGGACCAGAATGTTAAAGGGCTGGGTGACAGGGATGACAAAGACCTTCCTTTTTTCTGCATTAGAAGAGCTGTAAAAGGAAAGAGTGGTTCTTCTCCAGATGTCTTTGCTATTCCTCTTGTGTGCATTGGTTTTGGGTGGAAGACTAATGGCAAAACTATATGCTTTTTATTCCTCTTTCTTGTTTATTTCTTCCTTTGCATTATTCCTGAATAATTTTCCTTCCTTTGAACTAGTCAAATGAGAATTCTTGACCTAGGAAGACAGTGGAGGACGCTGATGTAGACAAGCTTGTCGTCAAGTTTTGTTAACAAGATGTCTGACTACGGACATCTCTGACTTTGGAGCATTCAACCCAAGACGCTTAAAGCAGCAAGATCTTCAAAGTGGTCTGGCTCTGAGCATCTGCTTCATTATCACACATTTAAAATCCCCGCAATGGGATGGCTAGCCACTGTGGGGGTGGTATCTGGGTGTCAAATATCTCAGCAGATGTTTTCAAGCTGTGATAACTGATCATTCATTAAATCGCTTTTCAAGAACTCCTGATCTGCAGGTTGAATCACCTGGAAAAACAAATGCAGAGGATAAGTGGGTAAACTCACAGGGAAGAAGGGAGTGGAGAAGAAGTACAAGGTATTTCTAATCAAAAATATTTCATGAAATTAAAACCACAGGGATTATGTGTTTCTTTTTAAACAGAGGAGCAGTGACACACAGAAAGCTATGAAAGTACAAAGTGGATTACAAAACTGGATTCATTGGGTTAAAAGAGATACAAACTTAAAAGTCAGTGAAAAGTACAGTTAGGACTGGAAGAAGTAAATATGTACAGATAGTTCCCTGCTTTGGAGGCAGAATTTGGCTTCCAGCATGATGCTTACATCCATTTTGAGTGGACAAAGCATCCTAATCATTCTGTATCTGAGGAGGTGGAAGGAATTTCAAATGTGGACTTGAACTCCAGGATACACTCTGCATATCAGATTTGCAGCTTATGCATATTCCAATCAGTCTCTGGGGCATGCAGCAGAGGTTTTGTTGCTAACAGCCCTTCTCCAACTGTTCTCTGCTTTTTCATTCTTTGTCTTGATTATTATTTGCTTTTCATCTCACTACTTTCCTTGATAATATATGAATGCTCTTTAAGGCCCTTCAGGAATAATGCATACTTGGCCTCCTGACCCATCAACTCGGCTTCCCATTTTCTGAATATGTCCTCTAGCTCTCGCCTGTCTTGAGAGACAGCCCATATTATTGGATATTAAGCACAAGCAAGACATGATGTTTTGGCTGCCAGTGCGGAACTGCTCATCAGCTCTCTTTGTGGAGGTTACAATTACCTTAGAGCAACACAACTGCAAGTACAGTTACTTTGCTCATCCTGTCACAAAGACAAGTTTTATAAACATGCACAGCAGTGTTTAGGGCAAATCAGGTTATTTTGGCAGAAAACACTTAATGAGCAACGAAACAAGAAGACACCAACCGATCTGAAGGGACAGCAACCTCCCGTTGAGAGGCTGGGGAAGGCAATCAGGAGCAGCAGGGGCTAGACTAAGAAAGGTCATGTCTTCTACCTTATGTAGCTTGCAACTGCTCCTTATGTTTGACCTTAAACACATGAAATAAATATACACAGATAACTGCATGTCCAGTATTTTTAAATTTATTTATCTTGTTCTTCCAAGATAGACTCCTTAGATTCCCATAAGAAAAAAAAAAGAGAAAAGTATTTATTTTCTCTCTTTTTTATATATGTTTTAGACCTTAAGATTTTTGAGAGAACAAAATTTTTTATTTTGGTCTTGAAGAAGTTTTCCTGCAGCACCACTCTAAACTGTTTCAGAACCCGTAGGCAATGCTGTACTACAAATAATAAACGCTATTGCCACCTTGAAATTTCTTAGTTGCACTGAAGCATTCTTCAACACGGGAACAGTTTATTTAAATTCTAAGAGATTTTTCTATATAGCATGTTCCAAGTAGCAGAATTAGAAATGGAAAAATGTCCTGAAAGGACCTGCTGAGCCCAAACTCTGTTTAAAATTGAACAATCACACAAGTGTAAGATACTTTACAGTGGTCTTTAACTTTGACAGAATGTCTGTTGCCTGGAAGAGCTTCCATAGCACAAAAAACTTGCCAACCACAATGATGAATGTAAAAAATCCTTTCACTTCTGAAATGCCTTCTATTTTTCTTAAAACTAATTTTTATTTCAAACTATGTACATGTAGCTGTTTTCTTTCCATAACTTCCTTGCCATCACTTGCTAAAATTCTCTTTCACCACCTGGTTGTATATTTTAGGTTTAATGTTGTGTTAGGCCTATGACTTTACTTGGCTAATGGCTTGTGGAGCACTGTGCACTAATAACAACATCAAAATATTTCCGAATACTGACACAAAAACCTGTAAAAACATACTAAATGTTTTTAATGGCTAGGTACAACCTTAAAATATATTTTGTGTTAATTCACCAGTATTGAATACCTTTGAGATTTCTAACCCTTTGTCAGAGTAATTGAATGTGACCAGCACACTCAAAATCTTTAGGAAAAAACTTTACATACACACTCCCAATGAGAACACAATGCATGGAATTTGACTAAATAGACCCATTTCTCAGGAAAATAAACCAAAAAACACTGTTTTCATCAACATTCAAGCATTTGGAAACTGGATTTGGTTATTGTTTATTTTTTTAATTGGTGCTCTGGAATTAAACAGAGGGGTTTTTTAATGATCAAGAACAGAATTAATTCTCTTCAGTTACAGCATATAATAGATTGTACGCAAGACAAATTAGATGTTCCTGTACTACCACAATAGGAATGGTTCTGCTCTCTCAATGTGCAAGCCCTTGTAACCACAGTGCGTTTCTTCACAGCTAGTGGGTCTACTGGCAGGAGGTCGCCTACAGGGACACAACATCCAAGGGGTCAGAGTGGTTTTGGCTGCTTTCACGTAATTCACACATGGCCATGAAAGCCTCCTGGATCAGCAAGTGTGCCTAGTGGTGATCTGCTGAAATGACACGGAAAGTACTTTGACTTGCCTCCTCGTCCTTTGGTGGAGTTTGAGAGACACACTGGATACCAACACATCCTCAGTACAGGGAAGAAAAATTCCAGCCTGCTGTGCCTGGCAGAGCCTCTGCACAGCCTCTGCAGTACTCTTCCACTTGCACGTCCATACTGCAAGTACAGGCTTCTGGCCAATAATTTGATCACAGGAATAGTAGAAAATGGAATCTGCAAAGTGGCATGAATGGACTCAGTAGCAGTGTCACTAGTAATTAGTGTCAGTCGAAGTAGTAAATGAAGCTACTAATTTCTTCCTTTCCCAGACCCTAATCTTAAATCCAACACTAACTGAAGCCATGGACCAGAGAAGTAGGTGATAAATGCGTGGAATATAGATACATATACAGACTAAAAACCCATAGCAATTTTTTTTAACACTGAATTTTTCAATTATGTATTTACATTGCTGTTAGGTTATTTCTGGTCTTTGCTCATATTCTGATCAGTTCAATTTGTTTCCATTTCAGCTCAGGAAGACGTTCTTCAGCCCTGAGACAAATTTGACTGCTAAATGTGGTGAAATATATTGCAAAAAGAATCAATCTACTGAATCTGGACAAACAAATTCCTCCCTAGCAAAATGGCACTTATTGATTTGAAAAACCTATCCACCTCCTAAAAAGCCAGTCTGGTAAATAGAGGGCAGCAGGACATGTTTTGAGAGGGTCAGATGACTGTTACATGTCCGGACATATGTTAGCGTTCCTTCCCAATATGCAAACCTGGGGAAAAGGTTAAGTCTTTTATTAAACTTGTTTATGCACTTGCAGGGTGGAAGGAAAGGTCAAGGGTCTTTCAATGATGATTTGTTGTCAAACTCTAACATAGTTTCATTTCAAGATTCTCAGGGGGTAAAAATATGGAACATGGAAGCCAAATGAGAATTTCTTACAGGCATAATGCTAGACTCAGCACCCTGAAATACTTTGCATCCTGTTCTGAGGCTCTCAGAGAAGAGGCTGAAAATTTATTCTTAAGTGTTCTAAGCCATCATAGACATTCTGTGTGGCCTTTCCATCTAACCCTGTCAAACGCTATTACTCTTAGTGGAACTGTAGGCACTGCTGTCAAATATTCCAATTACAAATGCAAGATTTTGATAAATCAATATCTACTTCTAAAAAAATTTTGTCCTTTCAGGTTGCAGCATAGAAACAGGGGTTAGTGATCATTTCCCTGCTACCTGAAGTGCTCTGAGAACATGTCCCTTGCGACATCTCTTACATTCTGAGTCTTCAGAGGGATTTCATGGACTGTGGGGCATGATTCTTTGCAATGACTCCCACAACTTATCCATCTTGTCTCTTGTTAAATTTTCTTAGCTTTTTTCTTGATTTTTCCTCACTCTCTGAGCACTACTTCTGTTACTAAAAGGGCTTGCAGCTGCTTTTTCATGTTTGTGTTCCTATTCTTCACTGGTTTGCTGCAATCTCTTCTGTGCTGCCAGTATGTAGGTCAGCTTCACTTTTGCTCAAGACGCTGTTAGCGAGTTATCTGTGCTTAAGCGTGAGTTCTGCTGATGAACTGGTCATCTCTCTTGCCAAAAATTATTCTGCCTCTTATTAATTCTACTTTTAACATTCTGTATATGCCATGTTCAGCAAAACTGTGATCTGCAGTAACAAAAGCTTCAGCTATTTGCCCTTGTTCTTGGCACCTCCCAGCAAATTTGGCCATTTCGTGTATTATATTTTGCTTGTCTGTGACATCGACTTCAAAAGTCACTTTTTTGCCTTTTTTACCTTTTTTTTTTTTTTTTTCATCTCAGTGTGAGACAAGGGCAGCAACGGCAGCAGAAATAGTCAGGACAAATACCAAGGCATCTACATGATATTCTTATGCCTTTCTGAATGAATTCCCGAACTTTTCAGCTTCAACAGTACCTAAGCTGCCAGAATCAATATTCTGCTTGTCCCTTTGTCTGTTCGTTCCTTTGTCTGCTCAGGAACCTGAAGGACTGAAGGAGTGGCTCTAGAGTTGAAAGATAAAGCAGTAATGAGCTGAGAGATGATGGCATGGTTATAGATGATTCTGTGTGGCAGAGTTAGAATGCTCGCCCACAATAGTTGTGGTTGATGACAAAGAGAGTTAGACAGCTCTATGAAATTAAGCCCTGTGTCAACCCCTGCCGACACATTCCCCTTTCACAAACACCTTTTGCCATCTTCTTCTCTTGCAAGACATCTGTTAATGGCAGTTACAAAAGACAGCCACCTAAACATTCGTCGCACTATATAAGTTTTCCATGGCTTTACACTACAGCAGTATTGTTACTATTGTAAGTATTGCTATTTTTAGCCAAAGATTACCTACAAAACAATGTTGAAACTGAAGAAAATCCGATTTTTTATTATTTTTTTTTTAAGTGGGAAGAGAATGCATTCCTTTTCTATAGAACCACAGGAGAAGCAAACTGTGACTGTCACGTGTAAGAACTGCTCATAATAATAAGCTGTGTGCCATCTTTTAGTCAAGTGTTAGAGGCATTAAGAAATTAAGCTTTAAAACAGAGCTACAAGAAAGGATTTTTTTAAGGATACTCACTGTTGGTACTGCTGCTGGTTTAGAAAGGTGATAGCATCATAATTTTTATGATAAATAATAATACCAGCTTTCATCAATATCAGAAACACAATAAATCAAAACTGACTTATCTAAAAATGTAATTTCCCAGAGGATATGTAATTTCAAGACAGCAGCCTTGACTGAAGAGGATTGTCTTGATTTTTCTGCCAAAATCCTCAGGTGTACAATATTTTCTACAACCTTGTGCTTGATAAGAATATGCAAAGCCCTCCATCAGCCACTCTGTCTTTATTTTTCTATTAATTTTTCATATTGCCTGTCTGAAGTTAATAGTGACTTGTGCATTTGTTTCAGTGATGAGAAGCAATGATCAGTTAAAGACAGACAATCACATTCTGTATTTCACTGCCAGGAACAAGGAGACAGCTCAAGCATCATGAACACATAAAAACTTATGTGGTGGGTTTGCTTCTGTCTTTTCCTCTCTTTTGTGTACAGTTTAGCTCTCTGGGTGACTTCCATACATACTTAGCAAAAAAAGAGTGGTAGGATGTTTCTTCTGATATAATGAAATTCAAAGAGCTAAGACTGGAACACTGCACTTGAGAGCCTAACATTAAATAAACATGGCCTCTGGATAAATAGTTAGTACTTCAGAAAATGAGGCCACCTACATAAGTGCTAAGTGTGAATTTAAGTGTCTGTTGCTATAAATAGCCAGTCTTGAACATTCTAACACCAGTACATAAATCCTTAGATAATTAAACTGGACAGTAAATCTCTGTTTCGCTGTTACAGGAACAAGGGCAACTGAAACCCATGACAGTGATTTGTCGTGGGACAAATATGATATGTGTCTTCAGATTACCAGTCCGTCTTCAAAACGCTGGGGAAGTAGTCAAGATTTTCCAAGATTTCCTAAGACCATTTTAGGTTTCAGTCAGAAGCAAATGTTTCATAAAAACGTAGCTTTGGATGAAGCAAAACAATTTATTTTGATAAGATTAAAGATTACTACAATCTTTGATTGCAGTATGTGCCTAAAGTAGAATACAAAACAATATTTTGAGCCATTTGAAATCAGGAAATTATTTTGGAAACAAAATGTTTCTGCAGGGAATTTTCATGTTATTGAATCAAAATTTCCATGAAAATATCTGTCAAAAAACCTAGTTGATCACGACTACGTGAGATTCCATACCAGGCAGGAGAATGAAACCTTCATGTCCAAAAGCATGTGAAGACTCTTGTATCTTCCACTGTGCTACTGAGTGGACATACTTGAAACCATAGTCATGGCCTTTCACCCTGCTGTTGCCATTGAAAGCAATTAAGAGCAGCTCAGATACAGAAAATGTTCTTACTTCTGCTCCTTAAAACCAAATACAAACTTGAGGAGTTAAGCTGGAAATTAAAAGTGATAGTAGTTGTATAGGTCTGAAATTAATCGTTGCAAAACTTCTCATGAAACATTGCCCAAAATATACTTTAATTGTTTTCCTTTTTAACAAGACAGCTGGAGTTCCATCTGGCCTCATTTCTCACAACAAAATCTATTTTGTATTATAATACTTCCAGTATGGTTACTACTATCGTTAGTTGTAAAAAAAACAAAAAACACCAGGAGTGTTTGAGAGCTCTAGGGGCAGATAATGCTGATGGCAGAATAAAGACACGAAGGGGCTGAAGTAGTCTGGCCCAGCCGGAACATGCAGGTAGATGATAAATGTAAAACCTAATTTAAGCATCGCTTGCAAGTTGGAATAGTTCCCAATGAAAAACACATACAAGTGTAAAGTCTCCCTATTTGGACCACAGTGAAACTGTTGAGGCCATGTAACAGGATCATTTTGTCATAGTCAAACACAGAGAATAATTTTTCAAAGTGCAACTGTGACATGTATTCATGTTTTCTATCTAGAGAAAGAAGGCTACAGAAAATAAAAAAGAATGTTTCACTGTTTGCTCTGTGCACCTCTGAAACCATCTCCAACTTTAGGTGTATGGGGCAAATCAGAAAGTAAAGCCACAGGGAGCAGAACTCCCACTAACAGATTTCCACTTGTGCTTCATCTTTCCAGTGATCCTGAAGCTGGTCTTTAGGGAAGGGAGGTCAATGTCAACCACTCTGAGTTTAACCAGGGGTCAGGATCTGTCCAGCTCCCTGTGATGCAGCTTGGCCAGTTAATTATTACTCATTTCAGTAGCAGATGGGTCCATAGAAAAATGTTCATATAACCTTTTTTCACATAATATTTACAAGGGAATTTCTGCGGAGTTGAGCACTGGAACTTAACCTGTGTTGTGTGCTTTAACAGGCCTCCAGATGGGTGAGTACTGCAGAGAGTTGTTTTCTTCATCCTTTTGGTAGCTTCATTTCAAAGAATAGAAATAGAACTGTCCATACCAAACTAATATCCACAGAATTACATACCCAGATATTACTGTATCCACAACACCAGCAACCATGATGGCACTAAAGAAAAAAATGCCAGCTTGGTATTTAGATTTATTCATTTTCTTGCACAAGGTGACTCAGTTTGGGACTGAGTTTATATGTTTTCCAGATATATGCATTCAAGGTTTTGTGTGTGCTTTGGGTTTTTTTTATTATTTTCAGAAATAAGTCTGTTCCCACTTAGAAAAAACCCAGATATTTGATGAATAGGCCAACCAGTCAAACCAGGGAGAAGAAAGGATTTTCCATCTCATGGGATTCTCCTCTCATTTAGAGGAGATTCATATTCATGTTACTGTTTTGATTTCAATGATTGAACACTGCTATGAATGGAGCAGCGTCCCAAACCCAGGAGACCAGTGTTTCCAATCAGGGCAACTGGAACTGGAGCCCAGAATGCAAACATTCACGGTGATCTGTTTGCACAGCAACTACACCCCAGATAGATTCTAAGTGTGCAGTAGATCAGAATCAGTATATTTAAGAAATTTATGCCATTTGTAGACCAAGTTCTCGCACTAACTTAAGAGATTTAGGGACAGATTCAGGCTGATGTAAATTGCTATAGTAGGGTGCTTTTGGCCAATACCTGAGTTTCTGACCATATGATCCTTTGTGAAGTACTGCCTGACCACATTCCTCACCACAGGGGCTAATACACTGTAGCCTGTAATTACTGAGAGCTATCTATTCAGTTTGGAAGTATTCTGTTGAAGAGGAAAACATTTAGTCCTGCTTAGTGTCCTGTTGGTCAGGTTATCATGAGTGTGGGTATGATGCAATCTGGCAAGGCAGCATCGTGCCTTTCTGGGAAACTGCTTGTGCTTCATATGGAAGGTCCAGTTATGGAATATATGTGTGAAAGTGTTGATGTTTCCAGAATCTGGAACACACTGTCCCTCTCTTTCCTGGGATCAATAACTAGGTCTTTTAAAGCAAACAGAATTATTTTGCATTATGCCAGATGAGGAGGAAATGGATCTCAAGAACACAATAGTTTAAACTGAATGAGAGTAGGCTTAGATTAGATATTAAGAAGAAATTCTTCATTGCAAGGGTGGTGAGGCACTGAAATGAGTTGCTCAGAGAAGCTGTGGATGCTCCATCTCCGGAAGTGTTCAAGGACAGGCTAGATAGGACTCTGAGCAACCTGGTCTGGTGAAAGGTGTCCCTGTCCGTGGCAGGGGGTTTGAAACAAAATGTTTATTAAGGTCCCTTCCAACCCAAGCCATTCGATGATTCCATGATAACATAGGAGTTCTTCTGTGTCAGACTCAAAGGTTCACACAGCCCATTATCCTGTCCTTGATGGTGACCAGTGAAAAAGAAAGGATATAAGAAATGACATTGGTACAGAGTCACATGACTTTGATCTGACCCTTCAGAGCCAAGACTTCCTAATAGCATAGAATGGAATTTCAGTTATTTCAAAGGAAGTTTTAGTTCAATTATTTAGTATAAAAATTCAATTCAGATCTTAAGCCTGTACATTAATAGATGACAGATTTATTTCCATTTGGTAAAATACCTGAGGGGAAAAGGGAAGACAGGCTAGCTATGCTCTTTGTTGTCATCTAATTAAGCTCTGTAAACATTTTTTACTCCTTTTAATTATTGTTCCATGTCATTATTAACTACTAGCTTTGAATGTGGGACTTTTAAAGAGCAGATTTCCCTCAGCATGCAGAGATTTAGCTGCTCACACAGCTTGAATTCAAATTAGAGATGCACTTTTCTACTGGTTTGGGGATCTGATCAGAATTGCAATCAGCACCAGAAAGTAATCAGGTCCCTAGATACTTCCCCATGGATGTCTCAGTGGAGCATTCAACCTGGCTGATTAGACAGCTCACTGGAAACCTCTGTGGGTGAACCTTGGAGTGACATGCCAGAAGAGCAGCATACCAGCAAACCTGGGAAGAGCACTGGGAAACAGCAGCAGCTTCCCGAGAGAAGCTCCTTAAATCTAACACTTTGAATGTTCTCACACAGCAATCAAAAGGAGACAAGCAGGATTCCTCCTTTACCATGTTACTCATCAGAGTGCCCTTCTTGTGCCGAATAAGCGGGCAGCTCTCTGTTAGGAGAACTGGGAGCATACCAAACTCACAGACTCTCTGTGTGAAAAGCAGCATTTCGCTTTTTGTTCTTTGTTAGAATGGTTTGTTCCTCTCTGCTTCTACCCTCTTTTCAGTGCCTTTCTCCTACTTGTTTTAGCAGCGATTATTTACAGACTGTGCAACAATGACCACTCACTTGCAATCAGGTATTCAGGTTCCTTTTTACCTAGTTGTTGGTTATAAAACCAAGAAAACTTTCAACTCAAAACCTAAATGTTTGCTTCACAGTCTTTGTTCTACAGCTCCTTTGGAAGCCCAGGGACTATTTCTAGGGGTTCTAGGAAAAGAGCTAAGACAAGGCAGCCTGTCTTTAGCTCACATAGGGTCCTTGAACAGGCCCTCACACTTCCCATGAAAATGTTCTTTTGTGTGCAAATCAAAAAAGTTTAAATTACTGGCTTACTCTACAACCATGTGATAGGGAATGTTAAGAAGAAAGAAAAATTATATAAGACTCTTCTATATTCCTTGATTATAGGGAAAGAGGAACAGACACTGCACCATAAAGGAATCACCACTGTCACATGAGTGAGCTCAATGCCCAGGCTCATGGACAGGAGCTTCCTTCCATTCACCAGCCATCCAGATTGTGAAGAAGCTGCGTTCACTCCTTTTTTTTCAGACCTGTCCCTTGGGAGTAGATAACCACACCGTGAGGTCCTGCCACCAGTGTTTTCACTCAGCCTCTGCCATGACAGAGAGCAGAGGCGTGGACCTAACCAAGTCTTAGTACAGTAAGCTCTTCCAACCCCACCTCCCTTCCTCAGCTGTCACTCACTTGGCTATTCTGTTTCTTTCTCCCTCCTAGTTCATTTTTTTAACTCCTCCTCACTGTTGCTGACAGACAAGTTATCTCCTGCACTTTCCTAGACAGTTCAAATATGTCTTAGTATTAAAGGCGTGATTTATAAGAGCAAACTTTCAATTCTTCATCAAAAATGCAAATTAGTCACGTTTTTAAAGCTGCTGAATAAACTAAAGGTTCAACACAATTTGGCATGTTCCAGAGAAGACTTAACATTGCTGAACTGAATTATTGCATTCACATATTTTGATTCAGGATATTTCTCTAAGGTATGAACAGTGTGCAGACCTTCAGGAAAGAAAAAAAAAAAAAAAAAAAAAGAAAAGAAAAAATAATGGGGTACAATTCACAATGTACTAACATTATAAAACAGAGATAAGTCTTGGCTTTGAGTCTGTGAGCTATAAAAAAATCTTGGCAAATAAGCCACGTTCTCTTGCTGTGTTATTTTTTATTTAAACTCTTTGTTATCCTCTCCCTCAAAAGTCAAAGAAATAAGGATAAGAGAATTAAAACTTGGAGGCAAACAGGGTTCCAATTTCTTACAATACCCAGGCTCTACTGTTCAAGAATAATTTACAGATCCCAGACAACAACTATTAAAATGGTAAAAACTTTCTAAGCACATCACTTGCAATCTTGCTGTTGATTAATTCTTTCAAATGTAAAGCAGAAAATTCAGATACAATTGTAGCTACCAGTTTCCTTGCACTTTTACAAAAAAATAAATACCAGGGCCATTTCTAATTGCCAGAGGGATGAATTACTCTTTTGCAGTAGAAAAATGACTAAAAAGGTGTTAAAATTTCTAAATAAATTAATGTTATCATATAATTTGGCAGATAGAATGAAACAATTTAGCAATATCCAGTAGCTCAGAAATTTAAATTTCACATTTACTATGGAGAAATGGTAACATCTCTATATTTAGGCTTGCAGCTACACTACTTACAGTTATCTGATTTTGTTTTTCTTTTGAATACAAGGAAATATGAAGGAATATTCTTGTGACTTGACATTTCTGGAGTTGTAGACAGGCTATGTGCCTCCAGGAGTGGTATGGCACTTGTCCAGGAATCCTGCTTCTCATGTGGTGGTGAATCTTTTCTTGGAGACTGAAAGTAGTATGTGATGATCTCAAAGATCTGAAGGACAATTTGCAAATCACTTCACATTACATTCAAAAGACTTACTTTTGTGACATTAAAGAGATTTCCTTAATGCTTTTGTGCAACCATATTTTCCTGCAGCTATGTTTCTCTGTGCTCTCTACAAGTGGAAGAAGCTCTTCTGAGTTTTTCTATATAGACTGGCTTCAGAGATAATCCTAAGCTATATCAGGAAAAGAAGCTGGTTCCATTCCTAGCTACATACTTCTCACATAAACAAGTTCAAGTTCTAGCATCAAAACAAACCTTAAGTCTTTGTAGGTTAAAAAATGAGCTTAGGTTTTTGCTTTAGAGTTAATGCATACATTACTTTGGGCTTTGCTGACTTTGCATGGAAGTGGAAACATATTTAGGGATTGAGGAAATCTCTGGTTTTCTATTAAGCTGTAAAAGAGGAGAAAAGTCTTCCTCTCTTCAGGAAACACTGGCTATCTAAGAGTCAGTGATAGAAATGTATTGGGAAAAGATCATCTTTAAAACAGAATCCCTAATTCTGACTTGAATCATGTCACCTTCAACTGTGACTCCAGCCCCTAGGAAGCTGATCCTAAGGCTGTGTGCTCCCCATCTAGTTCTTTTGAAAACATGCTTCTTGCTTTAGTGAGAAAGCAGTCTGAGAAATTAACCCAGCACAGATTTTTTAAAAGAATCTTCATGTTGTCTGAGATTTCTTTTTAAGTGGTTATTGCTGAAAAAGAAGAGATGCTATGAATAAAACCACTAAAACAGCTTGGGCCATATCTGGAAGCAGCTGTGAAATGCCTTTTTAGATAGGCATTAATCAATTGTCATAACATATCAAGAAAGATATGTGGAAGTAATTGTCAAGTTTGTATTTAATTTTGTGTTCCTTTCAATATTCCTATATTTATTTCTAATTGTCTGGCGGGTTCTTAGTGCCTTCTGCATTCTGCCAAAAGGACAGGAAACCTCATTCAAACCTGTTTGAAGGCACAATTACCTGACATGACATGAATGGTCATCCTTGGAACATAATTGAATTTATTCTTTTTCTTGTATTTTTTTCTCAGAAGCAGCTGTTGCTATAGGAAGAAATGCATTTTCATTAGCTCTGTGCAGATTACTCTGGTGGCAGGCGAGACAGCAGAGTGAAGAGAGTTCTGAGGTTTTTAGGAGACTTATTTTGAAATCAATATATCTTCTACATCTACGTATTTGGATTTAATCATTGTAAGAAATTACTTGGAGTTAAATTTTCCCAGGTGTTTAACACCTCAGAGAGAAGTTATTACTGTAATTTTTTTATTCCAATATATACCAATTTCATGTCCTACAGGTTTACAGTGATACTTAACAAGACCTACATGCTCTTAAAAATGCACAGAGTGCCTGTCTGCAGCTCTGGATTCTTACACACTTTGGAAAATTTGTCCCTTATGCAGTAATATTCAACAGCCATGGAAAGAGTTTCATGAAAGATCCTGACCTCCACAAAGACAAGAAAAGTCAATAGGCAGTCCTACCAATAAGATTGATGGTTGGATGGGATTGGAGATGATTAACACTCTAGGGATGAATGCTCCTTCTGGACTTTTTTCTGCTGAGCTTCACGGATCACAGCATTTTTGGAATGAGAAATACTGAAGCTGAAAAAACAATTAAAGAATTATTTGTCTAATTTCACATTTCCCTGACAAAACCCACAATACCAACTCAAAATCTCTTCTGATCTCTTGAAATGTCTTAGAATAAAGAAACATTTTGGAGATAAAAGGAGGGGACAGGGGAAAGTCAAGTTTAACTTGACAAGCTTAACTCATACACTGAAAGAATAAGTTTAATAATGCCTGAATTTTTCTAGTGTCATTTCCATTGGATATTGATGTGACACCTGCACTCAATAAATAATAAATTACGCTACTGCTGCTTGTGAGAGACCTGGTTGCTCTGTCATGCAGCATGGTCTTTGCCATGGTCTGCTTCTAGGGGAAGGAATATAGAGATCGAAACCCCCTTCAAGCTACCTTAGAGGACTGACTCTTCAGCAATTTGGATCTGCCAGAATTTGGATTCTGACGGGCAATCACTCTCCTGACATTGCATGTAGGTGCTTATTGGCTGTTGTAGGATTCATTGTTCAGCATCTACTCTGACAACTCTGCTGTGTCTGTTCCTGGCATCAGGAACACATCTGCTGCCAAAGCATGTGAATGACAAAAACAGCTGGAGAAGAGCAGGCAATGAGGAGGAGCTGCTGCACTATGCTGTTCTCCACGCAGGTCTTTAACATCCCAGAATCTGTAATTCTGAGGAGCGGGAGCTGAAGGGATGGTACAGAGCACATTTTTGTTTAACAGGAGTGAGCAGGTGGACAGGGAAATAGCAATGCAGAAGAAGGAGGTTTCATTAAGAATCTCCTAAGCAGTTTCTCTAGCCAAGAAAGAAAGCAACAACTTGACAAGAAACTCAACTAGTGCCAGCTCATGTGATCAAAGGTTGATATTCAGCACTTGGAGACTTAATTCCAGTAAATTTGAAATATGGTCTACACAGTTAAAAAAAAAAATGAAAAAAAAAATAATGAAGAAGACCAGGACACATTCCCTAATGCAAGATAGTCTCAGTACCACAGCCACAAGAAGAAAACCTGCTTAAGCACATTAAGTTAGGCAGTGCTCTCAGATGGCTGTATAAGTTGCAGTGTTTTGTGATTTGAGGAAAGCACAAACAGTATTGTTCTTTACAAGGATTTAATTCAAAGAATTAATTATGAGATAAAGGAACACGAAGAGAAAAGAAAATGGAGAGAGGGAAGGGACAAGGCCTTTGGCTTGTATCTTTGACCTTGGGTCTCCCATCTGTAATGAATCAGCTGTACAAATCTACCTGGACCAGCCTTGATAACATTGCTACCTTAAAATTGTTTGCTGTGGAGGTGGTGTGTCACTGCCCACTGCTTCATCCTGTACCCGGCTGAGTCCACGCTTCATTTTTATTTACTGGTATGCAATCAGGTTGAACAATACAAGCAGCTGAATTCAGGAACAAATAATATTAATGAAAAGTAGACATCTCCTTTTCTCTTCATGTCTCTTTGCACTATGTTTTCAACAGAGGAACCTACCACTGGGCTGTGTTACATAGCCTGAATAGGCTTTCCCTCTGAAGTTGTTCCATCCCTTTTGAAATTCATTGCGGTCATAAGTTTCACAGCTGAATTAGGTACCATGTAAAAAACATTCCATTTTTGTTTAGTTCATCTTTTCTGTACTTGTTTGCCGCCTGTGCAATATTATTGTCTGCTTGCTAGATCTTGAATTATGCATTAAGACTTCTAAGGAGGCCCTCTGAGATGGAAGTTACACCAGGATTGAAGAACAGAACCCTCTTTCTGTTGCCAGTGGTTTCTTCCCATTGATTAATGACCTTCTAACTCAGACTGGGGAATTGACAGGTTGTAGAAAGTTGCAGTGATGGAAAAATATCAGGAATATAAATCTCAGTTTATGGATTAAAATTAAGGAAGAAACAAAATTTTATCAAAAGTTCAAATGCTGACTTACAAACCTAGTTCTCATAATGGTACAGGGAATTGCTGCCTAACAATTTTTCTCTTTTTACTATCTGCACATTAGGCCAAATTTCTACAGCCCCAGGACGTATAATTGTTTTCACTTAGTCCTGGAAAAGAAAACAGGTGAGAATGGAATCTCTGAGAAAGATGTAAACTTTAAATATCTGTTATCGATAGCAGGTATAGGCTGACTTATGAAATTATGAAAATACATAGATGATACATTTCTGGAAATAGTACTGTATTTATGAACAGCCTGGGAGCTTATGTCATGATTAAATCTAGTGATTAAATTTTCTAATGCAAAACCTGCTGTTAGGAATGGCTGAGCAATGCATATATTCTGAAGCATAGCTACCAGTTTCTCCCATGACATTCAACACAAGAAATTTCCATTTTAAATATGCAATTTGTTATTTAAAGACAAAGCAGGGGCATTATCTATTACTGATGAATTCTATGGTTTGCCTTGGTTTTAAGATAAACGAGGAAAAGGACACAAACATAAGTATAAATGAAACAGCTGTGTGGTGCTTAAGGGCTGCAAGTTGTCAAATCTGCCCCACCGTTATTACAAGTATCACTGCAAGTTCCTAGAGAACAAAAAGAAGCCTGAGAAATTGCTTAGATAAGGCTTCTCAAAAAAATAGGAGGATATTAAGCAAACAAGACTTCAGGAAAAAATCAGGAAAAGATTCCTAATGATGAAATTTTCCCAACTGAAGAATAATTTCCAAGAGGATAATCTGTAATCTCTCTTGTTGAAATTATTTGAAAGTGAAGCTGAATAAAGTATAGGCACTTTTATATAAGGAGGACATAATTGGTCTTTTACACTGCATTTCTATTATCCTGTGTTATTTTTCCATCATTTTATGCTGTCTTTAGACAAACAGAAATCAGCCTCACAAAAAAGAAAGAAACCAGTGCAAGCATAAACAATTAGCTCTTTCCCTAATGGTTTGTCTCTGCTACAGTATATTTATTTTTAATAGTTTAGTGACAGAAGCCCAGCGGCTGAAGTTCTCCATCTTTCACAAGCTAAGAATTGTGCACTCAATTAGAAGCTGGGAAACTCCCAAGAGAACAATGGGAACATGTTTCACCTCAGTTTAAACAGATTGTTCCCAGGCAGCACATCCTTCTGTTTGTGGTGGGACCCAGCAGACCGCGGCTACAGTCCCTGCCCTCCTATTCTCTAATCCCCAATCCCATTTGGATTAGTGAGCACCTGGTCATGAGCCAGCAGTGTTTCCAGGAAGTCAACAAAGCCAATGGCATGCTGGCCTCTGTCAGCAATAGTGTGGCCAGGAGGACCAGGGCAGTGACCATCCACCTGTACTCAGCACTGGTTAAGCCACACCTCAAATCTCATGTTTAGTTTTGGGCCCCTCCCAACGGGAAAGACACTGAGGTGCTGGAATGTGTCCAGAGAAGGACAACAAAGCTGGGGAAAGGTTTGGAGCACAAGGAGGCTCCAGGGAAGCTGATCATTCTCTACAATTATCTGAAAAAAATTTGTAGTGAGGTGGAAGTCAGTCTCTTCTCCCACAAAATAAGTGACAGAACAAGAGGAAATGGCCTCAAGCTCTGCCAGAGGAGTTTAGATGGGATATTAGGAAATAATTCTTGGCTGAACTGGAAGAGGCTATCTAGGGAACTGGTAGAATCAGGATCACTGGAGGTATTTAAAAGATGTATAGATGTGGCACTCAGGGACAAGGTTTAGTGATGGACTGGGCAGTGCTGGGTTAATGATTGGACTTGATGGTTAGAGAGGTCTTTTACAACTTTAATGATTCTGTGATTCTATGCTTATTGTGAAGTAGGACACAAATTTTTTCAGATATTTTCATTTAGCTTTGGTGACCTACACATGCTTCAGTGGGAATAAAGGAAAATTTCATTACTCCAGGTGGAGAAGAGCCCATTACGTATGTAGCATTAAAAGTAGCAAAGTACTTGAAGAAGCTTTGACAGTGTTCAATGGCAGACCCACACATATTTGCAGGTGCCCCCACCCACCTCCACAGTGGAGAGGATTTGGGTTCCACTTTGGATCACAGAGGTAATTTTTTGGGTCATACTTGTGCAGAAGCACAGTGGGACCATACAAACCATCCCCTATACCTCTCCAGTACAGGCCCTGGAAGTGTACATCACTTTCTGACACTGCTCTGGCTCATGCCTGATTGCCACAGCCTACTCAGCATAAAGATGGGTGCAGACACTTCACTCTCAATTTTAACCCTCAACTCTGCCTCATCAGACTGCCTCCTGTGTCAAAACAAAGATCTAGCACCAAAGGACCCCTTCACAGCCATTGCATTCTTGGAAAGTGGGCTAAGCAGATAGCAGGTGGGGGACAGAGGTCAGACACACCTTCCTTCACTCCTGCTCCCTTTTTACACTGAAGGAAAGGAGAGTTTCCTCCTTAACTGGCTACTTCATCCAGCTTACACTGAGAATAGCCCCAGAAGTGGTTTACGCTCTGTCTAATCTCCCTGTTGTTTGTTATGAGGATACAGGGAGAAACACCGATGCCCAGTGCCAGCATCACAAATGCATCCCTTTATATCCACTGCAATGACCAGCCTGTGCCACCTGTGAGCCTTCAGGGTAGCAGCACACACCCCGTCATCCCCAGACCTACCTGTTCTGACACATGAAGAAGCTACAGAAACTTGCCCCTCTCCTTTCAAGTGAGGGGGATTTGCCTTCCTGTGCTGTGGTTACACATTTACCCAACACTTGCCATATACAAACATTCAGCCCACGAGCACAGATGGAGCATGATTCACTCCAGGGCTCTGATCACCAACTTCTGCTGGCTTCGGAGTGGGCCTGCAGCACCAGGAAATTACTGCAGGCAGTTGTATCGTTCAGTAATTATTTTGAAGCCAAAGGCTCCAGCTGCCCTTCCTTGAGTAGCTGCTCGGAACCAGGAGACCAGCGTAAGATGATAGGACTTCAAACACCTCCTCACCTCTGGCAGCACCAATAGTGGAAGAAAAAAATCAGGATGTGAAGGGCTACACAAGATCAGCAAGATAGACTGTTGCGGTACTGTCTTAGCCCTCCTGGTGCCTGTGGTCCTGCTGACACTGATACATCCCACTGGATCGAGGGCCAGTTTGGCAGAAGCAGCCAGGTCAGCAGCTGGGACACTGGCCCTTCTGATCTTGGAAATGCTCAGCACAATTAATTTCTGGACAGATGCAGCTGGATGATCTACCTGTACCACAGTGGTTTGGAATTTGTGCCTTGGCATGTAGATGATTTTCCCTGTTGTTACCAACAATTCTAGGAGAAGGTTACTTTCTTTAAGCACCTATAAAACACTGCACATCCTGAGTCTTCTTTCTAGATGGAATGCCCAGACTATCATAGGTAAAAATTTGTAAGTATGCTGTTGTGGCCGCCCAGTGTCATGTCTTTAAAGGTGCTTGTAGGGATATTGTCTTGACATTGGCTTTTGCGAATAAACTCTAGGCAGCATATGTGGTAGAGTTACATGCTTCTCTTCCAGTGACACATGGCCCCATGGCCTTCTAGGGACTTTGAAAACACAGCATTTGGCTTAATTCTGACCCCCCTCACCTAAAGGAAACAGCTAGCACTTCAGGTGGAGGAGACCCTCTGCTGCCACTCCAAAGGTAAGCATATCATTCAACTATGTGCTGCCTAGACAGTAAAAACCTCTCCATGGACCAAGGAAGAGCATTGACTTAGGACTGACCTGGCATAGGACTCTATGACCTCAGAGGTCTTTTCCAACTTAGTCGATTCAGTGATTCTGATTTCCCTTTGTACATGTTGTCCTTCATTCTTCCTTATTTGTTCATGCAACTAAAACAATTACACACACGAACAAAACAGCCAGGAAGTGCAGTGGATATCACTGACCTAAGAGCAACCAGCATATGGATAGGACTGGGGGACATATTCTGCTAGACTAGTGCACCAGCTTGGTGCTGTGAAAAAGCTTCCCTGATACTTTTTTGTTTGTAAATAATTACAAATATTTTGCCCAGATGGTGTTTACGTGGCTGCCTGAAACACTGAGTATTAACATAATTTCAATTTTAAAAACAATTGTGACAAATACTAGCAATTTCAAGATCACTATCTCTAGATGCTAACTCAGAGCCAAATTCTGTGAAGCATTATTACAAACACATTTTTATGAGACTTTTTGAAATAATTTTTTAAATAGACAGCAGTTTACAAGATCACCCCTTTTTTAGTTGTACTTGCATAAAACTGAGATCATTAACTACCAGAGTCAGTTGTTCTTATTCCATGGATGCCAGTGGGATCAGAGTTGTGCCTGCAGTGCTATATAAATAGTTAAAAAGTACTATTTATCCTTTAATTAAAATTTCTACATCAACCTGGAAGTCAAAAAATACTTGTTATTTCCAAACTGTGAGCAGAAGGAGGAATATTTACATAGCAAATTTTCTTGAATATTGATTTATATACTGTAGGAATAGTGATTCCATTTTAAAATCAGCTTTGTATATGTATGTTTCCATTAAAAAACAAACAAATTTTCATCTCATTTAACTGTCTTAACACATCCTTAAAATAATGAATAGACAATTATGCTTACACACACAAAATTAACAGTGCATGCAGAATAGCTGTGGGATGTGAAACTTATTGTTTATTTAAGGAAGCATTTGCTTATCTTTGTAAAAAACTTAAGTGCAAGCCAACAGATTTATTCCAATATAGTTTTGAATTTTGAAACAGCCAGTAAAAATGAAAATTTCAGATGTAGTTTAGTGATGTTTAAAAGGTGTGTTGACAGTACTTATTAGCAGTCAAAGCACAGACTATTTGTGGCAAAGCACCTGTCAGTTAGAAGATAGGAAGAGAACTGGGCTTTGTATTTGTTGCAGAGAGAAACCCAGCTATTTTATGCAGGCTCTGTTGGCAGTCTTGTGACATAGATCAGAGATGACTTGGTTAGAAGGAACTTCAGGAGGTAATACATGTATGCCTCCAGTTCCCAGCAAATGCATGCTAACTATGGGCTCCAAAAGGCGTGGATTTTCAAGGTTATTACTCAAAAAAAGGAGCAATAGTAGCTGTGAAGGGGAACAGTACAATCAAAGCCAAGTCTTTGCAGTGTCCTGACATGGATCAAGCACCTCTAGATTGTCCAGAAGGAAATGTACCTTCTTGTAAAGACTAGCATCCAGCTCAGTAACTTGACTCATGCTTTGACCAGCCAGAAAAAAATTAAAGGCATACTACACGAGTTGTCCACTCACAGAGGTGAGTTGTTATCCCTGATTGGCAGCTGGATATTGTCTATAGAGCTGCTGCTGCTGAGGCCATATACTTTGCAGCCAAACCATCAGCCATTCATCCCAAATAACTAGCTCTAAGGACCTATAAATGGATGTCCACTTCAAGGAGACAGTCTAATCATGTCATAGATGTTTGTGTAAAAGCACATGCAACACCCACCATTTAGGTTTCCATTTTGGGGACTTCATATTTTGTTTGTTTCCTGCTTCCATTGAAGTTTTCTGAAAACCAGAAAAAATGCATAACTAACCGTATCTTGTATGCAGTGCACTATTTGTAATGTAAGCATTTTCTGTGCACAAATTAACATAACAGCCAGACACTGAAATAAGCTGAGCTCTTTCTGGGCCACTATGACTCTGCATCCCGGGAACTTAGTAACAAATGCGTTGTCCAGAAAGGGGAATGGATTTTCTTCAAGCCACTACACTGCTTCCCTCTCATACCTGGTCCTACTGCAGGCTAAGAATGATGATCCAAGAATGACCTTCATTTGCACTCAGCTACTATGCAAAATTAATTGGACTATTTAAATTCAACTTGTTGTGGTTATCCAGAGCTCAGTAAAGTTCAAGAAATTGATAAAGCCTCAGAAAAATGTGCAATTATAATCTAGAATTAGCCAGTGAACTTTAGACAGAGAAATAAGAAAGGGGTAATTGAGACATTTATTCACTTTATGGAGATATGCTCAAGACAGCAACTGTTCATCCAAAGACAATAAGGCCAGAATATCTTTTCATTCCTAAAGAGGTTAAATAAGGAACTTGAATGCCTGAATATCAACTAAGCAATTTGCATGTGGTCACCTGTGAAGTCACTGGTGCTGCTATATCAGTCTGGTGGGGAGCTCAGCATTTGAAAAGGTCATTTGATGGTGCTAAGGGAGGGACAAAGCTTTCTGACTCAAGATGTCCTGTGCATCTTTCCTTCATGAGGCTTGTTTATGTTTACTATCACATTCATTCTCCTCCTACCATCCTCCTATTCTTGTCTCTTTTCCTTAAGAGACACTGCGCTTCTAGATGGAGCCGCTGAGTGCCAGAAAGCTTCTCCAAGAAGATGCAGCATCAATTTGATACCTATACTAATTACTACTCCCAGGAACACTTTTCAGATTTGCAAAAGATGCAAACTGATCCCAAGACAGTATTAGTTCATGCTCATGCAGTAATGAAGGAGTAACAGAGAACTGCTGCTGTTTTAAAATAGAAAATCATAGTTTTGTAGGGTCAGTGGTATTTTACAGGCTTCTCACGCCTGTAAAAATTTATTGAGAGCTGCAGTATTGCCATATTTATTCCCTGCCATTTCCAAGTTTATTATCCATGACCTCAGCTTTTCACACCAACAGTGTTTGCCACGTACATGAAAAACAGTGTGCAGGGGCAGCCAGGACCTGTGATATGTATTCACAGGTTGAGGATGGTTCT
Organism: Serilophus lunatus; assembly: GCA_013399895.1. Taxonomy (NCBI): domain Eukaryota; kingdom Metazoa; phylum Chordata; class Aves; order Passeriformes; family Eurylaimidae; genus Serilophus; species Serilophus lunatus. The sequence continues at coordinate 60,279 of VXBA01003937.1, read as the reverse complement.
ACTGTAACTATGTGGATGAGAGTTTTCCAATTTAATAAAGTGAAGGTATCTAATACACAACAATGATCTGCACCCACAATTCTGGAAGACAGTATAAACATATTGCACCAGCATCCTTATGACTTATGTCAGTAAGAGGAAAAACGTAGACTTTAAAAGCAAAGGGAGAATGAAAACAGAGAACAATGAGGTTTTGGATACTTAGGTCTGATCCTCACCGAATCAACTTCACCACTCCACAGGCTTTGCTACTGTCAGATGTATAAAGTGACATCTGCAACTGCAAATAATTTTTAGTTTCTGTTGAATTACTGCAATTTTTTTGAGCTCACTTTGCAGAGTGTTTCCAAACAAAATGCATCCTTGCAAAAACACATATAGTCGAACTGGGGAATGAAAAACACAGTCTGGGGACCTTTCTCCACCCCTGTCTTCCTGTCTCTGTGGGAAGATTCTGCATCAATCCCTATCATGTCTCAGCATGGGTACCCTAGTGCAATGTTTTTGAAAGATAAGGATACCAAAGTCGATTTTAGGAAATAGAGAAATAAAAATCCACAATGCTGGGAATCCAGTGACATATTTCATCTCTGATTCAACTATGTGGCTAATCTCATTGAAGCTTCTGGAAGTCACTCTATACAAACAGCTGTGATATACTGAGCATAGTGGTTTTGCATATAACAAGCCCTCCAACAACAATGCATAGTTGAAATTTTTGGTGAGTCAGTCTTGGGATTTCAGGCAAACATTCAGAGTAGTACCTGAGCAAATGCTTAGCATTAATCATACACATTATTAATCTTTATGAAGTGAATCTGTTAAAGCTGATCTTAAAATGAAGTTCAGATGTTGAAACAGTCCTAAAATTAGTGGAAAAGGGAGGTTAAAAGAATAAAATGAATGTTATAATAATATTCGCCTAGTCATATAAATAAATAAAATTAAAGATGTTGCTTTTTCTCACCGTTGAGACTGTACCCAAAATGCAGTTGCCTCAAGGGTGGATTACTCTGACATATTCTCCCTGCAGTATCACATGACTGTTGCTAGCAAAGAAACCTAAAAGGAATTGCAAAATGTTTAAGACTAGAACTTAGAGGAGGGGCTGACTTGCCCTGACTGCTTATATCCAGCCATTCTAGAGCTGCTGACTGCAAATTCCCCAGTTAACAGCAGTCCCTTGTGTTGCTACAGACTCCCCTGCTGAGATTAGCAACTGTTATTCACTTATCTTTTCTGAGTTAACTTGTACATTAAAAAAAGAATAGATCAGCTAAAGTTAACTAATGAAGTCAGAATTTGACCTGACTTAGGGGATAAAAGTAAGATCAACGTAATTTCAAAAAATACCCCTTACTTTCTATGGAGATTTTGCATTTATGATGGCTTATTTGCCACACTGAGGTGTAGCGTGAGCTGCACATACAGCACAGTATTTTGGATTATATCATCCTTCCTTAGCAAGTGTAGCCTAAGGCTGCCATAACTACCAGGCATGACCAGCTATTCATTGGATCCATCATTTCAGTGGAGAATGTAGGATATGTTCTTTTGGTGTGAGAGCAACATCATTATCTTCACTGCAAGTTAGGATGAGTTGGCTGTTTCCTGAGAAAACCCTCCTTCAGTGTTCATGGTAATTTAGAATCGCATCAAGTTACCACGGTCATTGTCAGTCTAGCAAAGTGTTTCATAGGTCATTTTCCCAAAGCAAAATTGCTTAAAATTGAAAAGAAAAAAGCCCAATGTTGCCAAAATTGGTTGTCTGTACTGGAATGCAGCCCTGACACCAAGGGTTATTAACAGGAGTGAATGCCACTGCTGGAAATATGGGTTTTCCGTGACTCTGCCCTGGGATTGTAGCAGATATTATCAGTAGGCCACCCACTACTGCAAGTAGGATTAATTCTCACTGCAGAAAAGGCCTTAGGGAGTCCTTCTTTCGTTGATTTCCCCTCTTTGAAATTAAAGCCCATGGCCTCTTATTCTGTCTATCATCACGGCTGGGCTTTGCAAATGAAGATATGGGAAGGGCTCTACCCACGCTGGCTGCAAGTGTGCTGATGGCTAAAAAAAGCTGATGGGGGACAGGTAAGTCCAGTTGCAAAGGGCACAGTGGAAAGACTCCTTAGGTGGTACTGATGAGACACGGTTCTTTCTGCATTGTCTTTTCTCCTCAAGACTGATTCTATGTGCACTCTCAAAGGAGGCAGCAGCGTTATGGATGGTGTGTCTCCATGTCTCTCGATTGGAGGCCAGAGTGGAGCACTGATGGCAGCCAATATGACCAACACCGAGATGTTGTTTCAGGGAATCCTTGTATCTCCTCCTTGGGGCTCCTCTGTTGTGGCAGCTGGTGGAGAGTTCACCATAGAGCACAATTTTAGGGAAGCGGTGTCTATAGAGAGAACATAAAAGACAACATTTCATCTTTTCCTCTAAAAATGTTTTTTTCATACTTGGAGACTGTTGCCATATCCTCTCTTTGCCTCATCTGTCACTCTTATGCCACATCATTCAGAAGACTTTTGCAGTTCCTCCACATTTTTCTCCAAAATACAGCACCCCAAACTAAACACTATATCCATTCTGAATAGAAAAATTATTTCCAGGCACCCCTTTCTATGTACTAATACAATGCTTACCTTTTGTATTGTCAAAGCCTGAAAATATTGACTCGTGGCTCTTTTACAAACCATGGCAAACCCTAAGTCCCTTTCTGTGGAAATAGTACTTAACCTGTGTTTCCCCCATTCGTTTTTTTATGCAGCATATTAGTCCGTTTTGAACACAGAACCTCCATCTCTTTTAAGAACTTTTCTCCATTTTATCCATACAGTTCCAAATTCCATTTCCAAATTCTATGCACTTTCACCTGTCTTTGTCACTTGAAAATTTAATAAGCAAAATCTCCAATTCATCTTCCTTTTCACATAGACCTAGAACCAATCTCCAAAAATATTGCTCCCATCTTGGCAGCAAACCATTGGTAGATATAGTTTAAGTGCAATTGGCTGTAGCTCAGCCCTCACTGTAGCTGTTCCAATTATTTAACACAAGGGCAAGGGCCCTGGTGAAAGGTTCATTAAATAAACTTCTCAGTTTTGTGAACCTTCATGGCCATGTTTTCTTCTTTTAAGAGGATAACACTAGGTACATTCTGAAAAAAAAGGTCTACAAAGAATTGCATTTGCACTCAGTTTATGGCGCTATTCTTGCCATTTCTTTGTTGGTCTTAGACATTGACTCCCACATTAATAGACTGACTTGAGCACAAAGCCTTCTATTTTATAAATGGACATAAGGTCTACAGGACAAAGAACAGCTCATTGCTGACATGCTCATTTTTTTCAAGCAGCAATTAAATCAGTTGCACATACCAAATCAGCAATGAGCTTTGACATTCCCCTCCTTGAATGACACACTCACAGGATGTTTAAACATACACAACTGAAATTATAACATCAGAAATATGTTTGACTCAGTATTATACCCAAAATAAAGACAGATTTTGTGACAAAAAGTATATAACCTAGATGACATAGAGTAAACAGGACTCACTAAAAAATGTCAAGTGAGAGAATAAGGAGATGTTTTTCTTTTCACATCATTGTCAAAATTGCCTCACAGTCCTGTTTTCCTTCTCTCAGATCCTGCCATGAATATAGGATGATTCCCTAAATCCCAGTGTCATCTAGGTGTTGACTGTCCATAAATCAATCCAGTTTTGGCTGTGTATCACTGAAATACTAGGAACGAGCTTCAAAGAGAAAACCTGCAAATATGGGTCATTTCCTGGCAGGGGAACTGGAGGGCAAGTTCAAGGAAACCAGAATAATCTGTAGGCTGACGGTGTGGCTAAGAGTTCAGTATATTAAGAAGGAATCATCAACATTTTTTTGACCAAGATCTGATAAATTCCCTTAGTCTGCTGAGGTCATTTTACATCCATTGCTTCTGTAAGAAATTAAAGAGTCATCTGCTTTGCCACACTGACTGTGGCATTTCAAGCTTATTTTTGCTATCTACATTAAAACAAATTTGGCAGACAAAACTGTGGGTTCTTCCAAAGTACGATGCCTCATGTCTCCTGAGTTGTGGCATACGGCTTGTAAGTAAATGGCTGCCTCAGAAAATGATCCCATGCAAACATGACATCACAACAACTTTGCCTTGAGTGGGCCCAAGTTTTTTATGGGTATTTTGAAAAGTCTGTGTAGGGAAGTACTATCTTTCCTGTTTCAAAAGAAAAACCCCAAAAAACAGGCCAGAAAGATTTTCATCAGATGCTTTTAAACTTGCCATTCACAGTCAAACTTTTCTGTATGTGGCCAGAGGCTGTTTTTCCATGCCAGGTGGCCATAAATGCTAGCTAGAATTAAGAAAGTTAGTGCAGGAACTTTGGCCTTAATTCATCACTTTGCAATCCATTAAACACCAGACGAATTTCATCAGAGTTCTACAATAACTGGCCAGGTGTTAGCGATGAGTAATAACACTACAAATGAAAACTGAGACTTGTAAAATTACTCAGTAAATTTATTCATGTGTTGACAGAGCAGGAGGGAACTATCAAAATTTTGATAATAAGCCTGAATTTCAAAGACGTCCCGTTGCCATAAAGCTAATGCAGCCATTGATTTTTCAGGTCTCCCTGGCTTATTACAATTCCACCAGCAGACGACCAGGAGAGAATCTGGTGGCAGTTTATGGCTATCCTGGATACTCCTACCGATGGCTGTGCTGTGCAGTGGGCATACTCCCAAGGACCAGAACCAGGCCTGCCTAGTTACAGCTCAAAAGCAGAGACAATCTCGTGGCATGGTGTGGAATGATGGATAGAGTTAAAAATAAGAGGAGACTAAGAATTAGAAGGTAAAATGCAGCTGCTGCTCCACAGATGGAACACAGACAATATACCCCACACTGTTTCCCTAAACAATGATAAACGCCTGCTACAGAAGATGGAACGGAGAGGGGAGCAGTGTGGAGGAACCGCAGCCTCCTTCCATGAACATCCTGCAGTGAGAGGAACACGGTGATACTTATTCCTTATGCATCCATCAAGGGAGACAGATGCCAAGGAGGACTAGCCTATTAAGTACTTGCAAGTAAAGTCTCTCAAGCTCCACCTCAAGCTAAAGAAATAATATAGAAGTAAGTTGGAAATAGAGACAAACCGAAACAAGACTACATCAAAAGTGCTGGGACCTGTTGATGGGCTGAACCTCTTTCCCCTCTATAGGGACACCTATTGGGAAAGAACCATATTCTATGTGTGTTAAATGCTGCTTTAGGACTAGAGCTTGTGCTTGCTCTATAATATATTAGTAGATGGCTTTCTATTAGAGCTTCTGTTTATGCTTGCTTTGTGGTATTAGTAGATGGCTTTAAATACATTTTTTCAGTCAGACACTATAATAGACAACCTACGAGCCCTATTAACCTGTCACAATTCATAATAACAGACTGAAACTCCATAAACTGCTAGAGTGAGTCCTTTATAAAGGTGCTAGGAGTTGCTGGTGGTGCACAACACGTTGGGAGGTCTCGCTGAGGGTTCTCCCTTACACTGTTGATTTAACCCCACCAAAAGGGCAGCCAAATCACTCTCCAACTTTGTGAATCCGTTCAGTGAAGAGTCCCTCCCTTACAAGACACTGGTAGACTGGTCAGACATAAGAGTTTTGGCTTCCTTGGGGCACTGGCAGACAAATACATCACTAAGGATTGAGAAAATCTCCCCTCTCTAAGGGTGGGGCAAAGGCCCCTCTCCCCCTTAATGTGACACACAGTATGGCTGTGCAGCCATCATGCAGATTTTGTAGCATGGTCAGCACAAGGTGATGTGGAACACCACCATGTGGCTCCCTAGACTTGTGCTGTACATCTGTTCTACACAGTTTATTACAAATTACATATTTTGTAACAGCTCAGTGCTAAGATTTGGTGTGTGACCTTGGGATAGTCTTCTCTAATGTTATCTTTTTGTAACAGAATAACAAGCCTCATTCTTATTTTCAGAAGATCTTATAGAGGCATTACTGTATGTACTATATGCACTGTGGCAACACATAGGTATAATAAATGAGCTGTAAATTTAGAGTTTTACTTAATAAACAAGAACTTTACCCATGGCACAGAACTGGTATGAAATGGCCTAGTCTTTTTTTTCGGGAACTATTTTGTGTCAGTCTCCACAGCAGCTGATGCAGTGAAGGGGAATGACCCTTCTTCACATCCTGCATCAATTTACTGTCACCATTTCTGTTGCTTTGTTATTTTCCTCTTAGCTCTTCGTCTTTCCTAGTCTTTTAGTTCACCCATGCGAAAATACTGGGGTAGTCATTCCAAAAGAGAAATGGAAAGCTGTAATCAAACTGAGTGGGATGTAATTTATCTATCACATAGGTTGTCATCAGTGGATTTGTGCAAAAAAATCCCTAAAAAAAGAACTGATACACACGGCTTTCCCAACTTCAAGAGAATAATGATTACTGGGTTTTGGCCTCGATTTGGATTTTCATTTTCCTCTTGAGAAAAAAAGTTCTCTTCATTTTGTTTCCAACACACCCTTGCAAACGAAGAGCAAGACTGAAAATGTAAATGTGTTCAGTTTGCTTGCTTTTAAAGTTTTGATGTTAGAAAAAGCTTGTTGATGAAAGTTTTTCCTCTCCAAGTATTTTAGATGAGTGTCATGATGCTAGAAAACACTGTTTTAAAAGCTTGATAAGCCATATAAAAGATTGGCTCCTATTTCTGAAGAATGAGGTATTTTTAGTTTTCTGAAGGACTGCATGTGTTCAACCTTCCTGAAACAAATTACTACCTATGTCCTCCAGTGACACCTTTTCGGATAAAAGATAGCTCAGCTGTGTATGGAGGTCCTTGGTGTCAACAGAGATGGTTGACTGGCTTTCCCAAATGCCTCTAATTTGCAAATTTTTCCCCTCTTTCCAGCTTATGCAACTGAGTGACAGAAATACTCGTAAGCAAAACTGTGGCTCACACATATGAACACACACACGCGTATGTGTACACATATATAGATATCTATAAACATACGCATGTTTATTGTCAGGGGTTACTGAACCAAAGGCCTCAATGGAAAGGAGGTTGCTGCAGCTCTGTGTCCCCAAGTCTAGACAGTAGGGAGGCTGAGTGGGCATTCCCACAGGCGCACATACACGTTATATAACACATGTATCTCACCAGCCACATAGAACAACTGAGACACAGACAGCAGCAACAGCCTTATGCATTTCCCCTCTCTGTCTGCTCAAGGTGAAGGTCTGCTAGTAGGAAAAATGTATAAACATGTATGGCACAGATCCCTCCAGCAGCAGCACTCAGGCATTCAGTCTGCCCAGTAGCAGCCCCTGGATTCTAGTCTCCTCAGTTCCTGGCACCTGGATATATGAGCCCCTGACTCTGCTGCCTGACTCCAGCTGATGTTACAGACCTTCATACACATACACACACAGTGTGGATCCTTTCTATGGCTGCACTTAGACACACATATCCTGTTGCTGGCTCCAAATTATTGCACTCCCCATTGCCTTTTGCAGAGACACACACAACATACAAACCAGTCTCAGACTTCATAACGTCTTTGGTGGTTGTCCTGCACTCCTTGGTCCCTCCGGTGGGCAACTCCTCATGTGGTCTCAATTTGGGAAACACATACCCTAGGCTTTCAAATTACATCACCTCCTCACCTAGCTCCTCACAGCTAGTCCTACCTGGTAATTCACCAGCAGTTCCACACAGGCATACATCCCCCACTCACTTCCAGCGATGGCACTACAGGCACACAGTTTTCCTCATGGTCCAACGGATGGCCGGCAGTGAGATCCCCACGCACACAAATGTGCACAGAACACACAGTCTGTCTATCAAGAAGATAGTTAAGATATGGAGTTTACTAAGAAGTTGGGTCAGGCTGCGCTGATCAGGTAGAGGGCATAGCCAGACAGGTGCCCTGGCCAGCCATTGTTCGCACATAAGAAATTCCTTTTGCCTGCTTTCCCTTTAATTTTGTGCATTCATTCCTTCCTAGACTACCGTAATCCTTCCCATTCTCCACTTTGACTTCCTCCCTGGATAGCCCGTAAAATGTCTTGTACTTCCCCCGCATCTCGCAACGTCTTATACCCACCCCATAGTCAGTGAGCCCATCAACCTGAAAAGTGCTCTGGAGAGCCTCTACCCTTGGGTGTTCCTCAGTCCCTGGGGCTGACAGTTCCCTGTGACTGCCCAGGGGACCCAGGTCTCTCAGTGGCTTGGTGGGACTTCCTCTCCTGTCGTCGTGCCCAAGGACACTGACATAACGCACGTCTATAGATTTACCTGTTTTTCCCATCGGCTGCTGCCTCTAATCAGATCACACACAGTACAAGAAGACCCTTCCAGTACCAGGAGAACTGAAATTTGTAGTGAGGGAAGTCAGCACTCTGATTCTGCTTCCCCTTCAGAAGTTCTGTGCTAGCAAATAAACTTAAGCAATATCAAGCTTACTTTCACTTTGTTTCATTTATCTTACATGTGCTTATCTTCTTTTCTGAAATAAACTTAGTCTTAATTAACAGAGTGACCTTGTCTAGGTCACTTCACGTCTCTGTATTTCTCTTCTCCCTTTTGTGATATTAAGACAATACAACAATGCACCCACATGGGTATTGTGAAACTTAATTAACTGGTGTGTGCAGGACACTCTGAGGTTCTGCAAAGAAAAGCATTGTGAGCACAGAAAATTAATTTTAGGATGAATGTTGAGTAATAACCTGACACAGCATCTGTAAGTGAAAAATTTAAAAGAAAAAAAACCCACTTCAAATCAGATTTCTGAGTGGACAGAAATAAGTTTTGCAGCAGGGCCTCCAGTGTTTAGTGGCCAAAAGCATAAAAGACAGGAGCAGCTTGCAGTCCCAGGTTAATTGTTAAATTAAATAAAATTGTTTATAGTTGGATTGAGTGATCCTAATGCTCCAATTGGTGTTTTTCCAAAATACAAGTTTCACTCCATTTAATCCTTAGGTTATGTACTCTCACTCATATCTATCTAAATCTTCACAGTGTTTTCAGCACTGCCATTGGGATTGCAGATACAAACTGATCACAGAATCTGTTCAAAACAGAGCATCAAACAACCTGGAAAGTTTTGTGAAACTAGTTTCTTTTACAAATCACATCTTGTGACCTGCCTTCCATTTCAGGAGTACCTGTGCCACAGCTTTTGTCAATGCACTTTGTTCTCAGGTTCTAGTCTCACACGAAGCTTGGGTGACATGCAGTAGGTGCAGACATTAGGAAAGAAATTAAAGACATTACCTACACCACTCAAAGAAAGAATAATATGCCACATAGTAACATCAGAAAACGATTGTTTACATACTTTAAACCAAGGTTGTTTTGTAGTTTATACAATATTTTAAATTACTTTATCATAAACATCTCAGCTGTGTAGCTGACTAACTTCCTTGATGATGACAAAAAAAATTCATAATAACCAAGACATGAAGTTCTGCTTTTCAATGTAAGACATAGCAGATGCCAGGTTTCCTAGTGATGCCACGGTCCTTAGAAGCCAGGCGATGCACAGTTAATTTTTAGACAGTTACCAGGCAACTGTTAGGACTAACAGAAGGACACAAACAACTCCTTAATTTTCTTTCCTGAATCTGAGCTGCTGGATTTATATTTCAACTATTTTTTTCACCAGAGGTCTTAGCTATTGAAAAAGGATCATACAGTACATTAATTAGATTAAATAAGTTATTTTCTTTAGCATATCTAAGTTTTCAATAAATCTGTTCCTTTATAATTATAATATGAAATAGCTCTTTCCATTTTTCTTATGCTTAGAGCCAAGAAATTCTACCTGCAAGAAAGAAGTTAAACAAAACCCTCATAGCCATTTTGTGGTATTGCAAAAAATATAATCCTGTGATATTTCTCTTTGTTTAGATTTTCTTTTACCTATCACTCCTGTTTTGACATGTTTCCCAAACTCCTGTTATCAACCATTATAATAATTATCATTAAAATATGAACGATGGTTTAACGAACAATGGAACATTCAACTATGCTACAGTTTTTGCTATTTCTCTCTTGCTTTTATCAACAAATGACTGAGCTTGATATGCTTACAAAAGAGAAAAAATGGCATGTTTGCCTGCAACGGGAGAGATCTCGACTTGCACATCAAGATGTACTTTCCTCTGTTATTGTTCTGTGGTAGCACCAGTTTGACATACTGCCTTTTACATGACAATAATCACTCTCTGTTCACATTCCAAGTGATTCACCGGCTGAGCTCAACATGCAGGAAAAAAGAAAAAGGAACAAATGGTGGTTTCCTTCCATTTTAGCATTTCATTATTAAAAAAAAAAAAGGTATTTCACTCTTGTACATTTTGTATATAATCAACATCATAACAACATCTTTCTTACAGCATAGTCAACAACTGCAGCTCCTCACCTGGTGAGGTTCCTATATCCAGCAGTGTGATCTCTTCTCTAAGGCATTAAACCATCGCCACAAAAAATGTGAGCCTAGAGGTAAGACACAAAAATCCATATCATTTTCCCCTCTTGAGGAAAATGGAAGACAGGAACAAGGAACGTCTCTAATTTCCCTTCTTCACATACTATATATTACCACTCTGTGATGTCTCATTGTCTATGGGCCACCAGGAACATGAGGGCTTTCTACTATTATTTGTGGCTGTTACTGCACTACTTCTACACATAAACTATTCAGTTCAATTGCAAACCCACTGTGTTCAACACTCCAGGAACACAAAAAATCTGCTTGTTAACTTGGGGGATCAAGATATTGCAAAGGAGTTTGAGAGCCTGCACCTACCTCCCAAAGGCTCTTTTGAATATTTCTGGCATTAGTGTCATTGTAAAGTATAACCTGCCACACGATGCATGGGTTGCTTGAAAAGATTAAGTGATGCATTACACAGCAACTGGACGATTTGCTAGGCATCTTATTCAAAACTACGCTGAGATGGTGCCTCTTGCTCTAGATTTCTGTAGCATTTTACAAACATTAATAAAGTGTGCCTGGTATTTCCCTTATATAGGAACACAGTAGTAAACCCTCAGTATGTGTGACAAAACTGAAATATGTGGAGGTTGAGGACAATGTTTTAACTCTGGGAAGTCACAGTCCATGGAGCTGGCAGTAAGTCCTTAAAGATCCAGCTCTGGCTTCATAACTGAATTGAGCCAAACTAAGTCTGGGCTGTTATTCAAAGGGACAGTTCTATCTTCTGGGCTCTGGCCCCAGCCACATTCTCTCATTTGTGCCAGTACAAGCTGTTGTGTGGATGCACAGGAAGAAAAATCAGAGAAATGTCTTAGCTGAAAACTCAGAAAAAAACCATCTGGGTAGTCACATCAAATGGACTATGGAATTGAACCCTCGGGTTCAACATTTCTGCATTCTGCTTTGGGAGAGCTGTGCTTGAGGTAGCTGGGGGAAAAACAAACAAAAGGAGTTCTTAGCTTAGCTGTGCTGTGCCTGTTCAACACGGGTTAGTTCAGCCAAAGCCTAACTGTGCACGGAGACCTTGTGTTCTCCAATGCCAGAGTGACCTGGAGCTCACTCATAGTCTACACTGGAGTGTGCCCTTGTGCACACTCAGCAGGAGCACAGGCTCTAGCTTGACTGACAGCACCAGTAAGGGAGACACTGACAGCATATTGAAGTGGGTGAAAAGCTTGGCAGTTAGTAGCCTTCTGTCTTGGATGGAATGGTAAAGAGCTCCTTTCACCTGCTCTGCTCTCCCTCCTGCCCTGTAACCTCCTACCTCCTGTGGAATGATACCACACTCACTTCTGCTTCAATCCATCAGCCCCACAGTGTCACATACTGTCATCCCTGCTTAAATACTCCCATGCTTCCCATCACTTCCCACCTTCGTTTCTCTTTTACAAGTAATACAGGTTTTCTCTTAGCCAAAAACATCCCTGAAGTTTCCACCGCTCCACTCCTTCTTACCCAGGCCCCACAAGCTCCTGTGCCTGGGGATACTCATCATTTTCCTACTCCAGACCACATTGGTCAACAGCCAAACTCACTCAGGGCAAATCCAGAGCATACATCTATCTCTGTTAACTTGAACATGCTCAACATACCTGCCAGCATTTTGACCCAAAACCTAAATGGTCAGTCAAGAATGGAGGGAGGTCCTTCAGGCCACTCCCATAAATCACAAAGAAAGATAACAGCTTGAAGAAAACTTGTGTGAAAAAATCCCTGTGTCCTATTAAAGCGGATTTCAACTAATTGGAAACAATACACTGTAGGTTTTTTAAAACACTTTAACCAAAATATTTCCCTTTGACTATGTTTATCATTGAAACACAGCCATTTTATAAAATAAAAAGACATCAGTTGGTCTAGTGTGCAGCCAATATGCTGAAGGCTTCAGGAACAGTTTTATCATCGTTTAAATCAAATGACAATGCTGAACATTTTAAGAAAACAAAGGGGAACCATGTAGGATTCTTTCACTAAATAAGTGCTCTAACCTGTTCAAAAACTGGTTGGTTGTTTCATTTTGTCTTATACTACTAAGGAAGGAGAGTAACTTGAGAGGCAAAAAAAAAGATGTCATCAGTCTTCAAGTTTGTTTTCTTTTATTTTTATAGAATGCCAGTGAATATATTTCATATCTACTGGTCTTTCACAGTCTATTGTGATAAGCATCTATTGCCTTTTGGAAGTGGTCAACTCTCTCCACTGTGCGGAGACCCAAACATCCTTCTTATGACAGAACCCAAATTCATCTTTCCTATATTGTGACATTTACCTAAATTGTCTCCAATCTGAGTCTTGAATCATCCTTTTGATGGTTATCTTCCTCCATTAACTACAAACCAAACAGGTTTAAAGCAATTCAAGTAGACATCTCATTGCAGCACTTCCCTGGGGAGGAGGCATGAATGTCTATAAGTACTCTCTTTAGGCACAGTGCTCTTATTTTTGTGCTTGTGCTATGTAGACTAGATCTTGCAATTTGATGATAAAAAGGAAAAGTCTGGGTTGGAGGAAGTATAAGAACCTGAGGGGTCTGGGAAACTATTTTCCAGTGGAAACATCCATTAAAAATGTACCTGAAGTTTAGTCGTCTGCAAAAACCTTGGCAGGCAGTTAACATCACCTACATATTGGGACAGAGAGCATAGGATGTAATTCTTTTATTCTTACTTGTAGCACTAAATATTTGTGTGACTTTGAATAGATGACTTCTCAATTCCATGTCCTGTTCCTCTGTTCACCTTTTAACTCTTCAGTCCGCTTAGATTATGATCTTTCTGCTGCAAGGACTGTTATACAATAATAAAATGTGACAAAACAAATTCACGCCGCGAGAATTGAGGCTCTTCAGAAGAATAGCCCTTTTCCAAGGCTCTTCCCCTAGAGGACATAGACAGAGAGGGTTGGTTGGGAATGTTCTTGGTAATAATAGAGCAAGAGTCAGAGGGAACTCAAGACTGAAAGCTCTTCATGGACCAAAGGTGACTTGGAGGCAAGCTTCAGGTAAAGGTACTGTTAAGGACTGAGGATGTGTATTGCTCATTTAGTCCCAATGGAACCTATGCAGCATGATGCAGCAAGTGATGAAAGTTCACTGATCTGTAGAGAAAAAGTCAAGAAATGAGGACTTATGAAGAGTGACTGTACTAAGTCCCCAGACTCGATTAATGCTTTTAGAGTCTACCATGGGACATATTAAGAAATTACACATGCATTTTTTGTGTGTCATATACAGACCTGATCATACCTGATGCATGCATCAGAGAAAGTACATTTACATTAAGAGCCTCCACCATTAGCATCACTCATTAAAGGAACACAAATTAGTCCCCTGAAATCTGCACAGTCTTAGTGTAAATGGCTGTAGAGATATCAGGTCTTCCTCCTAAATGTCAGTCCCCACCCCTTTTTATCTAAAAAGATAGATGATGCCATCAGTTTTCCTTCCTTTCCAAAGCTGTGCAAAATCTATACCACTTTTTAGGTGGTCTAGGCTTCAGATATTCAGGAACTGAAATGAGAAACAATTTTTAAACCCCTCCAGGGTTTTAGGAGCTGCACTGACCTCAGACTACAATAGGAAAGTCTTACAGCTATGTTGACCAGCTCTGACAAGAGCCTGTGACACTTCACCTTTCAAATTGGTTTCAGTTCCCCAGGGATAGTTCTGTCAAAACTGAGTGCCACTTGCAAATAGGGATAGTTGCATTGTCCTTGAAAAAGGCAAATAAAAATACAGTTCAAACTTTTATGAAGCACTGAGGTTTACTCACATTAATTATTGAATAATTTATACATGATATGAGAAAGACCAAGTGAGATAATACATGACCAGTGATCAATGAACTGCTCACCAGTGAAAGACACTGTACCTCATTCTGGTACAGCAGAATACAGGGACACATGCTTGATGAACTGATGATATTTCTTCCAGGTCTGTTTTCTCTATTGAATGGTTATAGTACTATAAAACTCATGCACACAGAAAACTTCTATGAACACTCATTACAGTTGTCCTTTTAAAACGTTTTTTTAAATGCCTGAAAAAACTTCATTTGTTTATCACTAAGATTTTAAATCTCTCAGATTCAAAAAAACCTATCAGTTACAGTTTCATACTTTTACACCTTTTCTTCATTTTTTGACCACCCAAAAGAGCATCTGCATCAACATTGTACTGAAATGCAACAATTCAAGTTCTTGTCCTATAGATTAGTTTTCCTGTAAAAATTATCTAGAAATCACCTTGAATATGTTTTCTTCATTAACTGCCCACAATTCAAAAGAGAAGTTGATACAAATTATTTGAATTTTAAATTGTCAGTTTAATTTAATACAAAAGCACGCTATTTCTTATTAATATTCCATGTGCCTACCTTCTCTAATAAGCAATCTGAAGCACTGCACGGGCAGTTAGAAAAGAAAAAGCCTTCGTATATTGGATCTTTGAAAGGAGCAGATTATTCTGGCATGCTCATATTTTACATGAAGCACTTAAAAGCTTGTTTGTAAGAAGCTTCCTGCACTGTGTTCAGTGAAACAGAAAAATTGGCATCAAAATTAGAGTAAAATAATATTATTTAGCATTACATAAGAAACGATTATTATTACTTCAGATTTTAGTCATAATTACAATTCATTTGTTATAACAAGCCTGTTGCCTGTTTGCTCATCCTACCCTCATTTCTTCCTGTCTCTGTCTTCACTGTGACTCCCTTCACTGCTCTCTCTCTTCCTTCGGGGATATGATTTAATGGTGGGACAGATGATGCATGGCTAAAGCTTGGCTAAAGACTCCAGCATGCAATGGATATGCAACTCAAGGAATTAAATTCAAGTTTCATACGTGAAAAGAGCAAGATGTTGTCTGAAACTGGAATTATATGAACTGAATGATATGATTTTTCTTATCACTGCTTCAATCAAAAGTTGCTGTGGATGACCAAATGAAGTAGCAAGGAACAAAGGAAACAGTGATAGAGAGAAAGATGCACCAGCTTTCACTTCAGAAGTAACTAAGGTTTTACAACACTGACACATACTAAAACAACCATATGGACTTCACACCTCCCTCAAGGAGCTATTCTGCCTCTCTAGGATCAACACAGTGTCATTCTTGCTGCCCTGGAAGGACAGAGACAATATCAGACCAATGATGTGTCTTTCTTCAAGTGCTGAAATATTACACAAGTATTAGATTGGCCATAGGAAAAGCTGAAGCTCCAGCACCATCAATCCATGATCTTGATTTCAGAGGGAAAGAGGAGATAGATACGATCCTCATCTATCTCTTTTTAAAACACTTCAGTAGCTCTCCTATCTTTCTCAGTCTATTGAGATAAGCACTGTACTTTCCTCTCATTGTGAGTGGATGGCAAAGATGGAAAAGGAGTACCAGGCTGCCCAAATCATGCCTTTTTTAGTGGATTAATTTAAACATTTCCTTCTTAGTGCAGTGATGTGGGATGAGGTGGTGTAGGTTTCCCCAGGCATCTCCCACAGGGCATGCACTCAGCCATTCTAGCTGAGATGGAGTTATCTGGAAGGACATTTCTTTCACAAGCCCAAAGGTTGAGGCGTCCTTCTGTGTCTGCTCAGCTGCACTCCTTATACATAGATTTCTCCTTACAGGGATTCTCTAGAAAAGTATACTATCAGGTCCATATTCTTTTGTAAATTAAAGAACCTGAATTCATATTTCTGGATCAGGGTAAAAAAAAAAAAATATCCCTTCAACCCTATATAACCAGACAGTAATTATCCAGGTCAAAAGCATGTACTGCCAGGGTCACTTTGTTCCCACAATGTACTACATTCCTCTCCATGCCGCAGATCCCAGTGAATTCTCTATCACCTTAAGTAAGCCCTAAATTGCAGTTGCACAAAAGAGCAGGTATGTCACCAGTGACATAGAATAATGGCAGAAAAAGAATTAACAGTGGTTAAACAGGACAAGAACAACTCTGACAATCTAGTGGTCTCACATGGAAGAAAATTCCTTTCTGACCCCAATCTGGTAATCAGTTTATTCATGAGTGCAGGACACAGTACGCCTAAAGTATGTCACAGGAGATCAGTTCCCCTTGGACTTAAATCCTGTTTATAGCTATGATCAATGTCAAATGCATTAGAGAAACACAAAAAGATCTTCAAAAAAAGCCAAATATTCATCAAAGGAGAAGCCTGGTGGTTCTTACAAAGTGCAGGTAAGCATTAGAAGCTCTAACATGGATTAATATGGCAGCAATGTGTCACAAACACATAGCCCATCAGGCCAGTTTCAGATCCCTCAGACATCTCAAGAACCTCTGTACCAGAAGACTACCTCTAGACATCTCTCACAAACCAGATAGCGTCCCTCATTTTTCACTTTATCTCTGCCTTACAGAAGCTGTACTAATAACCGTCATCTCCACCTAGTGTTACCAACAGATGTTTTGTAAGGGACACTCTACCAATGCTTCACTTCACACAGGTAGATAAAGTCCCCTACACTCTACCGATCTAACATAATCCATTATCTCTCAGAAGGAGTAGCACTGAAAAGTTCATAGGATTCATGCAAACAATAAAATACGCTGCTTGAATTTCCACTCCCAATCAGAAAATATTGAATTAATACATGCAAAAGAAGAAATAAGCAGTCAAAAAAAGCTGAGAAAAACCCATTCCAGCATAGTGTTAAGCACAATAGTTATTTTTCTGGACAGATGGTTAAAATTACAAGAGTCTGAGAGAAGATTTGAACTCACCTGTCCAACATTTGAGGATTCTCTTCCACCACCCGTGGCTGATGGATCTCTTCCACCATCTGAGAAGCCCATACTTGAGAGTCCCAGCACAGACAGTCATCAAGTCCCTCAGGATTCCTACTTGGCTTAAATACTTGATTTTAACTACAACTAGACAGCAACTTTTATAGCACCCAAGGCTGAATACAACAGTACCAGAGCTCAAGGACTTGATGGTGCAAGACCTCGCAGCTGATTCAAGACCGGATCAGCAGTGAGTGCAGATGAATTGTTGATAGGAGATTCTCAGAGATAAATGAGAAATCTGCAAGCCCAAACTGCCCTTAAGCAGAATATCTGAACTTTTTCTTCACACACAAAACAAGTCTCCCTGTATGACACCAGATATGCTGCCAGCTGGTTTTCACAGAGCAGCTACAAGCTGCGGCAGCCAAATGAACTGACCACAGACTCCAGTCTCCTGAGCTACACATGTATGACCTGCCTTCAGTTCATAACAAAATATGCAGTGTATTTACATTTATCGGTGATTTACAGACCAATGTCACTCGCCGTCACTTCGTGCCTTGGAGGGCAACACACCAAGTGTTTCTACATCTGAGTACAGATAGTTTTGCAACTGCTGGCAGCTCTGCAGCAGACGTACAGATTGTAAGCTGTGTCATTTATGAGCAATGACAGAAATTGAGGTCACTGTCATTATAGAAAGGAACCTTTAAAAGTGCATATCACTGTCCCCTGTATGATGACATTTGCAAATGTTTTGCTGTTTTTAGCGAACGAAAAATATCACGTGTAGAGCTAGTATTGTAGGGCAAATACAATGCTGCTGGAAAAGCAAAATCCAGGACAACACAACCTCATCCCTGAGGTTAACAACAAAACATCATACATAAGTTTCATGCTCATTAAATCCGCCGGAAATTAAACACAGCTGACAATATTTCGACAATTATTCTAATTCTCTTACAATCAAGCACATTGGCAACACACGGTATCCATTTTCAGTGGCTTCAGCTTCTCAACTCAGCATATTAGAACAATTCAACACACTTGGGACTGAATTAATGTCACAAACAATTTCATACACTTAGAATGATCTTCTCACTTTACATTACACAGAAGAAAGTCCTCAGGACAAATAGTATTAAAACTGTTATGGATTCAGCTACTTAGACCATGGGACTCACTTTGAGAAACCTGGTCCTGGGGGCTGGTGGGGTCCATCTGTTAGAGAAGGGAAGAGCATCTTTGGTCATAGGTTTGCCAAGCTGCTGAGGGGGGCTTTATACCAAAGTTTAAAGGTCCCTTCAAACCAAGGCACTATATGATTCTATGAATACCCCCGACTTGTTTAAGTCACACTTAGAATTGAAATGAGTTTTTATTAATTCGTGGCATGTCCTCCGTGTTTATACAGCACCATTTGTGTGCCTGGTACACGAGAACAAAGTTACTACCCCAAGGAGATTTTAGTTTAAATCGTACAGATAGCAAACTACATCATTATAAACTTGTTATAGATTTAAATCTAAAAAGGAGGCAGAGCAAGACAAAACCACGGGGAGTAAATACATCTGTTTTGCAAGGGAATCTGAGACAGAATATGAGGTTATGTAAAGATGTAAGCTGCTCTTTTAGAAAGTGTATCCACTATAATATAGAGCTGAGTTGGGGTGGAGAGGGTTTTCACTAGGTCAAATGCTCTGGAGATATATGAAGGTAGATCAAATAAGACACCTTTGGGCCTTGCCCCCAGTACATTAGTTGGGCTACATCCAGCAAAGGATTTATGTGGCTAAAGCAGGTAATGATCCCAAAGGCATACCCAAATTTCCAGAACTAGTTGCTGCTTAACCCTGGGCACACGTTAAAGATCAAGCTGGTATGTTATGTTTCCCAAGTACCCAGAGTTTGCTGCTCCTTCTTCCTTCCCACAGACATGAGACACTCAGTTCCTCAGATAGATTAGCAAGAAAAGCAAAGCCTGGAAGATGTTTCCCAGCCATTTTTGCTTTTGTTGCTCATTGCACAGCTCCCTTTCCACTTACCACTACACCTCCAATGAGCAAAGGCTTTGACTGCTTTGATAACTTCTTTCTTTTATTCGACATACAAGTGTTTAACTGTTTGAATCTGACCTGCATCATTCAGGAGTTAGGAAGCAATTTCTGTATCCATCCATGAGGTTAGCTGATGGAGCGAACATTGGAAGAGTACTTAATGCCTTTCTTCAGATAACTGAATTTCATTCACATGAATTTAAATATTCTAACAAGTCTAATTTTATAGGACAAGTGGCCTTTTTCTTCCAATATGATGTTGGATAATACCTTTCTCTCTCTGTATAACAAACATGCAAAGGAAGAATGTAGGCTCCTTGAGCTCAGACAATTGTGGCAACAACTTTACATTAAAACTTCAAGCTGTATACGTACATATCCTGCTGCTCTGGGAAATTTCCAAAAGCACATAGAGAGTGCCATTAGAGGACTTTTTAGAACACTACACTGTCCTGTTCCTATCCAGTAGTCTGTGAAGTTTGATCTATAGAAAGGTTGTTTGCAAATCTCACAATATTTTTAGCTTATCACAACACTAGTTATAGTTGAAAACCCTGAGTTAATCCAGTTATATTCTCTTTCGCCAAACTGCCTTCTTTGCACATTTTTTAACCTTTCAGTTAATTTCTGGAAATGGAGTACGTAGGAGAAAATACTGAAGTACTGTTTGAGACAGGCTGTACAATTATGCACATAACAGCTTTTGTCAAGTGTGTTGAAAGTCCTCCGTAAGTTGAAGGTTCATGCAGTAGTGAAGGTGTGCTGTGAGAAAGCAAAGAGAAACCCTCATTTCTGGAAAATGCTAGCCTTGTAACAAAAATACCGAAATTATTTTCTTTTAATTGTCAGTTTCTGTACAATTTTCTGCAAAATAAATATTGTACTTCATGCAAAAAATGTATTTTATGGTGAAAAATGTCTTTTGTAGATGAATAGACTGAAGACTAAAGGAAAGCAATATAATCATCTTGTTTGACTCCCTATAGAAATCCACTGGAAGAATGTTGTTAACGAAAAGTCTTTGAATCAACCTTATAACTTCTTTAAAGCAATGACATTTTAAAATAACATGTGGACTTAAACAGTTTGAATGATAAGAATCTACCACAGCCCAGTTAATTACCTCTACTATCCATATTATGCAGCATCAGCTTCTGTGCTGCCACATCAGGATATTTTATTCAATTCTGACCGACTACTCCCCATGAAAAATGTCTTTCCCATGAAGGATCGTGCACAAATCACCTTTCAGCTTTTTCTTGGGTAAGCAGAGTGAATTTTTTTTAGGTTCTCACTAGAAGACATGTTTTCTACACAATCCTGTGGCTCTTTTTTGAATTATTTACCAACTGAAAGAAAAATGCCAACTCGCTTCGGTACATCGCCTTGTTTCTGTCTGGATACCCTAGGAAATACTCATTGATAAGCATGAGTGCTATTTGCTTTCTCTTAGGACAAACACAATGAAGATTACTTCTGAAATTATTTTGATGCTACTTGTTTATACTCTTAAAAATATCCAGAAGTTTCAGTGACTGATGATTCTTTCTTTTTTTGAGAAAATATATGAAAGCAGTTAGAAAACTTTTCTGAAATCCTCATTAACTTGAAAGTTGAATATTTGGCTTCAAGAAGAGCCATCAGACCAAAATCCGTGTGAGAGAATTTATATATGGATGATACACGTACAGCTCAAGACTCAAAGGTTCACCCCTCTGTTTATGTAAGAAGTCAAAAGGAGGTGTTATTGTTACCAGGGCTAACACAGCTGCCCTGGGTGATGCAATGAGTTTTTTCACTGTGTGTTAAGTGCTTTTTGAGAAATAAGCCTTTCTGAGGAGTCTGGTGGAAGGTTATGCATCTATAGGTATACATCTATATGTATGTATTTATGTAAACATAAAAAATTGTGGACCGTATGTGGCCCCTGCCTTTGTATGCAGCTCACTAAGGAACTTTCAGATCAGCCATCTGAGCAGAGGAATATTTGCAGGGTCACCAGAAGACTTTTTTTGCTGAAGAGGCATTGGAATAAGGGGGAAACAGTGAAGAGAGGGAAAAGTAAATCTGTAAAAATAGGGAGCTTTTTGGTGAGGCAAAATTCCATAGTGACCACAACATCTCATTTATTTCAGCTGACACCTTCTGAGTAGGTACATCATTGCATATGTAACACTTTCTCATATTTTTCCCTCAGGAGAGAGTTCTTTTTATACTCCCAGTGCTATGAATTTTTAACTGAGGCATCATTTGAATTATTATATGTAATAGGAACCGTATTTTCACAGATGGCTTACCTTCCTCACCAGATGTCTGTTTTTAACAGTGTCCTAATAACTACTGCATATGTTAACTTCATTCTGTATATTAGAAAGTATTGCCTTGAAAGGGACATTTTTAGGCTATTTTTCTAATCACTGAAACAACTTATGAAAGCATGAACTGGATTCATCAGCATTCGCAAGCTCAAAATCAGCTACAACTCCTAAAAAATGAATGCTTCTGTGCCACTGGATTTGCCAGGCAGAAGATGTAAACTACTGGATTAAAATCTTGTTTGTGACAGACTGTAGATAATTTTGTAGCTATATGCCTCCAGATTCTGTTTTAGTCTTAGAAATCAGTGATTCACCTTCTTAACAACTTTCACACAAACATCACAATTATCAAACAAACCCTTAATTTATTGCTTCAAAAGATTACAGTCTTGAAAACCAAAGGAAATAGGCAATGCCTGGAGGTTGAAGAAAGAGCACATAAACTGCACAGATGGGCTTTGGAGATATTGTTGAGCAGCATTGCCAAATCCAAACATTCCAAAAATCTGAGTCAGGCACCAAAAAAAGTCTTGAAATTTACTTACAATTCATGAGATGTGAAAAATAACACTAACGCCTGCACTATTGTTCAGGCATATTACCTTCCCAACTGCCTG
Organism: Serilophus lunatus; assembly: GCA_013399895.1. Taxonomy (NCBI): domain Eukaryota; kingdom Metazoa; phylum Chordata; class Aves; order Passeriformes; family Eurylaimidae; genus Serilophus; species Serilophus lunatus. The sequence goes on along the minus strand of VXBA01003937.1, from coordinate 37,971 downwards.
TCAGTTGTCCTCCCCCAGTAGTTTTTTCATCCATTGGCTAATTTCAGCTATATTTGGCAGAAAAGCAGGGAGCTGAATGTTGTTGACTTCTTACAAAATTGGTAGGTGACTGGGCTGGGGGTCAAGGAGAGGAAGGCAGGGATAACTAGGACTTTGCACTGGTCAATTCACCCTCACCCACGTAGCTCCATACTTAACATGTAAAAGCCAACCGGGTCAGAAATGGGAGCTGCAGACATTATGTGGAGCTGGTCGTACAGAGGAACAAGGGGATATCTGGGGAAACATGAAGGATCTCATTCAGAGGGTAGAGGAAGAAGACAAGTTAGCAGCTTTACACAACAGGGTGTGAAGAAAGTTGTAGGCATTGTGGCAGCGGGATGTGACAGAGCCCAAGATCCAAGTGAAGATCCAGAGCCACAGAAAGCTATTTACATTTTAATCTCAGATGTCCATGACAGGGATCTAAGCACCAGATACACTAAATGGGACTTATAAGCCCTCCCTTACAAAAGTGCACCCTTTCCCATGCTACTGGATGCCTACTTCACTTCCAGGGGTTGTTTCTTCCTTGTGATTCACTAGCTCATTTGCTAGACATCTGTGCAGGTGTACCATAACTTGCTTCAGAGTAAAATAAGTTAGTGAAGGTAACATGGCCTGGAAGAGTGGCTGAAGAGGGCAGGAGACAGGGAAGCAAATGTAAACCTCCTCAAGATGAGAACACACTCAAGCCAAGGTGCTTTGAAATAAATCCTACAGATAATCCTTATGAGATCACCAGTTCTATCCCAGTAAAATCTTTGTATTTCCAAAAGTTGTTTTTGTCCTATGCCTTACATGATGGGAGGTGAGTGTTTTCTCTTCATTTTCCTGTTGACAGTTCATGCCATTGCGAGTTTACCAATTCCATCAGTCTGAGAGAATTTGAATTCCTCCTCCTGGCCCCCCGCTGCAACAACTGGTGCACATCAGCACAGCACACAGCTCTCTGGTGGTGAAGTCCCTAGGCTATGAACACATAAAGATTTGTCAGCCTGACGTCTTTCAGGAGCATAGCTTGCAGCATCCTGTTGCTCACTTTATTTTGACATCTTTTGAGTTTCTGTTTTCCAGAACATTAGAAGAAATTTTCGGAAAGGTGTAATTGAAATATAGCAATTTCAAGAGCTTCTCTGTAAGCTGTGAAAAGTTTTCACTTACAAAAGACATTACCTCCAGATCTGATACCAAGAGTTGTGTAGTACTGTTATGTTTTCTCACTTGCAAGTATGCGGGCCTAAGGAATCTGCTCTTATACTGCAGTATGGTAGCCGTGCAAACAGTCTGATCATCTGGAGAGTTGTCCTCCTTTACACATCTCATTTGACAGATTGAACAAGTTCTAACATGTGCTGGAAGTGAAGGCTTCCCTGTGCTATTGCTGAGGTTTGTCAAAAGGATGATTTAATAGAAAGAGTATTTCTATTATAAAAACAAATAGACTTTAAACAGTTTAGCTGGAGTTCATAAACAAGCACAAACTCACTGACTGATTTTTCTAGCTGAGCAGCAAAATAAAAGAACATGTCTAATAGCATTCAGGACCACAAGAATGGATTGTGATAATCTGATTTAAAAGAAGAAAATATGAATTGCATGACTGGCTATTACTAGATATGCAGTTGACCTTTTCTGTCTCACAGGTTTTACATATATTTGTATATTAATACCCTTATTATCACTATATCCTCTCATGTATTTAGGCCCCTTCTGTATTAACTGATATTTTTCCTTACAGTGCTGTTCTTTATATGAAATAATGATGATTTCTCAGCATTATTAGCCTGTGGCCTTGGGCTGGCAGCTCAATCAGGAAATGTGATGCTGTTCCAAAGCCAGTAGACCATGTTGGGAAGAGTGTCGGTATTTCTCAAGCTATTTGAAGTCCAGAACTTTCTCAAAAGCTTCTGTCTTGCTGCAGGGTGGCTGGCCTGAGGGCAAATGTTTGGCAGTGCTAGACCAATAAACAGCAAAGTCCTAGAGAACCTTTGCAGAAGTCAAAACCACTGATCACTTACAGTGAAGAATTTCCTAATGTCAGAGATAGGCTGAGATTACCCATTGGAAGGAAGAGACAAGCCTGGCCAAAATGGTCTATCCCGTGGAAAGACTAACCAGGCAGACTCTCTAGTGGAAAGCCAGATTCAGAGACAATAGCAGGACCCAAGAAATGCTGAAGAAAAGTGAGCAAAAGCATGTCACATGTAGGTCGCCCCCAGGTGATCCTTCACCTTCCCCCACAGGACCTGAGTATGGACTGCAAGTCAAAAGACAAGAGAAATCCATGCAATCTAGAAACTAACTGCAGAAATCAAGAGTCTGATGACACTGGCACGGGATGGACAGAGAGCGCAGATCTGGTATGCTGTTGGGCATAGTCCAGGCTCCACTGAATTTAGCAAGGTTGTGTCATGAAATTTCATTAGTGATGGGTTTACTCCCAGTAATTGTCTATTACCTTAGTCAGCACTCTGATTAAAACCATACAAGGCTGTTTTCTGCACAGAGGAAAAAAAAGTGTTATGTATGATGAAATGGTAAAATAAATATCAGTTGTCTTGGCTCTCCTCCACAATATGTACTCCACTTCAAATTAAAAATTAAATTGAGCCTCTTGGTGTGACTGTTCAAGCATCTTACCCAGCCATCCACCTCCCAGCTGTGCAATGTGCCACTTCAATCTCACTGCCAAGTGTAAGCACTTGAAAAAAATCTAAGCCAGGTGATTATAGCATAAAGACTCTTTCAATTTGTATTATACTATCAGTATTTTTTTATGTATATGTTGCTTAATTCATTTATTTTGGGGCCGTATATTTTCAGATTCCAAATCTTTAATAGATAAGTTAGATGTCAATGCATAAATAGCTTGGAAGCTGAGACCCTCACACATGAGTGACAGAGCCATGAATAAAATGTAAAGGCATACCTTTAGAATCCTAAATTCATCCTCCAGCCCTTGCTGCTTTTACCGTATTATAGAGCTAATATTTTCTCCTTATAACCTTCTATATTTGCTCCCTATTTACAGTACTTGTAAGCCCCTAGGATACTATTTGAAAAGTTTTAACCTGTACTTGTTCATTGACTGTGTAGTACGGAAAGCTAAAGCCATAAAAGCAAAGCAATCTGTTTTATTTGAGTTCTTTCAGAAAATTTTCGGTAAAAATTTGGGTTGATTGGAGCGGATCTGAAGAACGGAGGACAAAGAATGGCTGTGAAAAAAAAAATAAACACCTATGTGATTTTGTTCTGTGAAAACTTTTCCTGCTTGTATATGTGCATTTTGCAGTGCTTGCTTTAAAGTCTTTGTCCTCTTCAGAAAAGTAAAACAATGAACAGATTATATTGCTCCATCTAGGGATGAAAACAACAAAGAAAAGTCAACTGGAACACCGGATTATATAAATAACGGCAATTTTTACTGACAGTGTTCTGATCCAAATATTTATTTATTTCCTAACTCATACAAAACTGACGCCTGTAGAGGTATTGGGTTAAAAGGATTGGAAAATTAATTCTTCTAGTTATCCACAAAGAACATGTAGTACTGATGAAGCAATGAAAACCTCTTTGATTTGAATAAGAAATACATTACAGATAATTTACAGAAATAAAATCTAGTGTCATATAGAAAATGATGTTTAAAGCAACAGTATCTGCAAAGACATCGATATTTGTCTCTGCTGTAGCTGGAATGAGTCGCTCTTCACCCAGGTCCATCCAGTGGATAGGGAGGCTTCACTTTCACAACTACAAACAAGAAAGTGAACTGTTAGCATTGGCAGGCATTTCACCTGTTTGCTTGTCAGTCACCAACCTCAAGTCTCCTCAAGCTCATTCACCAACCAGTTCTTGCAAGGTCAAAACACATTTTTTACACTATTGAGTTCAGCTGGATTCAGACCAAAGACCTACATGTAAAAGACTAAAAACAGAAGGAGGTTCTGTTCTACTAGAAAGTTATTTAGCCATCAGATGTAAAACTTGGCTTCAGGGGAAAATTGTTAGATACCAGAAAGAGATGAGAAAGTCAGTCCTGGATAAAAGTAGTTGTAACTTTTAACATAAATGAAACTGTTATTAAAGGTTTGTATATGAGTCATGCCAATTTCTATATAGATGAGAAATGCAATGAAATGGTATCTAAGTCCTTATAAATTTTGCTATTTACACAAAAGAGGAAAAAGAATGTTTCTTACATCATTTTTCATGATTCCCTTCATATCTTGCATACTTATTAAAACGTAGGGTTTCAAGTACCCATAATAAAAATACGAACGTGCAGAGAGAATAACCACTAGAACTAAAAAAAAAAAAAGTCCTATAACTGGACTTAAAATAATTCAGTCCTATCTAAAGAGTCAAATCATGTTCTTTTTCCTCCCTACACAAAAGTTGCACTCATATTCATAACAACAGAAGAAAAGCACAGTTGCTTCATAACACTGGACACAGGTTTTCAGAAACAAGATAGCAATTACTCAGAAATGCTACGGAAAACATTAATCACAGAGTAACTTGCTATTTACATTAAAGATGTAGCCTTTAAAATTAATTTTAAATAAAAGAAAAAAAATTTGTCATAGGACAGTTTTGCCTATAACGTGGAGTTTCTGTTCTTTGCTTTTTGTCCAGCTTTTCTTTTGAGATATGTGTCTATAAATTTATAGATATACATCTGAGAGAGATGTACCAAAAGTTAAAACATGTCTGGATGGAGAACTCACAAATTTCGTCTGAAACTACATTTGCAGGAGACAAACCCTCACATAAAAAAATGCCAGAATGATACATTTTAACAAAATTATGTTCCCTGTCCATATCCATGTAGAAACCTAAATGCCTCAGTCCGTAGAAGCGGAGCTAACAGTATTAGTGCATATTTCCCAATGCCACTAGGCTAAAGCAGCCTAGTCCTCATGGGATGCAGTGCTTTTCATCCCCATGGAGGTTGCTGGGACAGGTGCGGAGAAGGGTCAGTGGTGGTGATGTAGAGAGCTGTCACCTTCCGTGAGGACTACAGACGAGATGCCAGTCCCTTGGCAGTCAGTGCAAGCCACTCTTGTTGATACCAGAGGGAGCTGGACAAATCCCCAGGGCAGCATCAGGTTCTGAGGACAGGAGCACAGGATTAGGCATCACTGGTTCCCTGATCCAGACCCAACATGGTTGCCACATTGCTGTTAAGCTCTGTTCTCACTAGGCTCTACCAAAAAGAGTCTCTGCTGCCATGCTTCTTCCATGGAATGACAGCTGGAACAGACAGGAACTGTTGAGCAGCACATCACTTCCTAATCTTACACATGCAAGGATGTTAGTGGGCAACCAGCTCCAAATCAGAACCAGGAAAATCCATCTGGAGGATGTGTCCCTTACAGAGAAAAAAAGACTGTCCATGCTTCCAGCAGTCAACGCTCAGCTGCCCAGTCGGCATCGTCACTTGTCGAAACCAGTGCAAATTCACAGGAAAAAGAATGTCCACATCAACAGGGTACAAATTCTTCCTCGTGTTTGAGAATGGAACAAGCATTTACCCAGCATCTCTATCAAATATTGTAGAAAAGGTTACACAAAAATATTTAAATATATGGATACAGATACATAGATATTACACTTGCATAAAATATATATATATATATATATATTCAAAACCCTTTGGGCTGTTTCACAGTTAGCTGAAAATGTATGCTTCAGAAATGTGAACAATTCTCTACTCTTTTCTAGTTTAAGTAGGAGGGGGAGGGGAAAGAAGCATCAGCCTTATTAATACTGAATGCTAAGTGCAGAAGTTTAGCTGTAGCTGTAGGGTTTTGAAGCAATTGATTTGACAGAACCTCCAAGCATAAACTCCGTTTTAAAAATCCACATCTATTCCCTAGATTGCTTATTGTTTCATGAAAATGAAAACCTACGTGTCCTGCTTGTATCAGCTAGATTTCCTGAGACCAGTCAATTAAACCTCATAAGCCTACAATACCTCATGATAGGACTGTGTATTGGGAGTATGCATGAGCCTTATTGCAGTAATTCTGTGTGATAGTAGGAATTCATAACTTCTCATATCTTGTCTAATTTACCTTTAGAAATAAAAAAACCTTAAATGACACCACAAGAAGCTCACAGTTCTGCGAAAATTAAAGTCAGTATGAAATTTTACTAATAGACCATATAATTTACACAGATTTACATAAATACAGAGATATTAAAATATTAAATCAAAGCTAATTAACATAGGATAGAGATTTACATGGTAACATTTTAATTCTAGTCACTTTCGCAACTACTTTTAGTGCCATGAGATTATATAAATAATGCATATACCTGTATATCCATAATACATATAAAGAGATATATATATCTATCTCTTCATCCTTCTCTTTTTCTTCAAAAATAGGGCAATTTTATAAATGCAATGAGATGTGACAAGCAGTACACTTCTGGGAAATTATTGCATGCCTTGAGTGCATAAGGCAGAAGGAAGAGTATCTGACTTCAGACACTAAAGAACTGGAATCATCAACCAGAAATGCACTGGAGTGATTTGGAACATCTCACTGCTTTTATAAAACTCAAAATTATACACTATTTGTTTGTGGAGGGGTTTTTTAAAGGCACAAAATAAAGGGGAAAGTAATATCTCTCTATTTAGTGGAGATCAACGGTCAAGAAGCTCCATTACTGTTCACTGCACACTCTTCACTGTGCTAAATCTATTCCCTGTGGTGCAATACTGTGCCGCAGTTGCATAAAGAGGTTAAACACAAAAGTTCACACATCCTTTATTGGGGGAAACAAAACAAAGCCAATTTCTGTCCCCAGCAACAACAAAGTAGCCATTGCCACCTGATCACGCTGACTGATGGCAAGAGTCAGCCATGGCTCCCACCAAACGGCAATAAACACCACTCGGTTGCACGTACCATACGCTCGCCACAATAACCTCAGCAGGTGGAGCAGCTCTGTGAGCTGGATGATACAGTACTTGCCTAAAGCTCTGGAGGCATGGATCCAAACTCAACAGCAATCTCCCATCAGACCAGGAAAGATCGCAGGGGGATAAAACTGGGTAACAGGAACATTGCCCTGAAACATCTGCATTTTGGGGCTATTAGAGGATTATGGAGCACTTCTGCCGTCCTCTTTCCCTGTTTTAAATTGATTAATGGCATTCACTCCAAGATTAGGGCCCCACAGCTCTTGGTCCATACCTGGTCTGGGATTTTTCTAGTCAGCCACCCTGGAAGGCAGAGCACAGTAGAGAAGAATTACAAAGGATACAGAATATTAAAAACTGTGGACTATTATTATCTTCTCAAATCACTTCTAATGCTGGGATAGAAAAAAAAATAAAAAAAAAAATCCCTCAGGATTACTTTTTCTTTGCTATAGTTTTTAGGTGTTAGTATGCACAGTAGAGGGCTACCTCTGCTATGATACCACACTAGATGTTTCAAAGTTTGGATACGGCACTCTGTTAAGGCACCTTCAAGTAATGGTCATTTATTTAATCACTAAGCAAAGCCGCATTTTCTGTAACCAACACTGCTTCCTCCAACATGCATAGTACCAGCAACCACTCACACTCACAGACAAAAAACTCTCAGTGCTTGCCAAGGATAAACTACATCAGCCGCTTCTAAAATAAATATTTGCTAGGGTTTAGGAGTGGACATCTTTGCAAAACCACATGGTTTGTTTTCCAAGAGGGAAAACGGAAGAAAATTAAGTGTTGTCTGTCCCTAATTGTCTACAAGATTAGGAGGGTTAAAAATACTCATCAGCCTAAAAAAGTAGAAGCAAGATCAGTACTGTTGCAGGATTCCTTGCTGGGAGGGGAAGCAGTAAATGCAGGCGTTCAGTGTAGGGTGCCTGGTGCAAAACTGGATTGTTTCAGGACCAACAGGAGCTATAAAGATAACCTCTTCTGGGAGAGCATAGGCAAGTTACTGCACATTACCTCTCCCTTCCACACAGAACGGTACTGGATTCGGGTTTCAGGTTTCATGGCATGGGAATAGGGATGGGCAAGAGGGGGCATTCAAATATAAAGGGGGCTGAAGGGAGAGGAAAGCTCGAGCATCGCTCTATGCAGGCAGCTAACTCCATCCCCCAGGTAGTGGGTCTATCAGTACTGCAGCTGGGGGTACAGGGCTGTGGGGTTGGAGGGTGCTTGCAGTAAAGCCCAACTATGGGTGGCCATTTATACACAAAACAATATTCAGTCCTGGAAAGGAGTGAGAGGGGTGGGACAGGGGCATAGATCCTAGCACCAGTCTGCTCCAAGGGGACAGGAGGGTCCCAAGGCACCCACCAGACCTGCCTTTCCCCCACCACTCACCCACACCACAACCCACACCATGCAACGGTGACACAGGGTGCAGCACAAATCCAAAGAGCGGGAACATCCCAGTCCGTGGGGTAATAATGTCCAGGGAAAAGGGACCCCCTACTGCTGACCCTCTCCTGTAGGTGGATGACTTGGTATTTAGTAGCTGTGTGCAGCTTCTTCTGCAGTTAAACGATGCACCCTTTCCTCACACAGTCAATGAGAAACGCAATGTAACCTGTCATGCGCTTGGATCATGGGCTTGTTCGTTCATTTGAATTAGCAATGTTTTCTTGTTTTCGGGGACTAGAATAATCACTCAGGTATTTACAAACACCAATCAGCGCCTTCGCGAGGTCTCCGCCAAACCATCATGACAAAATCACCGTCTGCAGGAGCCCCGCACCAGCTGTGTCCGAACACGCCTGTGCTTGCTGAGAGATGGGGGCTGCCGAGGGAGAAGAGCGCTGGATCTCCGAGTCCTGGGGAGGTCTTCCCAGTCGGCTGTCTCTTCCTTCAGTTGTCTCTCCCTGCACCACTGTCCCAGGGTGCTGGCTCCTGCTATTGCTGCTGCGGGCACAGTGGTCCCGTTCATACTCCTCCTGAGCTTTTTGCATTTTCCGCTTCTTCATCTTTCTCTTGTGAATGTGGAAGGTGGTGAGGGAGAGAAGGATTAGGCAGAAAATGAGGGTGACTAGGACAATTAAAACCAGGGTGGATGAAAAGGACTGGAAGAGCTGACCCACTTGCGTGATGCAGGTGCTGCTTGTATTTAAGGTGGTAGATGTCCTGTTCAGAAAACAAGGCGGCAGAGACAGCCTCAACTCCTTGGAGAGCTTGGCACTCATTGAGGAGGCTACAGAGGATGAGGATCTTCCTCCTCTCTCTGAAGATGCTTAAATTTCAGTCGCTGCCGGGCTGCTGGCGGGCGCTCGCTGGAAATGCTCGGGATGCCGCCGGCTCAGCCTCCCGCTCGCTCTGAAGTACCCGAGCAGCCTGCAACGGGAGCCGGACACATCAGCGCCCCGAGGCACCCACCCTGCGCAGCTGCCCCCACCCCAATCCCGGCTGCGGCAGCCTCCGCCCTGCGCCCCGCCACGGCCCCGCTCCGACCGGCTCCGGCTCCGGCTCCGGCTCCCTGCCGGGGGGCGGCCGAGGGGGCTCGAGACGGCGACGGGCACCTCACCGCCACTCCGACTTCGCAAATTTCTCGGCATCCCGGGCAGCGCCGCCCGGCCGCTCCCTCAACTAGTTGCCGTAGGAAGGGAGCGAGGGAGCAGTGGCCGGGTGCCAGTACCCCGCGCCACGCCGGGGATGGGCTGCCGGAGCCAAGCGGGGAAAGTGCCGGTGGCGGTGTCCGCCCTGGAGCCCCCCCCCTCCCCTTACCTGCGCGGCGAGGGAGCGCCCGGGCGCCGCGGGCGCTGGGGGCTGCGGCAGCTCGGAGTGAGCGCAGGAGCGGAGCCGCCGCCGCTTCGGGGAGCGCCGCCCGCAGCCTGCAGCCGCCCC